>OY987334.1:28293356-28833150 GCA_963920685.1 Polydrusus tereticollis
ACGCCCAGTGTTTGGGGTGCGACTAGGGGCGTAAACCTAGGATCGAAAAGAGAAACTAATATTTTAGAAAACAAACAATTGATTTATTCGGTATTAGTGTCTTTCATATTGTAGCCAGTGTAACAATTCCAAAATTTACATTACATTAGCTTGTTAGATGATTATGGTTACAAATACCTATCGGGGGCTAAATGTTAAATTTTACTTACATTAAGATGACTATTTTTTGCCCTCCATAGTACACCGTGTATCACAAAAGGAAGCGCCCTTTAGCCGTCGACCGAACTCGTCACTGTCTCGACGTCGAGTCCCTTTTTTTTTTCGGAAAAACTCGCTCGACCTCAAGCGTCGGTCATCTACCTTGATTTTCGCTGACTTAATTAGTTGGCATAATTTGCTTCATTTTAAAATAATTGATTTCGCTTAGGTGAGATATAATACTCCATAGATTCCATTTTCAAGTTTGTTTATTAAATCGACTACCGGATTTATTTTACAGGGTAAATTACTTTATTTTATTAAAAAGGTGCAATGAACTATTTTACTTGAATATAGAAGTATGGAATATTATTTTTTCTAATTATTTCTTTTGTGACACATCCCCCGGGTCTATGAGAGCTGGACCCTAGCGATAAAGTCGAAACAAGTAGAGGTGATAAAGACAGAAAGGAAATCTTTTGTTAAAATTTAATTCAAGAGAAAAACAAATAAGAATTAAACGTCTCTCCTTCATTCCGTTTATAGCTGTGTACCGTGAAACTTTATAAAATAATGAAAAATAATAAAAAACCTTTTTAATTTACAGTTCGTATAAAAAATGTCTGGCCTATTGGATTGCGTCCAGAGCCATTGAAACTTACGCGCACACGCGCACATATGCCTTAAAAGACGAGAAAAGAAATTTGCAAAGTTCACTAAGTTTACACAACTGCACTGTGCAAAGTCTTTGATGTTTCTGGGTACTGTCCTGTTGTTGGTGACGTCATTGGTTTGGATGCTGTATCGTCTGCCGAGTCCCTGACAAGGCCTTCTGCGTTCGCAGCCTTTACCTATGCCATGCCAATCCTGATGAAAGCTGATTAGCTGATTTGCATTGCCAGCTGTTAGTTTCAGACACAAATTTCATGATAAGTTCCTTCACATTCCAAGAGGTAGGGACGGAAGGATTATTTAGTGTCAACTCTCCCAAAAGGTTTAATGGAACAAAAAGTGCGTTGTGGGAAAACATCATGTAACTTGGATCAATCTTTTTCAATGAATTTTGTCTTATCAACAATATAAAGTTTTTGGAATGCAATATAAAACCAGAGTTAACAAAATTACAAAAGGTTGCATTTGTACTGCTTCTTGGCAGTACTTCAATACTTATAATGCTGATTTTATCAGTAGGATTCTTGGCATGATGAGGAGCTCTAATGATGATTCCTGAGACAGCTCTTTTAATTTGACAACCTAGTTCCTCTTAATGTGGCATAAATTGGGAAAATTGAAAGGTCTCTGGGCATATATATATCGCTGGTTTCATTTCTCCTCAATAAATACGAGCCACCAAGCCTTGAATAAATGTTTGCTATCTTAGCTGAAAATATAGCAGTATTGCTATTAAGTAGTTCTTTAAGTACAAGATTAACAGTCTCTTCACACAAACCAGACAATACATGTTCTTTTTCAATTGGTTCTTCCAGGAGTCCTCTTAATGGAATTAAGTTTTCTGAGGCATATGGAGAAGTTTCATTCATAGTTCTAACAACCATGTCAAACCAGCTATGGTATCTGAGAGCTTCAATTGGTTTGTATGTTGGTTGAATGGTGTTTTGATCTGATTCATGATGAGTCGTTCCTTTTAAATTAACTCCCAATATTCTGTTTATCTTGATTATATTTGACCTTTCATGTTCAGAAGAATTGGGTCCATGATTTGCATAAAATGTTAAGAATTTAAATATAGGAGAAGTGTTTTTGAGAGTTGCGTTTGGTTTGATTGTGCAAATGCTATGTTCATTTTCCCATTTTTCCTCCAGGATGAAATTTATAAAGTCCCTTGACATTTCATGGTCAGTGTATTTTTCAGTGATCATGTTATACAGGGTGTCAATTTGAAAACTTCCCACCCTTACTATCTTTCTTGCAGTTAAAAATATGAAAAATCGGAAAGACCACTTTAAATGAATAGTTTTATCCTTCTTGTTTCAGCCCCCTAGGAGGGGTAGATGTCACCCTTAGAATCTTAAATGGGAATGGGGATCAAGTGGCACACCGTTTTAAAGGGCGTTCAATTCTCTTTTCAGTGGTGTCCTACTTTGTTGCTTTTTGTCCAGAGGTGTCCGAATAATCGCGTTTCAAAGTTGCAGAAACAATTAAGCTTACCTGCGTTGAGATTTTGGTTTTTAGGTTAGTGTTTACACAAAAATTAATGCATTGGGTCTCCTTGTAGTACAAATGATTAGAAGATTAGGCGACACCGTTAAAATCGTTGAATAACAGGAAGAAAATCTAGCTTAAACAATTGATTTCTTATTTATTGATTATTTCACTTCGACAAAAATAACTTTTAATTGCGGAATAGAAATTTCTACAATAAAACACATGGGATCTACTTACGCACTATCTTATAAATTGTTCAAATTGTTGTCCATTTTCCTGTAAACAATAATAAAGCCTGTTTTCAAACTCCTCCCTAACATTTCGGAAAACTTCACTGGGAATTGACCTGCATTCTGCTGCAATTCGCCTTTTAAAATCATCAATATCAGCAGGTTGTGTTTTATAAACAATGGATTTAAGATGTCCCGGAAGAAAGAAGTCTAAGGGTGTTAAATCCGGTGATCTTGGAGGCCATTCAATTGATCCCCTTCTGCCAATCCATCTATCCAGGAATCTCTCGTTTAACCACTGTCGGACCGGAAGAAAATAACGAGGTGGAGCACCGTCCTGCTGGAATGTTATCAAATCCTCCTGTAAAACTGAATTACCCTCTGCATCAATTTGAGTTTCTAGCTCATGGGTGATACGAGGATCAATAGTCTCTTCAAGCATATTAAGGTACAGATCACCTGTCAAGTTTCTTTCAATAAATAAAGGACCAATAATGGCATTTCCAAGAATACCAGCCCAAACATTAACTTTTTGGGGATATTGTGTATGTCCTTCTCAAAAAATATGCGGGTTTTCGTCACTTCAATATCGTCAATTTTGTTTGTTAACATTTCCATTTAGAAAAAAATGAACATTCATCGCTGAAACGAAAATATATTGACGACTCATGAATTCACAAAACTCTATTCTCCTATCAAAATCATCGTCACAGAGTTCTTGAAGTATCTGCATTTTGTATGGATGGAGTTTATGCATTTTCAGTGCTTTTCTTACAGTCTCGTGTGATATTCCTGTCTGTTCTGCTACTGTCTGCAAGGAGCTGGTGGGATCTGCAGCAAATAATCCCAAAACCTCAATTTGAGCTCCTTTGTTCATCACTCGTAGGTGTTTTATTTTTCTATTACTCACCGAACCAGTTTCGGAGAACTTTGCCATAAAATCCAGCACATATCTGTGACTTACTTCACGATTTCGATTTCTTTCATTGAAAATCAATGCCGTCCTTCGTGCGCACTTTCCAACCTCTCCATAAATAAAAATAATTCCAGTTCTTTCTTGAAGAGAATAAACCATTCTTACACTTTATGCGCTTAATAAAAGTTATCACTGAACAGCCCAACAAGCAAAAGCGAATTAACAATAATATTCCTGTTTTGGCTACATCTTTTAAATTTGCTGACCATGTTTTTTTTTTTGTTAAAAAACAACGTATTTTTAGAATTTGTTGATAGAATAGCAAGGCTTTTTGTGGAATTTCAGTGAAAATTTTACACTCTTAATTTCAACCAATCAGAAGCTTGATTTTTCTTCGGTTACCATAGAAACCTAAAGAATAACCGGAAATTTTTGAGGGTTGTGATAAAATTAATAAATGAAAATTTCCCTGAAACGTCATTTCAAAGACATTTCAAGAATGTCAAAATCATAACGTAGGAATTAGAATGGAGTCAAATTTGTTTGGCAATACAAAAAGGATAAGTAAACAAATCTGTATGTTTGGTAATATGTCTTTATTTCTTAAAGATTAAATTACGGGTATGTTATAATAAACAAGATGAAACATTAGGAAATCAAATTTAAGTGGAACTGGTAGTCTAACAAAAAATCTTCCTGTTTTAATGAAGAATAAACAGGACTAGAAACAGCACTTTGTAAATGTGAATGTTTGATAAAATATATAAAATATTTGGATACAATTTTATTTAGTTTTAATTTTGATATTTTAATCAATTTACTTGAATAGGTCTGTAGATATTCTTGGACTTTTATAAATAGCTTTCCATCCGCTGTGTTTTCATAACCGATATCTTCAATCATTTGAGACAGGTAGGTAAGATAACGGTGATACTTTTCAATATCCAAATATTCTTCGCAAAATGTACACAATCCGTATTTTGTAAAGCCAGGAGCCATTTTTGTGATAAGGTTTATCAAATTATCTAGCAGCAAAAATGTATAGAAAATAACGTGTTTGATGTTTGTCACTGAGACAGCCATTTCTATTTATGTCTTTTATTATTCCATGGCCGCCTAGAAGTTTCAATGTCTAGTATACTCGAATTGTTTCAATATAAGAATATATGATATTTCACCTGGATTAGCAGATCACAGTTAATAAAAAACCAAAATATAAGATGTCTTTAAGTTATTTATCAAAGACTTATACAACTAAAGCTGTAATAGTATTTTACGTTACAAGTCCGGTAGGTGACTTATTACAGTACGAGTTGTTTTACGGACGAGGCGACGTAGGAGCCGAGTCTGGAATATAAACGAGTGCTGTAATAACACCTAACGGACGTGTATCGTATGGTATTTTATTTCATCCTGTCATTATATCCCTTTTCAAAAAAATAAATAGGTATATTAAAATTTTAAAAAATACTTCGCAATATTATATCATGCTACCTACCCTAAATGCAATTGAGCCATTGGTTTCCATAGTTAATTATAAATTTTGTTTGCTTGTCACTGTCAAATAGATAAAGTCATAATATTCGTGTGGGCAATTATGGAGGTTTCGGGTATAATTTTAAATAAAATCTACTGTAGCGGACATACATGGAAATATAATGTGACAAACAAATTATTTTGTATGTATTAGCTGGTCAAGGTGGCGTACCTTCCCGAGAAATGGCATTAAAACATGTGCATCTCATTTTGACCATCCGTTACGGCTTCAACCCTCCGATCAGGGATCGGGAGTAATAAACTTAATAAACAGTACAGGCAATAAAGCAGGCCTCTAACGGTAGTTCCAGGGCATCTCTTAAAAGTTTATTGTCGACGCCTTTTGGGTACCTTTTTCCAAAAGGCAAAACAAAATATAGACAGTTCATCTCAGCTAGCCTTTTCAATACGTTTGGCACTCTGAGACCGCGAACGATACCACGTTTAGTCATTTTGTATATATTGTAATGTTAATGTAAATACAGTTTAAGTGTACATATAACATCGGCTTCTTATTTCACAAAACACTCTATTCACGAGCTACGCACCCCCAAATTGGTGACCCCGATACAAAAAAGGCGGAGTGTTTCTAGTTTTCTTTATTTAAGTGTTAAGTGTTATAAGTTATAAAATGACGGACAACGGAAAAAAAAGCAACGGGGAAAACGAGCCAGAACGGGAGGAAATATGTGTTACGACACGCGTAAAATTACCGAAGTTTTGGCCACAAAAAATAAACTTATGGTTTCATCGAGTGGAAGCTCAGTTCCAGTTAAGTAAAATTGTGAAGGACGATACGAAATTCACACACATAATCTGTGAGTTAGACGACAAGTACTTGGAAGAAATCGAAGACATTGTGGAAAACCCTCCCGAAACAAGCAAGTACGAAACAATAAAAAATGCGCTAATCAAAAGGCTGACCGATTCCGACGCAACGCGTACACGGAAGTTGCTAGAAGCGGAAGAGATCGGCGATCGCACACCTTCACAGTATTGGCGACATCTTAAGCAACTCGCAGGCAGTTCTGTTACAGAACAATTTTTAATAGATTTATGGAAAAGTCGACTTCCTATAAAAACTCAAGAAATCTTATCTGTAACGGAAGAGAAGAAATGCGAGAAGTTGACGGCAATAGCAGATCGCATTCACGACGTTTCCATAGAAAAGCCGAGGATTGCGGCGGTGACAGAGCCACAGGCAGACCAATGGAAAGCACTTCACGAGAAAATGGAGAGCCTGCAACAGCAGATTAGTGCTATCGCGAAAACCACACATTCGCGGTCGCGAGACAGGTCTCGTTCACGTGCACATAGCGATACACGCGACGCTAGCCAAACCAAAAAACAATATGACTTGTGCTGGTATCACTTTAAATTCGGTGAAAAAGCGACGCAGTGCAGGCAACCGTGCAATCATAAAAAGCCAAAAAACTAAGTGACCCGTCGGTATGCGCGGCTGAATACGACGGTGACAGAGTTTCGAAAGGCCGCATTTTTGTGACTGACAAAATAACAAAAGTGCAATTTTTAATAGACACAGGTGCAGATTTATGTGTGTATCCGCGAAGCAAAGTGCGCGGAAAGTGGAAAAAGTGCGAGTACGAACTTTTCGCTGCCAACGAAACTCGTATCGCTTCGTACGGCACCATTGCATTAAAGCTTGACTTTTCGATGCGGCGTGATTTAACCTGGCGTTTCGTCATTGCTGATGTTGATATGCCGATTATAGGGATGGATTTTTTATCATATTTCAACCTACTCGTCGATCCGCGCAATAAACGAATCGTCGACCTTACCACAAAACTCAGTGCCAGTGGCCGTTTAGTGAACGACGACATTTCATCAATAAAAACAATTGTTGGTGAAACCAAATACCATAAATTACTCGCGGAGTATCCCGATTTGACAAGGCCTGCGGTTTTTAAAAAAGAATCGGTTAAACATACCACAGAACACCATATTAAAACGACCCCCGGGACTCCAGTGTATTGTCGACCGCGCAGACTCGCGCCCGACCGGCTGAAGGTTGCCAGAACGGAATTTGACTTGCTACTCCGGCAAGGAATTATCCGACCATCGAAGAGCCCATGGGCGTCACCTCTACACATCGTGCCAAAGAAGGACGGAAGTTTACGACCCTGCGGAGATTACCGAGCCCTTAACGCTCGGACTATTCCTGACAGGTATACACCGCCACACATCGAGGACTTTACACAGCAACTGCATGGTAAAAAGGTTTTTTCTAAATTAGATTTAGTACAAGCGTATAACCAAATTCCTGTTGCGCACGACTCGATCGAAAAAACTGCTATAATTACCCCGTTTGGTTTATTCGAATTCCTTTTCACCCCTTTTGGTTTACGAAATGCATCTCAAACATGCCAAAGATTTATTGATAGCATAACGCGAGATTTAGATTTTGCATACAATTTTATCGATGACATTTTTATTGCGTCCGATGATGAAGAACAGCATTATCGGCACCTAAAAATGTTTTTTGAACGATTAAGCCAATACGGAGTGGTTATAAATCCGGCCAAATGCGTTTTTGGCGTAAGCGAAATCGAATTTTTAGGTTATCAGGTCGATTGTAATGGCATTAGGCCGTTGACCCATCGTGTCGAGGCCATAAAAAATTTTGCAAAGCCACTTACTATTAAACAACTGCGACGTTTTCTGGGCATGATAAATTTTTATCGGCGTTTTATTTCTAATGCCGCGACACTCATGCAACCTCTCCACGACCTGCTCAAAGGCGCGAAAAGCGGAAATACTCCGGTACCGTGGACTGACGCAAGTGAAAAAGCTTTTCATGATATTAAAATTAATTTGTCAAATGCTACCTTATTAGCTCATCCAGCTGCCGGCGCGCAAATAAATATTACAGTAGATGCTTCCGATTTTGCATGTGGCGCCGTCTTACAGCAACGGGTTGATAATAGTTGGCAACCATTGGCATTTTTCACAAAAGCTTTTTCAACTGCCCAGCAAAAATACAGTGCATACGATCGCGAATTATTAGCCATATATCTTGCGGTCAAGCGTTTTAGGCACTCAGTCGAAGCTCGCGAATTTTTTATATATACCGACCATAAACCAATTACATTCGCTTTTAATCAAAAGCTGGAAAAATGCTCACCGCGGCAGTTTCGGTATCTCGATTATATCGGTCAATTCACTACAGATATCCGACACATTAAAGGCGTCGATAATCATGTAGCTGACGCACTTTCAAGAATTGAAACAATTACGCGAGCGCCCGATTATAAAACTATTGAGTGTGAACAAAATAAAGACGCAGAATTAAGAGATATTTTAAATTCAAATTCGACTTCTCTTAAACTAAAAAAAATGAATTTTCCGGAATTTCAGATAAATCTATATTGCGACACGACGAACGATATTGTACGACCATATATTCCTACGACGTTGCGTAAAACTATTTTTAATTCACTGCACGGATTGTCTCACCCCGGAGTTCGCGCAAGTCAAAAATTAGTTGTAAAACGTTTTATTTGGCCCTCTATCAACAAAGATTGTCGCGAATGGGCGCGACATTGCATCGCATGCCAAAAATCAAAAGTCACGAGACACGTTTTAAGCCCTGTAAAAGATTTTATAAGCCCAAGCGGTAGATTTGAGCACGTGCATATAGACCTCGTAGGACCTTTGCCGATATCTCAAGGCTACAAATACTGTTTGACGTGCATTGACAGATTTTCGCGATGGCCAGAAGTCATGCCGCTGGCGGAAATCGATGCAGAAACGGTCGCGACAGCATTTTTAAACATTTGGATTTCTCGATATGGCGTACCTTTGCGCGTAACTACCGACCAAGGCCGCCAATTCGAATCTAAATTATTCAGCGAATTCACGCGTTTAATAGGAATTTCGCATTTAAGAACGACGGCGTATCATCCGCAGGCAAATGGTATGGTGGAGAGATTGCATCGACAACTTAAAGGCGCTATAAAGTGTCATGATAATGACAATTGGGTCGCTATGCTCCCAATTATTTTATTAGGCATTCGCACATCCTTAAAAGAGGATCTAGACGCAACCGCGGCGGAGATGGTGCTTGGCTCTCCTTTGCGTTTACCTGGCGAATTTTTCGGCGAAGCAAGCAAAACAGTTAATACTTCCGAATTCGCTAAACAACTTCGTCAGCACATGCAAGAATTAAAACCGACTCCCGGTACGCGACATGGTTTTCATAAAACTTTTATTTTTAAAGAATTGAGTACTGCCAAATTTATATTTTTACGCCACGACGCCGCGAAAGGTTGTCTAGAACCTCCGTACGATGGACCCTTCAAAGTCATTGAGCGCGGCGACAAAAACTTCATTATAGACATGTATGGCAAGAGTGTAAAAGTGTCAATCGATCGATTGAAACCAGCTTTCGTTCTTCGCGATGCAGATAACCAACCATCGATTGAAACTTCCCTTAATCGTAATGTTGAACCAAATAATGTCAATGGCCTACCGATGGTAGACAATAATAATAAATTTCAATCGCGAACAGGTAGAAAGGTGAAATTTCCAGACCGTTTGCAGGCTGGATTTGCATAATTAGGTACTCATACCATATAATAGTGCACATACACTAAAAATTGTTTTTAGGTATTGCCTTTACAAACAGTGTATATTTGTTATAGGTATTTTTGTATATTTTTCGAACATTATTGTTTCTTGTATAACTCATAGGTACAATTACTTTTAGGTTTAGGTATTAAATGTTAATTTTAAGCATAATAAATAAACTAGATGTAAGAATCACGTAATGCGCTCTGTTAAGAAATAGCCCTGGAATTAGGTGTGACATATATTTTTATTTGCTCTCTCGTTGCATATCCCTTGCGTTATCACTGGTAAGGGGGTAATGTAGCGGACATACATGGAAATATAATGTGACAAACAAATTATTTTGTATGTATTAGCTGGTCAAGGTGGCGTACCTTCCCGAGAAATGGCATTAAAACATGTGCATCTCATTTTGACCATCCGTTACGGCTTCAACCCTCCGATCAGGGATCGGGAGTAATAAACTTAATAAACAGTACAGGCAATAAAGCAGGCCTCTAACGGTAGTTCCAGGGCATCTCTTAAAAGTTTATTGTCGACGCCTTTTGGGTACCTTTTTCCAAAAGGCAAAACAAAATATAGACAGTTCATCTCAGCTAGCCTTTTCAATACGTTTGGCACTCTGAGACCGCGAACGATACCACGTTTAGTCATTTTGTATATATTGTAATGTTAATGTAAATACAGTTTAAGTGTACATATAACATCGGCTTCTTATTTCACAAAACACTCTATTCACGAGCTACGCACCCCCAAACTACCAATTTTAGTTAAATAAAATATTTAAAGAATTGTAACAGGGAATATATTCTATGGTTGTGTAATATTTTACAATTACTAAAGTTGGTAGAAAAAAATACTATTACAAGTAGAAGCACCCAAACAGTTTTAATTGGTATCACTAAATATAGACCATATAAAATAAAAATTACTAATTTTAGTTAAGCAAAACCTTTAAAACAATGTAATTAAATGCCTATATTATAGTTATATAACATTTTTCATTTACTAAAGTTGGTTAAAGAGTATAATTTATGCTACATGCTACCTACCTATATATAGCAGTGAACGATTCTCTAATAAATACTTGTCGGGTGGCGGAACGCATTTTTATAGTAGGCCATGACTTTTTATTTTCTTTGAATTATGACAGTTACCTACTTTTATTATAACCCTTAAAAAACCTATATAGTTATCATATTCTTAGTGCTGATGAATATGGCAAAAATAGTGTACTCTGCTTGTACATTTTGTACAGAGTTTAAAGATATTAGTAATTGTCATCGTCAGTTAACCTACTTAGTTGATTTACTTCGTAATTGCACTTTAGACGCGGATGATAAAATGTTGTTTCGAAAAATTCAGGAGGCTCTTTTGGACCTTTCTATTAAATTTCGGTTCCTTCCTAACAAGAAGATAGTTTCAAAATATTATATATATTATATGAAACATTTGCATTTGCTAGACAATGAATTCCATCCAAGATATTCACCATTAAGAAGAGAAGAATTTCTCAAAGAATTTGAAGAGCATTTGAAAATTGTGGTAATAAATAATAATTGATTTATTTCATTTAAAAAAGTGTTTTTGATGTATTAAATAATTGCTAAATATGTGTATTTAAATATTTTATTTCTTATAATTTTAAGTGACAACTTGTCAAAAATCGAAAGTAAAAAGTCGTAGTTTCCAAAAACAAAGCATGGTTGCTAGGCAACACATTACAGTATCTGATACTGTAATGTTCCATTTACCGGCCGCATATGAGTACAGGGTAAGTAGATTTACTGGACAGGATGAAATAAAATATCATTTTATTTCACTAACAAATTTCGCATTTTATTGATTACTTACCTAAGTAAACCTTAAAATAAAATTAACAAAAAATGATGTTCCACCAAGTTTAGTTGAATAAAGTTAACAAAATATGAAAATATAAAATGTTTTTAAGTTACTTATCAATGATTCATATAATTAAAGCTGGAAAATTATATTTTATTTCACCAACAGATTTCTTATTTTGTGGAGAATCTGGCCATATTAGAGTAGATACATGCTTCAAAAATATTAACAAAAGACGATGTTCCACCAAGTTTAGTTGAATGAAGTTAATAAAAAATGAAAATATAAAATGTTTTTAAGTTACTTATTAATGATTCATATAACTAAAGCTCGAAAATTATATTTTATTTCACCAACAAATTTCTTATTTTGTGGAGAATCTGGCCATAATAAAGTAGATACATGTTTTAAAAATATTAACAAAAAATTATGTTCCACCAAGTTTAGTTGAATGAAGTTAATAAAAAATGAAAGTATAAAATGTTTTTAAGTTACTTATCAATGATTCAAATAAGTAAAGCTGGAAAACTATATTTTATTTCCGCAACAAATTTCTCATTTTGTGAAACTTATAAATATTGAAGCAAGTATATATTTCAGAATAATTAACAAATAAAAGGGTATTCTTTAAGTTATTTTTTTAAGGTTTCTGTAACTAAAATTGTAGCATTCATTTTTGCTATAGATGCATATTTATAGGATTCTACATGGGTTTGTGTAAGGTATTTGTTTACATTACCTTTCTATATTTTCTGTGGATTTTAAGTTTCGTGCTTTGGTGCAGATGTTCATGTTTTACAGGCCACGGTCCTATCATGAATATTTTTTTTGTACATCCTGCATTCCTTTTCTTTTTAATTAACTCGAACGAAGTAGATATCTGAGTATTTAAATATTTTTATTGTCAAAATTTGGGGTTATGTTCATTTATGATAACCGGTCAGTAGTTCATTTGGCTATAGTATTTTCGTTGAGTTGTTCCATTTGAACCTTGGTTAGTTCACTCTAGAACATTGATGATATTGCACTTTTTATCATTTGATAAATTGGTATGCCATTATTTGTTTTAAATTGCATATTATGCAGGGTAAACTGCTATTAGTTTTCCACATGTCAAGTTGGTTTGGTTTTGTCATTTTATCGGACTGAGATCACTTTCATCAATTGCCTGAGCGTACCAATTTTTTTGACATGACAGTTAAGGGACACCTGTCATTTGATCTTTACCTTTTTCGAAGGATTTTGACTTTAGGTCACTTCATTTAGGATCACCCGTGAAGGTTGAAGTCGGCGGTTTTTAAAAGGGGCCCACTATTATGTGATTTGAACAGGTCCGCCGCCCCAACTTTAGTTGGCACCTCAGGGGTAGTGGAGCGTCCTCATCTCTTTGATGGTAAGATTTCTTTAATTCTTTTTTTGTTTCTTCCTAATTTTTTTATAACCTCCAATTTTCTACAAAATGTGCAATTTAATTTTTAGATTTGCACATGAGGCCTCATTTCTTTGTAATTTTTTTGAGATAGTAGCACCGGACAACCAATGAGGTAGGATATATTTTCGATTTAATTTAACCAGGTATCTAATTCGCTGTTTCGATTTTAGGGTTTTTATATTTTAGTTAAAATTTTCCTTTTGCTTCTATCGAGGCGTTTATTGTTAAATACGTAACAGACGTTATATATTCATATTCCTTCTGACCACGTGTTGGGATTGGCTCTTGATTGAAAGACCACATGGCCTGTAACCAGTAAGTATGTGCTGTCTTGTACTGTTCGGGTCCACCAGACTGGAGGCAGGGTGCCTATTAATTTGAAACAAAGCCACATGGGATTTGGAACATCTGGGAAATAAGGCCAGTGTATTGTGATCATTTTAAATTTCTTTATAACCTTAACACCATAAATTTCACTCTAAAATTAACTATAATTTGTAATACCACCTTGGTAACATTTAGAAAGAATCTGGGTATTCTGACCATACAAGTATGAAGGTTCTAGAACATTCTCTTTCTCCTTTTCATAAACTTTAGGTAATAACCAGTTACCAGGCGAGTAAAAACCCTTCAGGTCTTCCCATGAGAGTATAATTTTTTAACTTTAATATTTAATTTAGTTATTGATTTCAATATTTAATCTCTTTGTCGAATCCAGTTTAGTGATCCTAATAAATTAACCCCAATTGTTGTTTTACATATCTGTGTTTTATTGTTACTCACTGTACTGCGAGACGAACTATTACCATCTTTAGAAGCAAGCGGTTTTCCTGTTTTAAAACGCTTTGTAAGTATTAAGTTTTTTAACCATTTAAAACTGGTGGCGTCCAAGACATCAAAAAAGTGTACAACTGCTTAAGGCAAGGACTCCGAGCCTCCGACACAAGAGCTGCCGTTCGCATCATGATACGTAAAGTTGCCTTGCAAAGGTAATTTTACGGCACAAAATAAGATAATTTTATTCTATTAAACTAAAAAATTACACATTCTCGTTGATAATTTTTCAAACTTAATTAAAGAAGTAAAAATCACTTTATTAACAAATAAATATTAACACATTCCTAATGATTTTATTTTACTAAAAATACGTTAACTATTCAATTTATTCTCAACAATATTTAACAAAACTATTCTCTAATTATCTTTTGTATTATAATTATAATTCGTAATGTTAAAAGTACAATTATTATAAACCATACTTTGCTGCTTAGAATTAATACTTTCATTAAGAACGTCACTAACTGACGTACTGGGAATGTTTCTCATAGTCTCAATTATGTTCTGATGATGTTCACTATCCAGCTGCAAATAGGGCTTAATTGATTGCCAATTACTATGTCCTGTGATCTTAATAAGTTGTTGCTCTCCAATTCCCGTTTTGGCAAGATTTGACCCAGCAGTAACTCTTCCTGAATGGTTCGTGACTTTAATTTTTTTAGTATCTATACCTATTTTACCTGCAGCCAACTTAAACCAGTTAGAAATGGTATTTTTTCCCACTGGGCTATCTAATTATGTTATTCGTTCGCGAATAATTCTTTTTAAAAAAATTTATTTTACTTAGGTAATTGTACAAGCAATTTATATATATACCCACGATGCGTTTACAAACAATATACTTTTAAAACTAAACTTCTAAAATGCGTCTATGTCGTAATACTGTCGACTGCTCCTGGTGGTTCCGTTTTTATAGGTCGAGATAAGAATGTGAATGGGCCTCCATTAGTGTTGATAGAGGGAAAGTGACCAACACATAATTCCTCCATCGCTAAATGGAACTTAAGGGGGTACAACTTGAGTTTCATCCAATGGTAACAGTTCCTGTGGGTGAGGTCGTTGTTCCTTAATTCTCAGCAGGGCTTGGAATTGTTTTCGCCATTTAATTAAAATGGTTGCTAAAATAATAATAATTAGCAAAAATAAAATTATTATTGACAATTGTTTGTGAATGCGAATTTCTTCTAATGGTTCTTCTTGAAGAGCTTGCAATTGAAGTTCATGAAGTTTGTTCAATGATACTTTTTCTATAGTCAATTTCGCTACTTGTTTGATAGATAGATTAGTTAACTTCATATCTTCTAGGACTAGTGGATATCCGTTGAGTGTTCCTTTTCTGTTGGTATAATTATATTGTTTTGTTTGTAGTGAACATCCAGGCGGGATGGTAAACAGATATGTGCCTTGTAAAGAGACAATATTTGTTTGTTCGCAATTTGTTTGCAATTTTTCCTTCTTTGGAAATATTCCAACGTAGTTGCTTTCATTGATTTCTTCTACGAATTCTTCTTTGATTTGGATTGGTACGTATTCGCAATTTTTTGGTTCTCTTCGTAGTGACAGCAGGGCAGTGGTACAATCCGCTACTTGAATGGGTTGCAGTTTATTCCCTTCACATAGGTGACTTTGTTCTAATTCAGCACAAGCATCTGTGTGATATTGGTATTCCGTGTCGCTTATGGATATATAGGAAGAAGGTGGTAAAAGGGTAGTGTTATTTTTGGTTGGGATAGAAAATAAACGATAATAGTCAAAGAGCTTTGGATGTACTAAAGGAAAATCCAATGTAAATACAATTTTATCAGCAAGAAAATAGGCTTGCGTTTTTATTATATTTATATGCATGTACATTATTTTCATTAGAAATTAGGAGTTGTTCCTTATTATACAGTTCTTTAAGTTCTAAATTTACTTTGTTTAAATTTTCAATTGAAATAATTGAAGGATGTGCTATCCCTAATTTTGCAAATGTTACGGCATTCTCTACTTCTGTCATGAAATGCAAAAGTGAGTCTAAATTTAGTTTTAATTGATTTAAAATGTCTTTTATTTCTAGATAATGAATAAACTCGAAAGTTGTTTCGTTAACTGCTTGTTGTAATTCCAACCCTTTCTGGCTAATTAGTTTTTGATTTCGAACAATTATCGAAACTGTTGTGTTAATTTGTGTCATTAAGTTCTTTGTTATTGACAGTTGCATATTTGTCTTTTTAATGATGTTATTTTGGTTGCTTTCTAACCTTTCTAAGTTATTTTGAATTTCTAAGGCGTCCTCGTGATCTAAATTACCTGTGATAAACTTAAGTACTGAGCCTAATGGATTTATTAAACCTCTTTTGTTTCTTTTTGGTAATTCAAATAAGTGGGTTTTTTGGTTTACTATAATTAGCTCGTAGTCTAAATGATTATGAAAGTGTTCAAGATTGGTTCTGTAAGATTTAGGACAAGTTTTTATCATGTCTTTTGTTTTTTCGTAAATAATATTTATTTTGTTAAGTTGATTAATTATAGGCGGGATGTTAATATAATATAAAAATGTATGGGAAGCAATTCTTATTTTGGATGTTGCTAACTTAAAGGGTAGGATTCCAGGATTTTCTTTTAAGTCTTGAATTTTAATTTTCATCTCTGCTGCTTGAAGCGCGATATTTTATGATACGTGTTTTGGGGTGTAGTTAACGTAATTTTAGTAGTTTTTAAAATATGAGTATGTTTATAGGGTGCTTGTATTTTAGCTTGTCTACTTTGGGCTTTTTTATACGATATTTCACCTGATTGAATATCTGGTGGGTCTACTCGATTTTCATTCAATTTATTTAATAAGGTAGATTTTTTGTCATGTATTTGTTCATGTAATGTTTGGTAAAGTTTTGTCATTGTTTCTTTATGTTCTTGGATAATCTGATTCACGGGTTGAGAGTCGTTATTTAGCTCTAGTGATTATTTGATGTCTAAATGACCTAGGAGTAAATCAATTGGTTTGTGTTTTGTTGTCGAGTGAATCGCATTGTTGTAACCAGTAAGTGCATATAACAATTTTTCTTGTGGAGTTAATTTAGGTTTTGTTATTGTTAATACTCGAAAATGTTCTAGAAGGGTCGAGTGAAATCGTTTCACGATAGAATTGCTATTTGGATTATTCGGTAAAGTATAATGCCAATTTATATTATACAATTTTGCAAAATCCTTAATTATGTTCGAGGTAAATTCTACACCGTCGTCTCATGTAATGTTTTCCGGTATTTTATAATTTGATACAAATTGTAGGATGGCTT
Organism: Polydrusus tereticollis; assembly: GCA_963920685.1. Lineage (NCBI taxonomy): Eukaryota > Metazoa > Arthropoda > Insecta > Coleoptera > Curculionidae > Polydrusus > Polydrusus tereticollis. Next base: position 28,310,376 of record OY987334.1, read on the forward strand.
GATAAACGTGTACCGCTGATAAGCTAGGTAGAATATAACTTTGACCAAACTTAGAAAAACTGTCGCAAATAGTAAGTGCAATAGTGTTTCCAAACTTAAAGGTGTCAACATGTACTGTTTCCAAGGGTTTTGTTGGAGTAGGTGTTAATTCTAATTTCAATATGTGCGATTGTCTTTCGTATTTTGCCTGTTGACAGACTGAACAACTATTTATAAATTGTCTTACATCGTCATGCAATTTGGGCCAATAATACTTTTGTTTTAATTCGGAGATCGTTTCGTGAATTCCGCGATGATTAGTAATACCTTCATGCTGTGTTTTGATTAGGTTATTTTGCCTAACTTCGTTCGATATGTCAGTTAGAAATGTATTAGTTTTTAGTAATTTGTAAGTGGAATTTTTAAATGTTTCAGGGACGATCTTACACATTTCTTTATAAAGAGTATCGTTGATGTCGTTTGCAAAATAAAATACGTATTGCCGTTTGGGTTCAGTATATTCTTTTAGAAATTATATTATTTGTTGTTTGAACGTTTGTGGTTTTACGTAAATATACCAACGAGTTCGATTAACGGGTTTTTCAAAAATTCTTTTAATTTCTTGAGTGGGATTACTGTCTGTTGTTCTGATAACAATTTGACATAGAAATGAGTTTAAGGGTTTTTCTGTTATGTTTATACTTTGAATAGGATTTTCGATGTTTGTATGCCAGGTCTCGTTTGTTTCGTTTTCTTCAGGGTCTATCTGTGCAATTATAGATTGATTATCTAGATATTGACTTGTAGATGAAGTGTCGTCAAGTATAGGGTTTTCGTTGAATTTCTGCATATACTGAAAGATAGGTGGAATCGTTTCATTTGGATAAATTTCTACGCGTGATAAGGCATCAGCGTTTGTGTTCATTTTACCTTTTTTATAAATGATTTGGTAGTCAAATTCTTCTAATTTTAAACGCCAACGTACAAGACGTGAGTTGGGTTCTTTAAGGAACATGAGCCATTAAAGGGGTTTGTGGTCAGTGCAAATTTTAAATTTTCTTCCGAAAAGATATGGGCGGAAATATTTTGTTGCCCAAACTATCGCTAAAAGTTCCTTTTCAATAGTGGAGTAATTTTGCTCGGAATCATTTAGGGTTCTAGATGCATAAGCGATTGGTTTGTCTTGACCTATATTTCCTTGAGAAAGTATGGCTCCAATTGCTACGCCACAGGCATCTGTTGTTAGAACGAAATCTTTTGAGAAATCGGGATATTGTAATATAGGGTCGTTAGTGAGCAAATTTTTACAATTTTAGCATCTTTTTTTAAACATTTAGTGAAAGGCTTAGTTATTTGCGCAAAATTATTGATGAATTTACGATAGTAACCGACTAGACCAAGAAATCGTTTAATTTCCTTTTTTGTTTTTGGAATAGGGTAATTGAGAATAGCTTTAATTTTGTCTGGGTTAGGTTTTATACCGTTTGCTGTAATTACATGACCAAGGAAAGCTACTTCTTTTCTTAAGAATTCGGATTTATCAAATTGTATTTTTAGATTAGCTTCACGTAATTTTTGGAAAACTAATTTTAAGTTTGTTATGTGCTCTTGTAAGGAAGTTGAGAATATGATAATGTCGTCTATGTAAACAAAACATATTTTGTTTTGGAGTTCTTTTAAGACGTTATCTACTACTCTTTGAAAGGTGGCTGGTGCATTCTTTAAACCGAATGGCATACGAAGGTATTCGTAATGACCATTTTCTACATTGAAGGCTGTTTTTGCAATGTCTTCGGGATGCATTTCTATTTGGTGAAAACCGCTCGCGAGGTCAAGGGTTGAAAAGTATTGAGAGCGACCTAATCTATCGAGTATATCTGAGATATTTGGAATAGGATATCTGTCGTCTATCGTTTTCTCGTTAACTTTTCTGTAGTCCACTACAATACGCCATTTTTTCTTTCCTGAAGCGTCTGCTTTCTTTGGGACGATCCAAATGGGAGAGGACCAGGGAGAATTACTAGGTCGAATAATACCTTGATCAAGCATATTATTTATTTGTTTTTCCACTTCGGGTTTGTGAACGAAAGGATATCTATAAGTTTTAGAGTATACTGGAATTTCGTCAGTTGTCTTAATCTGATGTTTAATTGTATTTGTAAAAGTTAGTTTAGTATTTTCTTTATGAAAAATATCTGAATAATTTCTACAAAGATTCTCGATATGATGTTTTTCTTCGGGGTTTAAATGATTTGTTCTAAGCAAGTTTGCAATGTCTAAATCTTGTTCTTTTTTATTATTTACTTTATTAATAGTATAGTTATATATTTCGAAATCGTTAATATTAATAGAATCTACATTAAGGGGTTCAAAAAGTGTTATTTCACGGGTCTCATCAGTGGTGTTATAAATTTTCATAGGTGCGTAATTATTGGTTGCTATACTTAGGCCTTCTTTAATTAAACATTCATTAGAAATTTTTGTTGTAGGTATAATTATGTTACCTTGTGAAACATTTACGGGTATTTTCAATGTTTTAATTGTTAATGGACTAATGTGAGCGAAAAATAATTACTTTTGCTTTGCCTCATAATAATTTAGGATTATCTCCGTATTAGGGGTCTTGAGAATTGAATTGGGTATATTGATTTGTATGTTTAGATTTTTGAGGGTGTCAAAGTCTATTAAGCCATCGAAGAAATGATGAAACTTAAATAAGTAAAATTTAATTGACTTTTCTGTATTAAATTCAGGGAATGCCGGAATTTCTGCACATGAATTTCTTGTTGAAGTTTGAAATATAGATGAAACTGTAAATGGTTCATTTTTTATAAATTCGGGGAATAGATTTTCTGCGATCTCAGGGTTGAGAAATGATTTTGTTGCACCTGTATCGATTAGAAGTTTAAGTGGGCGATTGGGTATTTTGATGTAGGGTAAGTCTTTTTTGTCATAAATATAATTAAGTTCTATGAATCTATCGGGGGTGTCTCGTCTTCGTGAAAATTTTGCTTTTGGAAAGATTGGTTGTTTTCGCAATAATTTTCAAGTTCGGAAGGGTGATCTTCAGGGTTTACCATATTATAATATGGTTCGAAATGGTTTTCGTCAAGTTCTCGACTTTCGTCAATGTTGAACAATTGTTCCGTTACTACATTAGGGTTAGGATGATACTTTCTGAATATATTAGCCGGGACTTTATTTTGTCTAGCAAAACCTGAACCATGAGATATTCCGCTCATAGGGTTGGTTTTGGTAAATTGCCGGGTGATTGACCTTTTGGTTTCCAAACATTTTGTGGGTTGCCAAATACTTGTCTGTTAGTAAAGAATTTTTGGGGTCTTACGGGACTTGGGTTTATATTAATGGGTTGACTAGGAAAATTTGATGGTGCTTTAAAATTTTTATATGGCGCGTGATGTGGGTTTATTCTTTGATTCTGAAATTGTGGTTTATTATGGTTGTGATAGTGATTTGAGTTATTTTGCATAGAATTGTTATTTCTTTGCAAGGATTTAATATTATTTTCGGTAATTATGAATTGACGTGCTGAGGCAAGGTCAGTTGACCTCATTGCTCTTATAGTAGAACCTAATGGTTCCCTTAAACCTGATAAAAATACGTTTAAGCAGTGGGAATTATAAAATGTTTTGCGTGCAATTTTATTTGCATCAATATTTTCATGAGTGTCTACATAATTATGAAGTGCGTTTAGATTTGCCATAATGCGTTGTAAAAATTGTAATGCTGGTTCGTTATTATTTTGTCTTATATTACTTAGATCAGAAAGTAAACCGATTTCGTTTCGATGATCGCCAAAATGAGCTATTATAGCATTTTTGACTGAGGCCCAGTCTTTGGAAATGCAAGAGCTATATACATCTCCTTTGCAGAGCCTGACAATTTTGCACATAAATAAGCAAAATATTTTGGGTACAATTTAAATTAGTCTGATCCCAATATGTAGCTATTAACATACCTGCAGTTTCGAGAAATGCAGAGAGTTCTAACGGATTTCCGTCAAAGGTGGGTACGATACTAAATAATTTTATATCAAAGTTTGGTGGTGCCATCTTATTATTTTTTACTTTATTATTTTTATTTAAATCGTGAAGTGTGCCTATTTCCTCGCAATTATTTATTTTTAAATTATTAAAAAGCTCTATAACTAACTCGTCACTACTTTCTACGATAGAATATCAGGGGCTTAGTTCACTAAGGTCCCATGTCACTAAATATAAACTTTTCAGGAGAAGGCAAAAACCACTTTTATACCACAAAATAGATGACTAAACTAATTAGGTATATTTGGTCACAAAAACGCTTTAAGTCAGTGGAAGTTGTTTATTAACAAGTTATTTTAATAGTAATATGAAACCTAAATTCTAAAGAGTGACCTTAAAAAAAATGGAGATGGACATCCGACCTTAATACTTTGCAGTTTCCGTTAAACCGTTGGACAACAGACAGTTACTTTTCTATCTTATCTCTTGTTTTTTCTTCAGGATTCATCATCACTTTCCTCTTCCTTGCCATGAGGAAGGTTTTGGTAAAATTCTCTCAAACACTCAGGTATCCATTGAAGAAGATCTTGCAAATGTTGATACTTTTTATCCGAAATTTTTCGAAAAGATTTTGAAATTATTGGTACAGTATCGGGAAGAACTAAAGGTTTTCGAAGATGTCTTATAATACTCATTTGTTTGAAGTTCTGGTCATCAAAACTAGTTTTATAATTAACCGTACCCAAACGTTCTTTTTGAAATTGAAGCAGGACTACTTTTGATAGATGAAACTCTTCTTCTTGCTTCTTTCTGTTGATGAACGGAGAGCTGTAGGACTTTCCCAAGGTTTCAAAACTAAAAAAATCCTTAAGTTCCAGTTCATGAACAATGTAAGGTTTTTTATGGCATGAAAGTTTGATTAGTTGTGCCCAATCATGTGTGTTGCAAATGTCCATTGTCTTCGTACGTCTTTTCTTATGCTCAATTACAGAGTGGGCAACATCGACTTCCATGTGCGTATGACCTTTTAGGAGAAATTTGTGTTGTATTGTGTTAATGTGAGGAAAGACATGCAGAATCCATGTATAAAAAAAGAGCAGGTTAATATTTCTATTCTGGCCAGCACAGTTGTCTGACCAGAATGTAATTTTTTCAACACTGTTTGGCAATGAAGCAATCCACTTAAATAAACAGGAAGCTATTTCATTGCTTCCTCGTTTGCCAATAGTCTCATTCCAGATCATGCACGATGTTTCTGATGTCGTCATATCACAAATAGTGAAATTAAATGTCCATAACTTCAGTTTATAAAAACTTACAGCATTTGAAAGACAGGGTGTCGGCAAGCATTTTTGAAGGTCTATTGAGCAAACTCTTTCCCGCGAGTTTTCTAATCTAGATCTAATTTTATCCTCTTCTTTTTGTTTATATCTTCTTGCTGATTCCGCTTGATGCGTATCTCGTTCTTCTATAACTTTTTCTTAAGTTCTTCCTCCCTTGCATCTATTAGTTGCCTTTCATACTTATCGCAGTCGTCGCAAGTATCTAAACTAGGCATTTTAAAGGATAGATTGTATTCAGTCACGAAGAGGAACCGATAATATGATTCTTTTAATCTATCCTTTTCGTCGATATTATTTGCTTCACAATATTGTTTGTACAACTCGTACATAATTCGGATATTTAATCCGAACTCAAGATATTTTCTAGTTGTAGAGCTGCGAGAATAATGGCTCTCCACAGCCGGGAAGCTTTCGATGTGCTGTCTTGCAATAATTTTTGCTTCTTCTGTAACGGTTCTGGTAGGTTGATGTTTTTGCCTTTTATCGGGAGAAGCAATTGATGTATTATCATGCTTTATGCAATTCCTTAAAAACTTTTCCCCTAAAGACAAAGTGTTCAGGAACATCAGTTTACAAACATTTATGATTTGGTTATTTACTTTAAAAGTGTACCTGTAGCTATTTTGGCGACGTCCTTGCTGTCTGTTATTTCTAGGGCGATTTCTGGCAACCAGTTCAGAGGTTACTGACGTCTTAACAAATTGTTTTCTTTGATCCCAACTTAGTAAGGCCCAAAATTTGTCGTAAATTTGTTTACGCTCTTCTTCACTTATTTTACTGTAGCATTTCATTCTACATTGACACGGAACTTTAAGCGACTTTCTTTCTACCAGTTTGCCTCCACGGTTGACGTATTCTTCCCCAATCAGCCTTTTCTCCTTTTTTAGATTCTTTTCCCACCTATACGGAGCGCGCTTTCTCTTTCTTGCTTTCTTTTCAAATGGCTTTTCCGTTTCTAGCTGAGCTACTCCCGCCTCTTTAAAAACATTGCGTACTACGCTATCCTTTTTTCTTTGGAACACTGCGTGTTCTTCCTCATCTTCGTTGCTTGGATAGTAGTTTGGATCCATGTCACTATCAGATGAATAAGGCTCGCTGTCATTATTGGATTCTTTATTGGTAGACGTTGTTGGAATATTTGAATCTGAAATATGATAAGCTTCAAGTCATTTATAGAATACTATTGTTATGAAAATGGCCGTAATATACAGGGTATTCCATACTCGATGGTACGTTAGACTTTTATGGAGAACGGGCGATACGTTTTATTTGAAAATTTGGTTGTCCAGATAAATAAATACCCTGTATTTAGCTAGAGTGTTGGTTTGATTAATTACATCAAAAACAAAAATTACCATAAAAATTTTCAGAAAATTTTGCATCTAAGCTTATTGCCTTATAAAAACTACATTAAACCCCATCGCCGGACATACTGTATATCGAGGTTCACGAACGTAAGCCATTTTTAAGATAAGAGAACACATCAAAATTTTAAAATTGCAACAATTGATCTACAAATACTGAATTAAAAAAGAGAACTACCTAAAGTACATTAAAATACATACGTTTTAGGACATCAGCATTCAAGTTAGTTTCGCTGGTCTGCGGAGTCACCAAGTTTATATCAAATTCGGCAGATAATTGGGCATTCTGATGTGTATCTAAAATAAATCCAAGAGTATAAAATGATATTGTTTGTATTTCTAGGATATGACTATCTAAAATTCAATTCTAGAAACAAAAATTACTTGACGACTTAAATGAATACAAGCAACAGTTTTCTTATAAATTAATTCTAAAGACTAGCAACCATAGAATAGTATTTACCTGTATTCCTATTTGATGCATCGCATGTGTTCGATAATTTTAGGGCCTGTAGCATTTTTAAGCCCCTACCAGGCATCATTTTTAGACTATAATAAGATAAAATAAACACAAAACGATTAATGCGTTCACTAGCAAACAGCAGAACATAACCTTAAAAATCTAAACACAAAAGGCGGATGTCCGCGTTACTAACTCTCACACGGACTACAGGCTTCGGTTTATATGAGAATTAGGACATGCGCCCCTTGTTAATCGTAAGAGAAGGCCTGATGTCCATTTGCGGCTTTAGCGTTCCAAACAATCAATGGAGACCCGTCCTTCGCGAATTCGCTAAAAGTGAAACGGAAATGGATTGGACATCTGGCGTTAGGCCAATAGATAGACCTTGAGCTTAACATACTAATGCCTTATGTAAGTCGATTTCATAGAAAATGTGACTTCCGCCCTTAGTGAACTAAGCCCCTGATATAATGATGAGGAGAATACGGACATAGACGGGATAAAAGGAATAAGCGACACTTACATTAATGTAATTTTCATCCTTCACTTTGCTGGGTCCACTGTAGTCTTCTTCAATAGAATACGTTCAGGGCTGCTCAAAGTCTAAAGACGTTGCGGCCAAATCTCGATGATTTTCACACAAGGTCCTTCCAAACCAACAGTTGATACCGAAGGAGTTTTTCTCGATGAATATCCTTTTGGTATCCTACCGACTGTGCCAATTATGTTATTCGTTCGCGAATAATTCTTTTTAAAAATTTTTATTTTACTTAGGTAATTGTACAAGCAATTTATATATATACGCACGATGCGTTTACAAACAATATACTTTTAAAACTAAACTTCTAAAATGCGTCTATGTCGTAATACTGTCGACTGCTCCTGGTGGCTCCGCTTTTATAGGTCGAGATAAGAATGTGAATGGGCCTCCATTAGTGTTGATAGAGGGAAAGTGACCAACACATAATTACGTTGACTCCTACCGGTACGGATCAATATATGTTTTACTATTTTGTTTCAATTCGTGATGCAGTATTTTGATTAGACCACATATTTAGCGCTGTTCCAAGTAAGATCAGATAGACTTTACTGTATTTTATTTACGAGTAACGAACGCAGAAATTACTTAACCAATCAAATCAATCAATAAGTCTATACTTCGTTCGCTCACGCTGGTCACGTTGAAAGATCAGCAGTTAAGTAAGAAATGAAGCCAAAGACTCCGCCGAATCATGCCAGTAATTTTTTTTTTTAATTTTGGGAAAGAAATTAAAAATACAATTTTAAAAAATATCTTCAAAACCTCTTGGGCCGGAGAAATTTTCGTTCGACAGGAAACCACGGGATCGTTCCGTACCTCTAGAGTACGACTTAGAGTAGGTGACGGTTATAACATATCGAATAGTATCGATCGTCTCGCAAGTAATTATTAGAATTAGTCGCTGAAAAATTAGAAATTAGGTTCTTGAAACAAGCAACCAATCCAACCCCTCCAATAAGGGTACTTAATCTTGACATTCGTCACAAAACACCATTTACCGAGGGTTTACAAACTGTTGATCTGCGTACCCAACTTGGAACATTTATTGTTGTTAGTAAGGTTTATCATTTCTTAAAATTTAAACTATTCAACCCCTGAAATAAGGGTACTTTACCCTTGACTTCTTTCACACACATTGATACTTATATTCATTTTACCAACATTTTTGATTTTCTCGAAAGAAGTATGTATAGGGTCTTCCCCTATTAATGGACCCCCCACCCCCTTTACTTTATTATCCGATGGTATAATGCAAAATAGCAAATACAAAAGTTGTAAGGAATAATGTAAAGGTGTTTATGAAATAGTTCTAATGCGTACAGGGTCTTGCACAAAGGCGTAGCAAACAATTTTTTCTTTTTTAATTTTTTTAAATGGAACTCAAACTAACTTAACTTAGCCTATTCCTATACTAACCTAAACCGGATGTACTCTAAAGCCCCAAATTTAGGACTTTCGGTGTAACTGAGCAGTTTTGCTGTAAGAGCTTCGCTAGGAAACTGTAGAAGCTTCTGGCTTTGACAGCTGTCAAAGTTGAAAAATGTAATTTTTCAAAGGTCGATATCTCGGAAACTATTGGGTTTAGATTTTTATGTAGAATTCCATTTAAAAAAACTAATTTATGTTTCCTACGTCTTTCTGCAAGACCCTGTATGCATTGGAACTATTTCGTAAAAAACTTACATTATACCCTATAAACTTTTGTATTTGCCATTTTTTATTATAGCATCGGATAAAGAAGTTAAAGGGGGGGGGGGGGGTTCCATTGAAAGGGGAAGACCCTGTACATACTTGTTTCGAGAAATCGAAAATCTTGGTAAAATAAATATAGGTATTAATGGTTTTTTTCTGAAAAATGTCAAGGGGAAAGTACACTTATTTGAGAGGTTGGATAGTTTAAATTTTAGGAAATAAATCTTACTAACAACAATGTTCCAAGTTTGGTACAGATCGGCAGTTTGTAAACCCTCGGTCAATGGTGTTTTGTTAAGGGGAAAGTACCCTTATTCAAGGGGTTGGATAATTGAAATTTAAGGAAATAATAAAGCGTAGTCCCTGCAATAAATTTTCCTGTCGGGAATCGATAATAGATCTACAGGAGGATCCCAACGTTAAGAGGAGTGCGACAATAGTACTTTTCGCACGGGGGGTGCAAACAATAATAGGAATAACACTAACCTGAACTTTTTTTTTTTTTTTTTGGATGAGGAAAATCTTCCAAAGACTCTGTGTTGGATTCAGCCTTTCTAAAGGTCTGCCTACCAACTAAAAACCTCACCCTTTTCTTCTGTCTGCTGCTCTGGAACCGCTTTTACGCATGACATCAGAATAGAGACTGTCATTATCTTCGAGCGTTTTCTTGTTTCTCGTGTTCCTCCTTTTGCTTCATTATTTCACATGTATACCTTTCGACGCTATCCCAATTCTTCTTTTTTTGTATCATTACCTCCAGGAAGTTTCCTGTGGTTAGTGTTTGTCCTATATTAGCTTCCATTCTCCTTCTTTCTTCCTCCCATCTGGGGCATGCAAACATGGTATGTTCTGCTGTATCCGTCTGTCCACAGTATCGGCATCTTTCGTTGTTTGTTTTTCGTATTCTTTTTGTATATACTGCAAAGGAGCCATGTCCTGTCAGGCATTGGGTCATAAAATAGTTCAGGTTTCTGTGTTTGCAATGCGCCCACCTACCGACTTCGGGAATAGGCTGTTTTGTCCATTGGGCTTTTTCTCTAGTTTTGTCCCATCTGATTTGCCATTGTTGCAGCGTTCGTTCTCTTTCTTGTTCCTTTGCCTCCCGGGTGTTTCCGTCTGCACGCTCGTGTACTCTCTTCCTTTCTTCCGCTGATAGGTCAATCGGTGGTGTCCCTGTGATTATCTGTATCGCCTCGGAGGATACAGTGCGGTAAGCTCCCGCTATTCTCAATAGGGCCTTTCTCTGTACCGAGATATATCTCCTTCTATATACTTCCGCTTTCATCGCCGAGTGCCATATGGGGGCCCCATATAGCAGTGTTGACTCTGCGACCAGATAGAGTGCTTCCCGTTTTTTGCTGGTTGGTCCTCCTATATTTGGCATGATTTTTGCAAGGGCTGCCACTCTTTTTTCGGCATTTTCCGCGGTCTCCTTAATATGCTCTCCGTAGTATCCTATCTCCCCAATTCTGATGCCAAGCTGTTTTACAGACTTTGACGGTTGGATTTCAATGCCCCTGTTTTCAAACCGTAGTTGGGTCCTTCTCTTTCTTGGTCCTTTCATGATTACTATCTGTGTTTTTTTTGGTTGGAGTTCTAGTTTTTTCCTTGTTAGTCTTATGTCTGCGGTGTGGAGTGCCTCGTTTGTTCTGTTTACGAGTTCATACTCAGTTTTGGCAGTGACTATCAAGGCGAGATCGTCCGCGTATGCTACTGCCGTTACGCCATCTGGCCATTCTGTTTTGACGATCTCGTCGTACACTGCATTCCAGAGTGTGGGGCCAAGTACTGAGCCCTGTGGTACCCCTCCGTACACCTCTTCTGTTATGCCTTCTTCCAGTATAATTTTTCTGTCGCTTAGATAGCTTTCGATTACATTTAACAAGTACTTCGAGATGTTTCCTTTCTTAAGAGCCTTTATAATTTCCCTCCATGATATCGAGTTAAAAGCATTTTTGACATCCACTGCCACTAGGGCGACCCAGACCGCCCTTCGATCTTCGGTTGCGTAGCTAATGATTTTTTCAATTGCTTGTATGGTGGATTTGCCTTTTCTGAAGCCATATTGGTTTTGGCTCAGTAGGGTTTTTTCTTCCATTTCTTCTTCAAGTCGTTGTTTGATAAGTTTTTCGTATAGTTTACTTATTGAGTTCAGGAGGCATATTGGTCGGTATTTTTTCTTTTCTTCTCTTAATGTGTTTTGATCTTTTGGAATCAGGACTAACTTTGCTTTTTTCCACTCTTCTGGGAATTTTTGTTCCTGGAATAGGCTGTTTATGACCTTTAGGACTGCCTTTCTCGGAGACTTTTCCCGCTATTTTTAGGGCCTCGGGCGGTATGCCGTCCTCTCCCGGTGCTTTTCCGTTTTTCATGCCCTTTAAGGCCGCTCTCAGTTCTTCTTCTGTGAACATGTCCACTCTTTCGCGTGTTTCGCTCCTATCCCATGTTTCTTCTTTTCCTGGGAAAAGATCCTTAACTATGTCTCTTTTTTCCTCGAGGGTGATGTCGAAGGGATGAAGGCATTTCAATTTTTTCACTGCTATCCTGTATGCGTCTCCCCAGACATCGTTTTCCAATTCTTTGCATAATTCCTTCCAGTGCCTTTTTTTCTCTTGGTCAATTTCTTTTTGCAATTCTTTCTTCTTTATTTTATATACATCCCATGCGTCGTGTGCTTCCTCGTTGGGCGGACGGTTTCTTCTTTTTTTAGTTGCCTCTCTCCTAGCTCTCATGCATTTTTTCCTTTTTTCTGCTATGGTCTCGGTCCACCAGTATGGCATTTGTCTGTCTTTCTTCCCGTTCGTTTTTTTGCTGCCTCTATATGCCTTTCCCATTGCCTCAGACAGTTTCTTTACAGAGATGTCTTGTTCTGTCTGCAGGAACCAGTTTATTAGCTCTCCGAATGCTTCCTGGTCGAATTCCTTTGTCCCTTGCCCGCCTCTTTCTTTTTGGGGCTGTTTTTCCATCACCCTGTAGTGCAAGTATCTGTGTTCAGTGCCCGTTTCGTCTGGCAGTACTTGCCAGTCTAAAATTAATTTAGCTGCCTTCCGTGACGCACATGTTATATTTATCTACGAGATGCCCGGCTTTACAGGTACCGGAATAACGGTACTTGACTAACCTGAACTAACCTGAACTAACCTGAACTTTTTTTTTTTTTGGAGGAGAAATGCTCATGCACGCCCGACCCTGGATCTGCAGGCCGGGCAGTGAGGGACTCCATTGTCGTTTTCCAGACACATGGCCTACCCTCTAAAACTCCTCCCTCTTCACCCAGAGCTGGCCCGGAACCATCATTTTCTGATATATCATCAGACCAGCCCCATTTCTGTGAGTCTATCCCTGGCGGGGCTGACTTTCTTCTTTCTCCTTTTCTGTCATTATGCTTCTGATAGCGCTGAAAATTAGGTCAAAACTTTCTCTGTCTCTCGTCATATCGCCTGTGATGGTTTCCGGGGTCAGTCTATGGCCTTTTCTTCTCATCTCGGTCATCCGGTGCTCGAATCTTGGGCAGTCAAAAATAGTGTGCTCTGGGCTATCCACGGCTCCGCAATATATACATATGTCATCGTTTGTCTTCTTAATCCGTTTCGTATATGTCCTAAAGCCATGCCCGCTCAAGAACTGAGTAAAAAAGTAGTCAGTCCTTCTGAACACGCAGTTTACCCATACGCCTATGTCCGGGATCAGCCTTTTTGTCCACTGTGCGACCTCTCGGTTTTCCGCCCATTTCTCTTGCCATTCGGTCCTGGAACGCTCTTCTGCAATTTCCTTGGCTTCTCTCCGGTCTCTCTGGTCTCTGTCCCCCTCTCCGAAGATGCTGGCCCTCTCCCTCACTTTGATATGAATAGGGGTGACTCCCACAATGACCTGTACCGCCTTTGCCGATACTGTCCTGTATGCGCTGGCCATTCGCAGCAGGACCTTCCTCTGAGTGCTTACGAGGAGGTTTTTGTATTTCTCCATCCTGAGAGCTCCGGCCCACACTGGGGCCCCGTACAGCAGAACTGACTCGACAACCCCACCCATCACTCTTCTTTTTGCACTACCTGGGCCTCCTATGTTCGGCATTATTTGCGCTATCGCTGTAAGGCTTTTTTCAGCCTTCTCCGTCGCTTTCTTAACGTGCATCCCGAATAGATTCTGGTCGACCAGCCATATTCCCAGGTACTTCAGGTGTTTTTGGGGCGTGATGGTGGCGTCCTCTAGCCTGAAGTGTATGTCGTCTCTCTTCCTGAGTCCTTTTAACAGAACCGCCTCCGTCTTATGACTCGCCAGTTCCAGTTGTCTTGCCTTCATCCACCCGCTTATCCTTTCCAGGCTCATATCCGTCCGATGGACTACCTCCTCCATCTCCTCCGCCATTACCACTAGAGCTAAGTCGTCCGCATACGCGATCGTCCGGCACTCCTGTGGTAGGGGCAACCTCAGCACCTCGTCATACATGAGGTTCCACAGTAAGGGGCCCAACGTTGATCCTTGCGGAACTCCGCATGTTACCCCCACCGTGCCCCCCCGCTGTCCTAGCTGCACTGTTCGTCCGCAAAAATAGCTTTCAATTATCCTTATTAGTCCATCACTCACTCCAACATGCCTTAGTCTCTCCACAATCGCCCTCCACGACGCCGTGTTGAACGCGTTTTTAACGTCCAGTGTCACTAGCGCGCACCACTTTCGACGCGATACTGTCACCCTTCTTACGATCTCACTTACCGCTTGGAACGTCGAGCGGTTCTTCCTGAAGCCGTACTGGCTCTCGGAAATCCCGTCTCGCAGTTCGATCTCCACCAGTAGCATTGTTTCATATAGTTTCCCTAGGCATTCCAGCAGGCAAATGGGTCTGTATGCTGATGTCGCTTGCAAATCCCGCGTTGATCCCTTTGGTATCAGAACCACATTCGCCCTCTTCCAACCGACGGGGAAACTCTCCCTCCTGAGCAGACCATTCATTAACCGCAGCATAGTTTCGGAGATGGCCCTAATCGCCTCCGCAACTGTCTCCGGCGTGATCCCGTCCAGCCCGGGCGCTCTTCCGAGTTTTATCAAGTTTCCTGCTCCGACCAGTTCCTCCTTGTCAAAAGGCGGGGGGCTCTCTCCCGGCGGCATCGCCTCCCATCTCTCCCCTCTCGTCGGGAATAATTCCCTAACAATCTGCTCTTTTCTGGTTTTGCTGATGTTGTACGGTATCTCTGGGTACCTTAGGTGTTTCGTCGCGACCCTGTATCCGCTTCCCCACACGTTTTCGTCAAGCTGGGAGATCAGCGCGTTCCAGGAGCTCCTCTTCGCTTTCCTGATGCTGGCATTTAGGGTTCTTCTCATTCCCTTGTGTTGTTCTTCCAGTCCCTCTATGTCTATGTCCTGTACTTGCTTTCCCTGCCTTGCTCTTGTGAGCTGCCTTCTGGCTCTCTGGCACCCTTGCCTTTGTTCCTCGATCTGTTCATCCTACCAGAAAGGCATCTTTCTTCCATCCATTCTGTGGATCGTACATGCTTCCTGAGCTTTCCTCAGTTTGTCAGTCAGCGTCTTGTGATCTGTCCATTGTCCCGTCGCAGTACTGTGTTTTAGGTATTCATTTAGCCTTTTCCTATTGATGACGCTGATCTTCCCTGTGTTTTGTCTTTTGCCTTTGCTGGTCATGCTGATCTCGTACAGTATGTGCTTGTGTAGACTAAGGGTCTCGCTCTCCAGTACTCTCCAGTTCCTAATTCTTCCTGCCAATCTGGGGGTCGCAAAGGTCACGTCAATAAAAGACGAACTTGCCCCTCTGACGAAGGTGGGGGCGTCTCCTTTGTTCAAGACCACCAAGTTCAGGGATTGTATCCACTCCGCCACGTAGTCCCCTTGCTGTCTCGAACAGGCGATCCCCACATGGGAGATTTTGCATTTAGATCCCCTGCTATAATGAACTCTCTACCTAGCGATCTAGCCGCTTCCATAATGCGCTGTACCTTTTCTTTGTAGGCTTCCATGGGTATATTCGGGGACACATAGCAGGACAGTATGCTCCATTCCTGCAGGTTTACAACTACGCAGCCATCCATGCTTTGGTGATTTTCCACTCCTATGTTCTTATTCCTGCAGAAGACGGCTGTGTCCCTGTTTTGGTCCCCAATCCAGGACGACTTGCTGGTCATCTTCTTGTTGGGCTCGCTGATAAGTAGAATGTCCCTGTCTTCCTCGTCTCCTACCGCGTACGCCAGGTCTTGCGCTCCTCTTGCTCTCCCCAGATTGGCTTGCAGGATTTTGATCTTACTAGCCATTTAAGTCCTTTTTCTCCGTTCTCCCTGTCCTCCTATCCAGTCCTCTGAGTATTTCCCTGAATTTTGGGCATCTGGTCTGGTCGTTTCTGTGCCCCCTCGTCTGACAGGCCAGACAGAAGGACTCCTCTTTGCACTTCTTGCTCAGGTGTCCCGTGTTTCCGCAGTTTCTGCACTCGCCTGTTCGATCCGTGCCCTTGCACTCCCTGGCTCTGTGTCCATGCATCAGGCATTTAAAGCACCGGAGGACCGTCTTCCTTTCCTTAATTCTGCATAAAACCCAGCCGATTCTGATAGACTCCAGCCTGAGAAGGGCGTTCGCCACTCCCTTCTGCACCAGTACCGTCGCCGTCTGGTTTCCGATTCTGTTTGGCCTAAGGGACTTCACGCTCAGTCTGCCTCCGTTCTCCCTGCCCACTTTCTCTAGGAGTGCCTCTTTGATCTCTTCCGCACTTGTCGCTCCATCAATATCGTAGACGTGGAAGGTTCTCTCGCTCCTCTGGATCTCTATATCCGCCCCCTGTACATTCTTCCGGATCTCGTCCCTTAGTGTGCTCGCTTTGTTGTTCCCCCCTTTGACCTCGAACATAATGTCCCCCCTGCCCGTCTTCTTAATGTTCTTCACCACTATGCCCATGCCGTTAACGTCTACCTTCGTTTTTATGTCCTTTAACATATCCGCATAGGTCTTCTCTCCTTTCTTCACGATTACTCTCTCCAACTTCTGGTGTACGGGTTTGGGGGCTTCCCCCTCGTCTACTATCTTAATCTGAATGTTTTTCCCGGAGAAGACGTATTCCATCACCTTTCTGACCTCCAACATGTTCATTCCTTCCTCCGCAATGATCTGCATTTTTTCTATACCTTTTTCCTCAGCTGCTCCTCTTAGTTCCCTAACCTGGTCATATATTTTCCTTAGTCCCATGGTTTCCGCCTGCTGGATGTTAAAGGGGAGAAGCACTATGGTTCTGCTTGTCTCCACGACAATGCCGCTCCTGCTTGTTGCCTTGGTGGCCGTCACTACGTAGTCAACTTGCCCCCTATTTCCCTCCATGAGCCCCGCGACTCCCGGACATCTACTCTTTGCTTCGTGTATATTTCGGCTCCTGATTTGTTTCGCCGGGTCAGTAACAATCACCGTGTCTTCGTTTGCATCAAAAGCCTTGCCTGGGGCCAGTGTGGTTCTTCTAAGACTTCCGCGGGCCACTCTTCACTTACGATTGCCTCTAGCGCCTCCACGCCCGTGTCCCCCTCTAGCACCTTTTTGATGTCCTCGTCTTGTTTCCTTCTCCTCAGGTCCAGTTCATCCTCGATTTCTCTCTCGGACACCTGCGTGCTGCACGTACGCATTTCTCTCAGTCGTGTTCCTATTTGCTCTTCCTTTTCCTTTTTGTTCCGGTCCTCGCTCTCCTTGGCCCATTCCATCCTCTCAAATATGTTGAAGATTTCTTCAGTCAGCTTCTTTATCTCGACCTTGGTGTTTGAGTTTGCTTTAACGCATCCCTTTAACGCCTTGATTTTGACGCCCAGTCTTTCGAATAGGTCCACCCCCTTCTCTGCTGTGCCGCTTTTCCCCTTCTGGTTTACCGTCGTGGCAGGTCCCTTTTCTCATGGTTCGCCCCACTTCTTCCTCTTGGGGTTTCTCGGCGGTGGCGAGTCCTCTATTTCAACCATGACTGGATCGGAGACCGACGTGCTCCTCTCCCTGGAATTACCCGGCGGATTCCTACTGATAGAGTCTCTCCTTGCGAAAGGGTTCCGGCTCTCTACGCTGGGCCATTTGGGTGGCTCCTTTCTTCCAAACAGTGGGGACGCTAAATCCCTAAAGAAACCCAGGGTTTCCTCATCCCTCTCAGGACTAGTTCCAGTAGTGGCTACCTGTACCCCGGCCTGGTTCCCTACCATGGGTACTGTACAGTCGCTGGGTGACGGTCGGGTCTGGCCTGCACTTCCACCAGTGTTCCCGACCGGAACTGGGGTATCCCTCCCCTGCTCCGTAACCTCTTCCTCGCTACGCTTCTCCATCATGTTTGTTTCTTTGGTTTACTTCGGGTTTCCTTCCCTAGACTGGTTGCCTTCTCTACGGCTGTTGAGGCCAATCTCCCCGCTGTGCTGGTTTTGGACCGCCCCGGCATTTCCGCCGGTACGCCCCATATCTGGAGGGCGTGCCCCTATCCGCCACCTGGGGAGGCGCCCGGTGTGGGACCAGCAACCCGTACCGGGAACTAACCTGAACTAACCCAACCCACTTGCGGCACAGGAGGATCCCAACGTTAAGAGGAGTGCGACAATAGTACTTTTCGCACGGGGGGTGCAAACAAGAATAGGAATAACACTAACCTGAACTAACAAAACACAAGCAAAACTGAAATCAACTGTGTCCCAGGTCCCTCTGGAATGGATGATGTCGCGGGCCGGGTCCTGCTTGTACCTTACTTGTCTAATCAGGTCCTAATTCCTGTTACAGCGACGGATCCCGCGTTTTCCGACCAATTTGTTTATCCCCAGTTACGACATGTACCCGACCCGTGTAAATTTGCCTTTGTAGGTCTCGAGCCACCGAACGGTTGTCTTGCCAATGATCCCGGCACCTTGGGTGTTCACATTTGGCCTCATTACTTATCGGTCAAAGACGATTTTGGCGAATGTAATTTTGCCATGAAGCGGACTGAGTCAAAGAGAGAGAGTTATTTGTATTACTCACACCCTAAACAATACAATAAAATAATACCCATTTATTTAACTGATCTACATAGTTTAAAACAATTTCCTTGGGTGACAACAGAACGTTTGAAGGCAATGTGGCAATTTCAGCTACAATATGGTACACCACCCTCATCGAGCGTAACGTTTAACAAATGCAATCATATTTACATTATGAGTACCTATATTGACCCCTCTCAGAAAATTGGGTCATCGTTACTTCAGTATCATTATGAAGACTCGAGAATATTTTCAACTACTCCTAACCGCAGATACAATTGTGGAATTTATAATCGTTTCGGGGCCGAGTACCTAGATTCCCCCTATCCCATTAAACCATGTATGGGACAACACGCCGATGACCCCAGTTATCCACTCTTGTCACCTTGTCGTTTTGCCTATATTGGTAATTATGAAGCAAATCGATGTTCGCAAAGTGCTTGTTATTGGCAAAATTTTATTTGGCCTAGTAACGAAAGAAAATTCACAGAAAATCATTGGGGTTATCCATCACTGACATTTTACGTTGCAAAGGATCCACTTCGACATGGTAAATGGAATGCTAAACTTTTCGGTCCTGTCTTTTCGGATCAGGCCTACTTTAAAAGAGTATTTCGTCACGACGGTCGTAGAATTGTCTTCAATCCCATGGATCATTCCGAGGATCATGCTATAATTGGCCCAAATCAGGTCAATCACGTCAACCGTCGCAGCGCCACAACCAACGTTAACGACGACGGGGGAACCATTTATCTAACCCACCCTGGTGGAAAGGGTAACACTTACAAATTCACCTCGACTAAATTAAAATATCATATGCGAAGAGGAAACTCACCATATATTCGATAACAATGAAATTATGTTAAGCCTACAAAATTTTTATACTTTCAAGGAAAGGAGAATGTAAACGAACAAATTTGCGGCATTTAATAACTTATTGAAATAAAATTTCCTTTGGACTTGCCCGAAAGATGGCAAATTAAAGTAACTAATTTTATTTTAAAGTTATGATATGTTTACAGAAGTAAAATGTATTTTAGGTCTAATAAACCTATTTGTGAGTTTTCCTTGTTCAAAATACATTTTACCTAGAGACAAACGGAATCGTTGAAAATGTCTTTTTTATTCCTGCCTAGCAACAATGAAGAATATTTGCATTTTAACTTAAAAGTTCACATTAAAAACGGAACCACGTAGAAACGAACTTCTTGGAATTTTACCTATCGACTGTAGGTAATTATCGTAGACCATTGAAAAAAATTAATAGGGAGGAAACGTAGAATTTGCAAAATTATTACAGAGAAGGTATAAGGGTTTCCTTGTGAATTATTGTCCCGTCAAGTAACAGGTTTTCGGAGCCATCTTTTGTAATCGTTGGAATAGAATCTCCCAATACAGCAATTAGGCGTTGTCCGGGTATTTTCGTACTAATACTTAATTCATTGGCATTTATTTTGTCGACAGAGACGTCGTGAAGCAAGGTGTTAATTTTATAGGATACCCACTCGCTCACAGCTATGGTTGATATTTGTGTCTCAAACATGTATTTTATTTTTCGCTGTGTAGTACTATTTTCTATATTTAAATTCAGTACGATAGATTTACTTGCTGTGCCCGAATTTTCAACATAGGACTGAATAACGCCGAGGGTAGCAAACGTTAAGGATTTACCGATATAAACCAAACTGCAGTTAATACGTGCCAATAGGTACTCACCCTCATGTATGTGGAATACCAACGAACCGCGACCCTTAACGATTTGGGCAGTAAAACTTAAATCCATTACTGGTTTAATACCGGGAAAATAAAGCGCCTTAGCACCAGTATAGAATTCTAATCCATCCCACGCCAGGCTAGTTGAAGTTGTTCTTGGTGTAGTATTACGCGGTGAAATTGCAATGGGTTCTAGTTTATTGCTTTCCAGTAAATCAATAGAGGCTGGTATAGTCGGAAAGGGTCTTACGTTATGCGATTATATATAAATGAGTCGAGCATAGGGATCAAAATTAAGACATACCGCCCCTTCGCCAATCATATTGACCAGGGTGTTGTAGTAGTTGCTTTGACCCACATTATTTTTTAACGTAGACCAACGATAAAGTTTAATAAAATCGTTTACTTTTATCGAGGGTACTAAGGAATTTTGGCTAAAAAAGTCTTTTACAACATTTATGTTAATTTTACTAGAATTAACTCGATTTGCTAAGATGAATGAATAAATGATGGTCGATAATTCAGATATTGTGGTGGGATTGGTAAACAGCGTGGTCTTTTTCAACAATTCCGTAACGTAACAAGTATTCGTTGCCTTTGGATTTTTTACTAAATAATATAATAAAGCATTTCTATCAATAGACTTTGTTAAATCAATCGTACTAAGTGTTGGCAAATCGCCATTAATATAAAGATTACTTAATTGATTATTTTTATATGCAGTGACGTTGGATTTTAAATCATAATATAACCACATTGAGGGTGACATATTAAGGTATATTATACCAAAGCATGTTATTAGAAGCAAGATAACTACTAGCCAAAACAACATCTTATCATATAAAAAAATTAGGGGGCCTGGTTGACGCGATTCATAACTGCCATTAGTGCTGCCGTTTGTCGGGTTAATCGTTTATTTTCGTCATTACACCGTTTTAAACTTGAAATTAAATTCTGTTGTTGTTTAGTAAACTGGTTAGTTTTAACTTGTTGTTCCGCTATAGTTTTGGCAGACCGTGTGAATTCTTCAAAAGACAAAGTAAACTCCTTCCAGAAATTTGCAAGGCGTTCGTACAAAGGACCGGCGAGCTCGGGTTGATTGAATTTAATTTTTTCTAACTCTTGTAAAAATATCATAAATTCTGCAGTCGCCGGACCGTTGGTCTGAGGGATGTTGTTATTCGCTAAGTAAACGGAAATTTCATGTCTTAGTTCGGGTATCGATGTAAGCGAATTTATTGTAAACGCCTTTACGGCAGCATTGCCGATGGCAATAAAGGCCCCTGGATGACCGACCGGCTTTCTATCTAAGATTTCCATTTTTGTGGCATAGTCCCAGAGTTCGCTTGCTAGAATATTGCTTTCTTGGGCACTACCTGCGGCGTTGGGTTTCAAAGTTACTCGCTCCAGAAATAATTTTACCTTGGTCCAGTTCACCATGGCTTAATAATATTTTACCGACATTTTTATATCGTAAACTATGAAACTTTATACCACGCGGTGGTAAGGAACCAAATACATTTTTCCAGTTGTCGGTAAATTTTCGGTAAAGGGATATGGATAGCGACGAGCTCGACTTTCCACGAATTAACAAAGCAACGACCGAACCCAGTAATTTGTCGGACCCGTGCCATTTTACTTGACCGACGTGTTTAGTTTTCGGAATGTAAATGGCAATTTCATGTTTATCACGTAACATTTCCAGTTGTTTTTTTGTCATAGATATGACTTCACTTAAGCGTTTTCCCGTAAATGCACACATTAGAAATATGGCCAAGTAATAACAAAAATTATAATCGTTGTTAGACGTTAGACCGGAGACGGCATATTCGACCATTTTGTCAAATTGTGATTGAGACAAATAATTTTCGTTCACCGTTTTAAGTTGACGCATCACGTCAGCGGATGGCCTAATATTGGTTTTTTTTCGGATTGAACTAATGACTCGTCGTGTCAAATCCTTGGACAGACCGTGATCGTTAAGCATTTCTGTGATAAGTAGTTTATAATCCACACTTTTGGAAATTCGGGCTAAATACTGATTGACAAGTTCCAAAACCATTTTCCTTCGTTTTACTACGGGGTTAGAAGGTTGACTGTGGGGCATTTCGTGAAATAAGATCGAACTATTACCTACCAACCCCTTATCGCCTATAATATTTGCCATAAGTACTTAACTATTATGACGTTAACTATATTAGTGATTGTGGGCATTTTAGCTTGGATCTTGGCAAACATATTATTAAGAAGTATTTTTCATATCGCAATACTAGCGATTACCTATCAGTTTAATCGAACGACGGTAAAGGATACTTACCCTGAGTGTTTTCTTTACGAACATGAAAACTATTATTTATACGAGCCATATGACAACCGTTCGTATAACGGTATAATACTGTATTGATATGCACGGCGGTGCTTTTGTGGCCGAGCATGAAGCCCGTCATTTTCTTTCACGCCTTGCCAACTATACCAAATGTTCCATTTACTCACTACGTCATAAATTTCCCACACCAATTGAACAACTCTTGCTCATCGGGGGACAAATAGTTTCTCAAAGAAATTGAAAATCCGTATTTCTTATGGGCGACTCCGCGGGCGCCTTTCACATTCTACAAAGTTGGCTCACCATACAAAGCCCAGTGTGGCAGAACCGTTTATCAAGCATTATTGGCGTTCCTGTAGATCTCAAACCCAAGGGCTTGATTTTACTTTCTCCCTATATTGATGTCAATGACTCAACCGTTAGCTCGGGTTATTCGTTTCCCGTGATATACAAAAATATATTGAATCTCTATCTCTCAAGATCAAAATACATTTATTCGGTGATCAAATCCGCGATTTTATGTTTTGTTCGTCAAAATTTGACCGCCCGGCAACCCTTATCAAAGCATTTATTGAAAACCAGGACAAAGCGATTCTGCAGAAAACTGCAAAGGTTACAAGCGGCTAAGTCGATGTATTGATATAATATGATATTATTATTAGTATTGTAAAATCTTTAATTTAATAGTTAAACATGTTTACCTATTCACTTGCAGTTCAATTTATGCAGAAAGTCTGGTAGTTTTAGATTATCCATTAAATTCGAATACTGCTACAGGAAGTGTTGTACAATATTTAGGGAAAAAAGTGCTGTGCTCGACATAGCTTTTGTTTAAAATGCAGGTTTGGGATTGTACATGAAAGAGCATTTAAACCTAAATATATAGCTGGCAATTTCTTTGGCAGCAGCTGTGATTACGCATATAATTTTTTACGCAACAATGCTGATGGTGATTATTATAGGCTGAAACATTGGGATTATTAAATTATAATTGTAATTTAATAGGAAATTTAAAATTAAGATTTTATAAAGTATTTGCAAGTCTTGTTAGATGAATAATAATGCAACAAGAATGAAACGTTTTCTACTGTTATTTAAAATGTCATTTTTTAAATACAAAGGAAAACCAATTTTTGTAGATATTCACGTAATTTAATTAAAACGTTATTTTAGTTAAAACATGGCATATATTTCAAAGTGGCTTCTATGGACGCTAAGTCTGAAATAACCTACTAAACTTAAGAATTTTTACTGGAAACTTAACCATTGTATTATAATAGGTATTTCTAAAAGTCATAAAATATAAAAGGATCTTGTTGATACAATAAAATAATTGAATAATTAGATTTGATCAAGGGAGGAAGAATTAGTTTGCTTAAAAAGGTAATACTAATCTAAGTTTATTAGTCTATTTATTTTTAAGAATCTTAGTAAAAGTAAAAGATCTTTTGTATTGCTTTCTACGTGAGCTTGTCATTAAAACTATGCCGTCTACAAAACTTAGTATTTTTTTGTTGACACGTTGTGATAGATTTTCGTCAAGTAAAAATCGACCCAATCAATGACTAGCTTTATTTTCCCATTTTAAATTTTAATACGGCAATGCCAGTTTACTATTTTAATTAAAAGCGTTTAACGCAACAGAAATTATTATTCCCTACCTCAAAAATTAATAATTTTGAATTTAGCAAATAGTTGCTAACTATTTAAATAATATTAGTTAAGGTAAAGTGATTTCGAACAGCTCTAATACAATAGATGGGAAATAGAATGTAACTAACAGCGACACCCTGCGGCAATCGACGTAAAGGATATGGGCAAACTTTTTTCTCTTTCAATTCTAATACATTCAACCCAATATAAAATTCCCCCTTATTTCTGTAAACCAATTTGAGGTTAATTTTATTATTGGGGCGCAATCTGATTCTAAAGGTTATAATTATTGTTGGTGTTTGTTACATATTTTAAGAGAATTAGTGATTAGGCAAAGTATTTAATTAAACACAAACACAACATTTATCGCCGATAAATATTTAATAGTATTTAAATACTTTGTTACGCAGTGTAGTGTCAAAATTAAATCAAAACAAATAAACAATAATAAATTTATTTTTTTTAAATATAAATATTATGTTGGTATTGTACCATGAACTGTTATCCGATTTCTCGCACAACTTATTCTCCACTTCCGACATAGAAGAGCTACTTTCGAACCGGCTTCGGGAATGATAGTCTTGTGGATGCTGGCATAGGGAAAAAATGGATTGAGGTTACTTAGTTGTCATCTTCCCCGTTCTTCCGGTTTTATTAAATAATTTATACATTTTGTCCGTTTCAATCGCCGAGCCAACCCAAGTGGACTCTCACCAAATAAATCCCTTACATTTGGAGACAATTTGTACTCTTCTATAAAAAGGGCCAATAGTTCACATTTTCCCTTCCATACGGCGGCATAAAGAACCTCGTCTCTTGGCACCACATCTAGCAGCATTATTAACCCTCTCAGATTGGCAACATCCCAATGGCTTAATATGGCAGAAGTAATGAAGTCGGACTTTTTATTTCGCACTAATGTTATAGGATCTAGGTCTATAATTAACTTCACTGCAGCCAACTTTCTTAATTTTATGGCTACATCTAAGGGATTAAAGTTCACTTGACTGGTTTTGTAAATATAGATGTGCATTAATGATCTGATTCGAAATATATTATTTTCGCGGACGGCCTGGGTAAACCTTTCAGAATACATCTTCATCGTTTACCTTCTTCAAATAACTGTAAAATGAACGGAAAGATTTCCAGTTATATACTCAATTGTTTGTAGGTTAATAATAAAATAGTATTGAATAGTGAAATACAATATGCTTTAAGTGCGGTTTAGAACAATTCCTGTTTATAAAATTGCCTACGGTTCGACCTATATTTAGTCTTTGTCAAGATATTTAACAAATAGGAATTATTGTCGGTAACCATTTGAAAACACACGATAATAATTAATGCACTATCAAGGCAACTATCATCAATAAACTTTGCATTTAAATTATCTAATAAATTCTCAATATAATTTTTGGTATTCTGAATCCTAATTCCATTTAACTGTACTTTTAAATTTTTCTGATAATATTTGGATTTCTAATTCATTATTTTTCCATTTAACAACAAACATTTTGCCGTAAAAAAATATAATTAAAAAAACAACATTTTAATATTTTTTAGGTTAAGATTTTGCCATACAAAAAATATTATTTCAAGCATGCTATTGGGTATTGCAACAATTCTACAGTCAACCATACTAACTGAATTAATTCATTTTAATTAAATAAAGTGTAAAATGTTAGAAATGTTAACCGTATAAATTATAAAATATACAAATAATTAGAATAATTATTCGTAAGTTGGAACACTTGGAATACTATTTATTATTAAATTTACGAAAAAGGGTATTCTTTATAAGAGGTTCTGCATGGTCTTAATGCTAGGATGTCAGATTAAATTTTTCCAAGTGTATACGAGACTTGTCATAATTATTACTTATTCCCAAGAGTAAATTAACTTTATTCTTGGAAAGTAGAAAATTGTTATTAAACGTATCTTCTTGGATTATAGCATTATTCTTTCGATCCATGTCGTTACTTTTACGTTGATTTAAAATCTGGTACTTGTGAAACACTGAAACCTGAAATAACCCAATCTTTCGTCGTAATTAGGTCTAATGAAACCTAAGCACGTCTTTTAGTGCTGATCAACTTTTTAGTAATAACAAATAATCAATATTCTTGTTCAGGTAAAGTGACAAAACATTTGACATATAAATCGTTCATTTTAAAGGACTTTGCGAATATTATAATATTGATTCTTGAATTAAGAACCAAAATAACTAAAAATTAAAATATCTTTACTAGTAAATCGATTACCTGTAATAGTACTCACAACCCTTGCCTTAAAATATAAATATTATTATATTTTAAATTTTGCAATTATTTTTTACCTTTTAAATAGCACTAGGCAATACTTTGAAAAAATTCTTCACACTAAACATACGACAGAACGGACTTAACTTCTTCTTTAGAATGAATTGACACCTTTTCCGCAAAAGGGTTTTTATGGTGAATTGTACTGCATTGATAACATTAATTACTTGCATTCCCCCCGATCTTTAACCTTCTTCAAGTCTTTAAATTATTTAATTACTAACAGACGGGATCAGAACAAAAAGTATTAAAAAATAATTGTAGCAAAAATAATTATTTATTTTATTTTCTAAATATTATTATTTACATTTAGTTAGTAACTAGTATTACAGGTCAGGTCCAAGAAGAGACACGGGTATACATTTAAATTTTATCTTATTGATTGATCTCCAACCCGGCCATAGTTTGGCAATGGACTGAACGTAATTGGGGACAAATATAGTGTTTCACATCGCAGTAATACGTGTTGAGCTAAAGCAGTACCTTTCGCCAAACTTAGATTCCCATCAGCAATAAAGGTACTTCCTAATGTACCCGTATAGGTAGGATCCATAACGCCGGAAAGAAGATTACCATGGCAATTGGTAGATGATCTCGCTATTAAGAGTCCGACAAACCCATGGGGTACTAATAGGTGTTTCTTGTATATAATTTCAGTTGGTTCGTTTGCCCTAAAAATTCATCTTGGTCGAAATATAAATCGGACACGGCGTCGTACCAATGTGCTTGTGTTGGTTGTTGATAACAATACGGCGTAAAACCTGCTACGCCTTGCGATGTATTTGGTTTACAGCACACGGAGCACTTTTCCGAGGACGTATGAACATTAATTTCACGTGAGCACGATTTGCACTTCGCCATGGTGACCAGGGATGACTAAATAAATTTAAAATAAATAGATCACTGAAACAAGAGTATTTTATAGCACAACTAAGTTACACTAGAACTTTTTATCACTTAAATAGCAAGGCGTAAAAAAATCAATTGCATTTGCCCGTTCTTTATTAAGCCTTTCTTCACTAATGTCACCGCTCAAATACCTGAAGTAATATTTTTTTATCCTCCTTATTTCGGAACCGCTGTTCTTGGTCACTATACCACAATAAGACCACTGCTATCTTTGGTTTTTGTAAACCTTCGACCAACCAATAACCTGGAGTTCACCAATTGTCCATTCTGCGGACTTATCAAGCTGTTACCCGTTATTGAGTTAGCGACTTAGTTTAGAATTAGCCTCTCCTCAAAATATCATATGGTTTTAGAGTATTTTATAACACTATGACTTTCCTCTTTCTGTTTAAATATTACTACTAGTATAAGGAAAATCATATAGTAGTTCTTAATATAATTTATTGACTTAAACTAGAGGTGAGAAGTTAAATGTTCACCAACATACTTAAATATTTTTAGTAAATTGCATTGCAGTAAGATACCTGAAAGAAAATATTAAAACCCCTTGTAAACGCTAGAATACATTGTATCGAACAAACACTTTAAAAATATGGGCAAATTATGGTCAATTAACACTTTTATGTCTCATTTAAATAATGAGTAGGTTTTAGTATAAAATGAAGTACCTACATTAGGATAACTCTTTAAAGTAAGTAATTACACAGTAAAAAATTCAATTGATTAACCACCAGGTACGTCTGATTTTATTCAATGCTATGTCAGTCGGGCTGTATCCCTTATTTTATTTTAATATTAGTTAATTAATATCTTGCGTCATTATTTCGGGGCGTTTTTTTCCCCTGAATTGAATAAGTGCTCTTGTGCTGCAATATACAGTGTTCGCGGATGAAGTTTACGAGAGGAAAAAATTTTTATTATTCATTTTACAAAAAAAGTCATTCTTTATAAAAAGTTCTGCTTGTTAAGAAAATTAATTTACAATATAGAAATTTTAGATCAGAGGTACAGAGTATTCATAAATTGGGAAATCATAAATATGTATCATTATTTGTTACTTTTAAAAATTTATGAAGCAAAGTTGTTTATCATGCAATATAGTGCCCGAATAAAAATTTTGAAATAAAAATTCTAATTTTAAGAAATTTTATAATTTTCACATAATTATTTAAATTTACCAAAAAATTAAAAGAGTCGATGATGAAACTTCCATGTTACGTCAGCATCTTATTTCCATCTGGCAGTATTCTGATTTCGTGAAGGCATATTCAAAAATGCTCAACAATTTTTTTTGTTAAAGGCAAATAATTACATGAACCCTGAGCATGAAACCACTGTTGATTTTGATATTATTCTATTTTTTTAAATTTCAGTTTTTAATTCAATAATAATTGTGTTTATGAATTTTTTTCATTGTAAACAACTTTGCTTTGTAAAATTTTTATTTAAAATAATCAATATGATGCATTTTCATGTTTACCTACTTTATTAACACCCTGTACATCTGATCTAAAATTTTTATGTTGCAAATTGATTTTTTTAACAAGCAGAGCATTTTATGAACAATGACTTTTGGTTGTAAAATAAATAATAAATATTTTTCCCTCTCGTGAACATCATCCGCGGACATACATACATTATTGAAGCACAAGAGCACTTATTTGATTCAGGAAAAAAAACGTCCCGAAATAATGACCCAAGGTATTAAATGAATAATTTTGAAATAAAACAAAAGCATACAGCCCAGCTCAGCCCGGTTGGCATAGCTTTCATTAGAACATTTACCATTAATTTAGCAATTTTATATTTATGATTTTCTGTATAATGTGAAAATGATCATATTTAAAATTCGCTATTGTATCACGGAAAACCTGCAGAAAAAGATCTTTCAAAATCTTAAATACTGGTCAAAATCTGTTCAACCATTGCCATGATACAGCGTTCTAAAGATTTTCCTACCAAAATTTGACACATTTTTTGTTTAATAGTGTATACAGTGACATCAAGAAATGTTGCACCACTTTTCTGCTGATTTTTAACGAAATAAATATTTGACTATTACGATTACACTTATTTAAATAATTCAAAACAAAAACGATTTTATGTATGAAAATCACAGAAAGATTTTATTTATGGCAATTTCAAATCATTATCCCAAATACAGAGTAGCAGAAACAGCTGAAACCATGAAATTTAAATTTTTGTCACAGGTAACTGAGATTCTATTTTTAGGCATAGAAATTAATTTCATATAAGGAAAATTAATTCTAAGCGACTTTTCTTAGTAACATTTTCACGTATTTTAGAAAATAAACGTACTCTTGAATGAAAATTAAATATTTGCCCTAGCCCCGTATACGGTTGACTTTTTCAAATTTCTTTTCATGTGTATTTTGCTTTCAGGATATACAGAGACTATCTCAGGTATTTAAATTTTATTTTTGATCTTAATAAAAAAAATGCCCATATGGTGCAACATTTCTTGATGTCACTGTATATTGCTAGAAGAGGCGTATCAAAAAACCGTCAAAAGGACTGCAGATATTGCTGTCGACTTACTAACGGCCCATACCGAGAATTTCTAACTTCACCAGTTTACTCTATAGAATGTTTCAAATTTACGGAACAAATTTACCCGTACTAATAACACCCTGTATATCCGCAGAATCGTTATACAGATAAACATTACAATCTTAAGAATCTTTGTAACACCTTAGTCTACCATGCAAAATATAGTTCGTCAAAATCGGATGAGTGGTTCATAACGTATTTAGTAGCAAACTTTTGCTAGTTTTTACACTATTCGCTAATTTTGACGAGAAGTGTATTTTCAGATGCGGTCTTTTACCATTGCAGAACAGAATATTGTTGTGCTAGCGCAAATATTTTCGGTAGAGGTTTTCCCAAATTCTATTATGAAGTTCGTTATTAGCAAACCGAACATAGGAAAGTAACCAAATAAGTGGAATGGCCAAAAGTAATGTAGGTTTAAACCAATCGATCAACGACAAAGTAACAAGAGAAATAAGTATAATTAGAAGATCAATCGACTTACCTGTAAGGAAGAGTGATCCTAATTATACGAGCAGCCTCGTCGAAAGATTATAAACACCCTGTAGTTACAACGCAACGGTTCTAGTCTACGACGTTCAAAGATAAGAAAACTATTTACATAATCAGCTGACTCAGCATAGCCTGAGCCAACCCCGGCGCAGCCGTTGATGCTTCATTGTTGAAAGAGTCTAGATTGCCTGGGGTGGGTGCTTGATTAGAGCTGGGGTGGGTACTTTATAATCTTTCGACGAGGCTGCTCATATAATTAGGATCACTCTTCCTTACAGGTAAGTCGATTGATCTTCTAATTATACTTCGCAGCCTCGTCTCAGATTATAAACACCCTGTAGATGTTTAAAGCAGATAGCAATCTAGACTACTATTATAGCCTTTTGGGCATGAAAAATACCATAAAAATAATTTAATGTTTGGATATCAGATAAACATTTTATTTATTCAACTAAATACAATTAATTATTATTATGGTGCAGTCGAAAACCAACATATTGCACTCAATTAACTTAGAAATATCAGTCTAACAAAATGTGAACAATAGACACAAGGCCTAAATTAACAACTTAATCATAACAAAGACAATAACATTTATGTAACATTCGACCCTTCTAACATTCCCCTTGCAAAGTCAGAACTGTGTGGCAAAATCGGTTTATTATAGAATTTCGAAAACATTTTTGACTTTTCTGTCCATCCTGCTGCTTTCCTTATTGACTCTATATTAGCCCCACCTCTAAGGGCGGCTGACGTTGACGCATGTCTGGAGGAGTAGGCAGAGAATATTTTGACATCTATACCACACTGTTCCGGAACATTTTTAATCCAGTGGCTAATCGTCTGGGAAGAAGCCGCGCGGATGGGTCTTTTAATTGTCAAAATTAGTCTCTCCTCTCCCCGAGGCCTTAAGCTTGATGTTATTTTTAAGTATTCAATAATAACTTGAAGAAGTAATCCATTACAGTGGAGTTGATATGATCAAATAAAATAACGGCAGTCTACCTCCACAATATGTATTTAAATGTTTATGTTTATATCCTACATGTTTCGGACATAGAAATGTCCATCATCAGGGATACTAAAAGAAATTTACAGCGTGAGTTAAAAGTTTTAAGTAAATTCAGAGGACTTACCAGTAGTCGATTACGATAGCTCTATCTTGCATAAGCGACGATCAAAAGTTATGTTAAAATTGAAATTGTAGGTTCTAATGAATGTTCAAAACTGAATGAGATGTGATATTTGAAATTTTGGTCAAGGTATCTTTGAAGAAGGGGGTTCCCAGTCTGTAGCCACTGAGACAGGTGGTGAAGCAATTATGTCATTTGTAGCTATTTAGAGGAGATTAATTTAAGTGAAGTGCTCAAAGATGCTTCATCTCACCGTGTCTAGGGTGTGGACAACAAAATACTGGGTTAGACTTGAAAACACATTCTTAGGAGATAAACAATAAATGAAATGAGAATTATACTACTTTTAAGGTTGGAATTTATTAATTTGAAGCCAATGGGCAGGTGGTGAAGCAATTATGTAGGTTTGTAGCTAATTAGAGGAAAATAATGTTGATAGGTGCTCAAAGATGCTTCATCCAACCATGCCTGGAGTATTGGCTAACAAAATTTTTTAGGTTAAAGGGGGGTAGAAAATGAACATAATTTTATGATTGAAAAAGAAGATTAAGAAAATTAAAACTGGATTCTCACCATCTCGACTAGAAGTGAAGTATTTATGTTGAAATTACATTGTATTAGCTAATTAGAGGATATTACAGCTCAAAGATACTTCACTTCACCATGCTGGCGTGCATGAAATGGTTGGTTGTCAAATGGTCATGACAGCTTGAAAAGTCAAAAAGCAAAATACAGTGATAGTCGCATGCAAGAGAGACACAGGGGTGTACGAGAAATTGATCAAAAAATCGACCACTGGTATATGATCAGTCGTGTCAGGAACAGACGAGCAATGAACTGAACTCCACATCAAATGGTTGGGGGATAGTAGTTTGTGGGGGTGAGCAATAAGCAATAAGATTGCGGAGTCCCGTCTGTTCCGGACACCACAGAAAGGTGACCGGGGGACCATGATCAGGTTATGGCAACAAGTGGGCATTGAGGTTCAAAGTTAAGTTGGGTACAGTACCAAAGTGAAACGTATAACAAGTGGTTAACAATTAGCAATAGATGGCGCCTAACAATACCAAAGTAAAATAAAAGGTGTTCCTAAGAATAGTAGTGGTTATATGAACCATAGTTTAGAGAAGTTATAATGTTATTTGAAGAAACAGTAGACCAGGATTAATGTTAGATTAATGTGAGAGAGATTATGTTAGTAATGAATACAAGAATAGTATAGAAAAGATAAAGGTTAATTACAGATCTACTAGATTAAGATTATATAAATGTAAAATTACGTTTTACTGTACTTGTACAAATTACATTACATTACCCAACTTAACTTTGAACCTCAATGCCCACTTGTTGCCATAACCTGATCATGGTCCCCTGGTCACCTTTCTGTGGTGTCCGGAACAGACGGGACTCCGCAATCTTATTGCTTATTGCTCACCCCCACAAACTACTATCCCCCAACCATTTGATGTGGAGTTCAGTTCATTGCTCGTCTGTTCCTGACACGACTGATCGTATACCAGTGGTCGATTTTTTGATCAATTTCTCGTACACCCCTATGTCTCTCTTGCATGCGACTGTCACTGTATTTTGCTTTTTGACTTTTCAAGCTGTCATGACCATTTGACAACCAACCATTTCATGCACGCCAGCATGGTGAAGTGAAGTATCTTTGAGCTGTAATATCCTCTAATTAGCTAATACAATGTAATTTCAACATAAATACTTCACTTCTAGTCGAGATGGTGAGAATCCAGTTTTAATTTTCTTAATCTTCTTTTTCAATCATAAAATTATGTTCATTTTCTACCCCCCTTTAACCTAAAAAATTTTGTTAGCCAATACTCCAGGCATGGTTGGATGAAGCATCTTTGAGCATCTATCTACATTATTTTCCTCTAATTAGCTACAAACCTACATAATTGCTTCACCACCTGCCCATTGGCTTCAAATTAATAAATTCCAACCTTAAAAGTAGTATAATTCTCATTTCATTTATTGTTTATCTCCTAAGAATGTGTTTTCAAGTTTAACCCAGTATTTTGTTGTCCACACCCTAGACACGGTGAGATGAAGCATCTTTGAGCACTTCACTTAAATTAATCTTCTCTAAATAGCTACAAATGACATAATTGCTTCACCACCTGTCTCAGTGGCTACAGACTGGGAACCCCCTTCTTTAAAGATACCTTGACCAAAATTTCAAATATCACATCTCATTCAGTCTTGAACATTCATTAGAACCTACAATTTCAATTTTAACATAACTTTTGATCGTCGCTTATGCAAGATAGAGTTATCGTAATCGACTACTGGTAAGTCCTCTCAATTTACTTAAAACTTTTAACTCACGCTGTAAATTTCTTTTAGTATCCCTAATGATGGACATTTTTATGTCCGAAACATGTAGGATATAAACATAAACATTTAAATACATATTGTGGAGGTAGACTGCCGTTGTTTTATTTGATTATTCAATAATAAATAGTAAGAGAATACTACTTGGCAAGTGGTAATCATAATATGACATATAAATATGTATACATGTGAGAACTTTGTTCTCAAGCCACTTGCTGAGACCTTATACAATAAGGATTAACCAAATTATGCTAAAACAGCTATTCTCTGGGCTACATGCCCCAACAAGCGCTGAATTAAATAGCACAATTTGGCGTATTTTGACTAACACTGTTAGTACTAAAATACAGACTCAGATTGCAGAAACTACCGGGAAAGAAAAGAATGAATCTTTATTTCCAATGATAGGTTGCTACGCTGCTGCTACCTGTAGACCGGTTTCGAACTCTTTGGTTCTCGTCAGTACAGGGCAAGCATGACAAGCGAGCACACCTACCATTGGAAAATTAAAACGCCCTATAGCCACAATATTGTTCTGCCTATGCAGTACAATACAGGTGGCGCCATCCTCCAGCAGTTTCTAGCAATCTGATGTGAAAGATACCGTATGGTACTATAACACAATAAATAGTAAGAGAATACTACTTGGCAAGTGGTAATCATAATATGACATATAAATATGTATACATGTGAGAACTTTGTTCTCAAGCCACTTGCTGAGACCTTATACAATAAGGATTAACCAAATTATGCTTAAACAGCTATTCTCTGGGCTACATGCCCCAACGAGCGCTGAATTAAATAGCACAATTTGGCGTATTTTGACTAACACTGTTAGTACTAAAATACAGACTCAGATTGCAGAAACTACCGGGAAAGAAAAGAATGAATCTTTATTTCCAATGATAGGTTGCTACGCTGCTGCTACCTGTAGACCGGTTTCTCTTACTATTTATTGTGTTATAGTACCATACGGTATCTTTCACTGCTAGAAACTGCTGGAGGATGGCGCCACCTGTATTGTACTGCCTAGGCAGAACAATATTGTGGCTATAGGGTGTTTTAATTTTCCAATGGTAGGTGTGCTCGCTTGTCATGCTTGCCCTGTACTGACGAGAACCAAAGAGTTCGAAACCGGTCTACAGGTAGCAGCAGCGTAGCAACCTATCATTGGAAATAAAGATTCATTCTTTTCTTTCCCGGTAGTTTCTGCAATCTGAGTCTGTATTTTAGTACTAACAGTGTTAGTCAAAATACGCCAAATTGTGCTATTTAATTCAGCGCTCGTTGGGGCATGTAGCCCAGAGAATAGCTGTTTTAGCATAATTTGGTTAATCCTTATTGTATAAGGTCTCAGCAAGTGGCTTGAGAACAAAGTTCTCACATGTATACATATTTATATGTCATATTATTCAATAATAGTTGAACCCAGGCAAAGCTTAGGTATTTTTTGAAAAAATGGTAAAATTAATACAGGTTGAAGCTTATTCCTGCCTGAAGTTTTTAATTTTTCAGCTATAAATAGTTGCAAATTATCAGTATTTTGTTTTATTAAATTAATATTAATTTTCGCTAAGGTTTGTAATCTTTGCCCAGATATTAAAACTACCATTTTTAGAGTTAAATGTTTTAAAGATATCGTCGGTACAACGCCAAAACCACGAATGTGCAAATTTGGCATTTTTCGCCTAAGTGCTTTAGCAGACGTGTTAACCTTGAAAGCTTCCAATGCCCAAGTCACGAATGTGTATCGCGAGTCTAACCTACCTCTACGCCCGATGTCTAATTTGCGAAAGTGGGAATTTAGCAGTTGTTTCAATACCAAAGGCACGAATGTACGACAGCTGTGTTTTTGGCATTGCAGGTTGAGTGAGTTTGTGAAATCCAAAATAGTGAATGTGCCACATTCGTGTTTTCGTCATTTAAAATTTATAAGATTGGTGAAATTTTTTATGACTTTTATGAGTATAAGATGAGTTCTCGTACGCAAAAAATATTGGAGCTGAGTAGGAAATTGGATTCAAAAGGTAATTGAAATTAAACATATTAACAAGGTATACTAATAGTAGTAATAATAATAATAATGGGTTTGTGTGCGAGCATGTGTGGGTCTTGTAAAATTGCTTACAGGTATTACTACATTTTGTTGTTCTTTGCCAGATAAAACTAGCATGCTATACTAAGCTTTGTTTCTCCAAAACCGATGGAATTAGACACTTAAATCTGTGCAATTAGAAAGCTGTTTTTTTTATAGGTTATAGTTTAATACTTTATTGTCCAGTTGCCAAACTGCCTTGAAAGAATTTTTATTGCCAATGGCAAAGTTACCCCGCAATTTATTTTCTATTCTAAGGGATATACTTTTACGTAAAATTTCCTTTCTAGTAAGAAAATACCTAGGAATTATAAGCATGTGCGTTTGATTATTTTGAGGATTTTCAAAAAGTGTTGTATTTTTTTTATTTATTAGACGATTTCGACAAATTTTGGATGAATTTCGAAGGAAATTTTCAGCAGAATTTAAAAATGTCATTTTCATGGGTCATTCTGTCTGTCTGTCTGTCTGTAAAAAAATAACTAATCTAATCCGTGTATTGGTTTTAAGAACTTCACAGTTTCTCATCAAAATTTTTTTTTTTGCAGATGACACAAGTAATGGGCATTCTACTATTACAGAGTTGCAACCAAAATTTGTAGAGAACCAACCACAGCCATCTACCTCTTCTATGCGCCCTAAAACTTTTCCGGCGATATCCAGAGAAGAACTTTTAGGTGATTTAGAACTTTCCGATTCCTCCTCGGATAATTATGAACCATCAACAAGTGGATCAGACAGCAACTCATCTAATTCTTCTGATCATAGTCTTAATCAAGGACCCCAGAGTATCCAAGGGACAGAAAAACCGAAAGAGAAGCCTGGAAAGAAAAGGAAAATCAACAAGAAGTCGTGGAAAAAAAATATAAGGAAGATGAAAAGAGTGAAGGGTGAATCCTACACTGAACATAGAGGAGTTAAGAAGCCTGCTCGCCCTCTTTTATCAACTCCGTGCCTTGGCAAACCAAAACACAAATGTATTTAACTTGTTAATGAAGAGAATCGCCTGAAAATTTATATGGATT
Source organism: Polydrusus tereticollis (assembly GCA_963920685.1). Lineage (NCBI taxonomy): Eukaryota > Metazoa > Arthropoda > Insecta > Coleoptera > Curculionidae > Polydrusus > Polydrusus tereticollis. Next base: position 28,347,312 of record OY987334.1, read on the forward strand.
TTCGTAGTTTAGAATGCATTGATGACCAGCGAGTATTCGTAAGGAGCCACATAGAACAAAATTTTAAAAAGCGCACAACACGAAATATTGAAAATTCGCGAAAAACTTTCACGTCCAAATATTTTTTTACCGTTGATGGTACAAAACACAATGTATGCAGAGAGTTTTATATGGCTACATTGAATATAACGGATGCCTTAGTCCGTAGCTCTTTAAAGAAGTATTCTTCTAGTGGTTTTGTGGATAAAGATAGGCGCGGAAAACACACTCCATCTAATAAGCTATCCGATGATGCTGAAGCGTTTATACGAGAACACATTCTTTCTTTCCCATCAGTAGAGTCGCATTATTGCCGGGCTTCTAGTACCAAAAAGTATCTAGACCCTTCTCTAAATTTATCAATAATGCACAGAATGTATAAGGAAATTTGCATTACAAAGAATTTTAAACCGGTTACTTTTGAAAAATACCGGCAAATATTTAAAGAATACAATTTGGGTTTTTTCAAACCAAAAAAAGACCAATGCAAAAGATGCTTGGGGCAAAACTCTTTAACCGAAGAAGAAAAAAGTCTAAAGGAAGATGAGTTTAAAAAACATCTAGATAGAAAAACCGCCGCAAGAGAAGCCCGTGATGAAGACAAAATCATTGCGAAAGAAGATCCTCGAGTTTTAGCTTTTAATTTTGATCTGAAAGCTGTCCTTAGCACTCCGAAAGGACCCGCAGGTCAAATTTTCTATTTACGAAAGCTAGCAGTCTACAATCTGACAATGTACAATTTGGGTAATCAACAAGTTGAATGCTATCTCTGGGATGAAACGCAGGGTAAACAAGGGGCAAATGACATAGCCTCTTGTGTGTATGATTTTATCATGTCGCACTCTGAAATCGAATCCGTCTGTATGATGTCAGATGGATGTGGCGGACAGCAAAAGAATTCTATATTTGCTTCTATGTGTATGGAACTCCTTAGCAATCATCAGTCCTTAAAGGTTTATTGATCACCGTTTTTTTGAAACTGGTCACAGTGAAATGGAGTGTGACTCCATTCACTCCAAAGTTGAACGGAAGGCAAAATATGTACCTACCAGTGTATACACCTGATGGCTGGGCACAATTAATAAGAGATGCTCGTGTATCACCGGAGCCTTTTAATGTAAAAAACATGTTGTTTGATGACTTTTTTGACTTCAAAGCTTTTTCCAGCATTTCTCTTAGTTTTAACATTCCCTGGAGAAGAATTTGCTGGCTTCGCTATTTAAAAGAGCAGCCATCAAAACTCTATTACAAAACTGATTTTTCTGGAGATTTTGCTGAGATAGACTGCCGCAAAACGAAAAGCCGTGGTCGTCCCATAACAGCTTTAATAATAAACAATGCATCTGAACTACCTATTAGTGAAGCAAAGAAAAAAGATTTACAAAAAATGTGTGAAGACCTAACGATGCCAAGGGCTTATCATAATTTTTATAAATCTTTAAAAACAAGCCGTGACATCAGGGATAACCTACCTGAGCCGGATATAGATGAAAACTCAGAGACTGGCAGCGACCAAGATTAATAAACCCTTTCCTTTTTAAAAGAAGTTTTTTGCTGTTCTATTTAGTTTTAAGTTACCATTATTCTAAGATTTTTGTTTTTTATAATAACGTTTAAATTTTATTTTTTATTTTTCTAAGTTTTTTCTTTGTCTTATTATATTTTTAAGTTACCAATTCATTCCAAAGAATTTTGTTTGTTAGAATGATGTTTTATTTTTTGTATTTTGATAATTTTCAGGGTATTAAAAAATGCATTAAACATTTTCCCTTCAAAATGTGTACTTTTTTATTTGCACGAATAAATTTTTTTTACTTATTTTACAAAACCAAAAACACGAATGTGCATTTTTTTGGAAAATATTACAAAAATTTAAACTTTTTAACCGACATATTATTTAAAGTTTTACAAAAATAAAACTTTCTAGTTGTTAAGTACCACAAAATGAAATCTCTATTTTTAGCAATGTCTTCAATGTTTAAAACGCGTTTTTCTCAAAACATCAAATTTGCACATTCGTGGTTTTGGCATTTGACCGACGAATATACCCTCTAAAGGGTACCACTTTGCCATTTCTAACAGTACTGGGTGAGGATCCCATGTATAATCATATCTTGGTCTTGGAGGTTTAATGTTATACAAACCCTTTAAAAATCTCTTAATCATATTTTGATCCTCTTCTTTAAAATGTAATATTAAGGCTAGAGCTGACTTGTGAATATTAATGTTGGAATATGCGGCGCCAGAGTTAGAAATATCTGTTAGGAACGATATTACTTCTTGGAGACTATACAAAAAAGGGTTCAGGTGTTTCTTAGCGCAGTGGTTCCACTATTTTTTTTTTAAACACAATCATACTGCCGGTGAGTGCTTTCATTTATAGACGAGAGTATGGCTTCTATACCGATTTCTGGAAAGTCTCTCTTCAAAAAAGATGCCCGGATAACCTCCCTGCCACCAGGGTAAGCGTCTTGTACATAGGATGAGGTTTCCTAAAGGGGGATATAAGAAGATTTTTGGTAGGTCCAAAACAAATAGGTTCACAAGTAAGTAATTTTCGGAACAAAGGGTACCACGGTTGACCCGGCCACTTGGGAACCACTAAAATGCCAGTGGCTTTATCATCAATGATTTTCTTTATAGTCTTATTAATTATAGTAAAAGGGGAAAAAGCATAAAAATTAAGGTGTTCCCATGATACTAGAAACGCAATCTGGGTCTGGCTTCCATGAGATATACGTCTTACACTTAGCATTAAGCTTAGATGCGAACAAATCAATTTCAGGGAATTTAAATATCTGACATATTTTTTCAAAACATTTTTGGGAAAGTTCATATTCCATTTCATAATGGAGATTTCTAGACTCAGAATCAGCAATAATATTTTGTTTTGAATTAATATAAGAAGCAAAAGGTTTTATGTTTTGTTGTTCACAATACTCCCAAATTTTTTGTGCGACTTTGTTTAATTTTTTATATCTAATACCACCCATTTTGTTTACATATGCTAATGCTGTGGTGTTATCTACTCTAATTAAAATGTTAATATTATATAACCCCTTCGTAAACGATTTGATTGCATTATAAACAGCTTTTAACTCTAATATGTTTATATGCTGAGTTTTCTCTTTAGTGCTCCAATAGCCTCTTGTTCGTATAGAGTTACACACTGCCCCCCACCCATTTTTTGAAGAGTCTGAAAAAATCTCCAATCGAAAATTTGGCTCAATGATACTTATACCTTGATCATAATATATCTTAAGCCACCATGTAATATCCTTTTTTATGGACGAAGGAAGATCAATTTTTCTGTCATATTTATTTTCATTTTCGGTGAGGGCTAAGAATTTTAATCGCTCTAAGGATTTTACATGCGCCCAACCATATTGAGTGGCCGGGCATGCTGCAACCAGAACACCAATAAGGGCTGCTAACGTACGAATTGAGCAAGTTATTTGATGTAGGAACTGATTACAGAGTGAAACAATTTTTCCTTTTTTATCTAGAGGCAATGATATTCTCATATTTACAGTGTCAAAATTAAAGCCTAAGAATCTACATTCTTGCGTAGGTGACAAGATACTTTTTTCCTTATTTATAGTGAAACCTAACGATATTAACAATGCCACAGTTTTTTCACAGTACTGTTTAGCCTCGTCATAACTTGATGCAATTATTAATAAATCGTCTAAATACGCTATGCAGACTACTCCTAAATTTCTTAAGAATGTAAGGACCGGTTTTAGTAATCTAGTAAAGACAAAATAAGGTGCGGTAGAGAGTCCAAAAGGTAAGCAGTTAAAGGAATATAGCTTGTTAAGGTCTTTAACACTTCTATAGTCCTCTAGTTTAAAATGTGGTGGTTCGATTAAGAACGTATTTAGTAACTTAAGATTTGATATAAACCGTGGCGAACCATTACTTTTTCTGGTAATAAAAAAATTTGAAATAAACTGATTAGGCTTTTTGGGAGTCCCTGATATAGCGCCAGCGGTAAGCAAATCAGTAATGCCCTTACGAATATTAATAGGAGAATTTTCTCTAACAAGATTTTGGGGGAAAAAGCTTTGTGTGGGTTTAGAACATAAAGGAAGTCTATAACCTTCAACCCATTCTAATATTAGAGGGTTTTGTGTAATACTCCGCCATTTATTATAAAATTTACACAAACGGCCAGAATTATTCACCTTTATTATTTCCTGTAGTCCGATCTCCTCCAACTGGGCTTCTGTTTCTGCTCCTTTCGGTTCCCCCCATCTTTTTTCGACTGCTGAACCGGGATCGCTTGACTAAAAAATTAGCATTTGGAAATTTCTCGGTAGGTTCTGGTAAGTAGGCCTTATTTGATGCCTTTGAAGTCGAACTAACACAAGAGTATGGAGAAACTTTCTTCTTTATGTCGCTACTAACTTTCTTTACTTCCTGGGCGGATTTGATATGTGCAGATATCCCTTCCCCGAAGAGATAGGTATCTATCGGCCGATCCATAATGACTTTCCTGATCGAGTTGTTTATGGTATTAGACACAACATACCTCCTGTGTATAGACAAGGAATGTATAACGTCTGTCAGTAATTTAGCTGCATCAGCTAAATTATGGAGATGTGAATTTGTGTCCTCTGAAGGTTGAGAAAAAAAGGAATTCATGGGTACAGCTATTGCAGATACCGCTGCCGATATTTGTTCTTGGAGGCGTGTTATAAAAATATCTTGCTTAATAAGGGCCTCTCTCAGGCAACCACTAATTTCTGAATTAAGTTTAGGTGGGGAAAGCCCCTCTGCATTGGCTGGTCTAGGATATTTCTCTGAGATATTTTTCCTTCCAGTTTTATCCACTCCATCTCTACTGAACACAGTCCATCTACTGGCAATTTCTGCATGAACCTCTGGACCGACCGCTGTCTCCGCCAGAGGGTCAATGCCTAATATGTGAACAGGATTTTGAACTGGTTGTTGGGCTTGATTATAAACCTCTTGCAGGCTTTCCTGGTCACTATTAGTACGACTTGAGCTTGATGAGCGCGATCTTGAGTCAGAGCAACTAGAGCTAGAATCTGTATCTGGAATAAAGTGCATAATTATACTATTTATCCACTCCATATCCATGGTATACATAGGACGGAAAACAATATAGCCCGCATATGAATTAGTGCTTCAGGCATTTAGGGGAAAAAAGAACAATAAACAAATATAAATTATTTCTTTTTATAGCATTATAAAAACCGTCATATATTTATACGACACCTCTGACCTTGTCCTACTTGAGATAAAGCATGAAATGTTTCAGCTTAAATACCCAAAGGTCACACCGAAAAAACCCAATATTGGGATTCGGGAGGTCAATGCTCACTCAATAGTAGATAGAAAATATATAAATATTATATATAAATATATAAAAATTATAAATAAAATAACTTCTTCTATTTCAATGCTTTCCCCTTAAGATGCTTGTTAAGGCGATTATAGTGTAGCCAACAACATAGTGCATACACACTATCCAGATTCGAATAATAACTAAAATGAAATTAATTAGTACTTACGGTTATCATATTTTTTAAGCTTTTCACTTAGTTTCCTCATTTTTTGTTTAATACTTTGTAGTTCTTTATTTTGAATTCTACGCTTCGGCATTTTATTTACAATCACAACACAACGGCAACTTGGTTATCTTTTTAAACGTACATTCGCTAGAATACGACACGATTCAATGAAGCATCAACGGCTGCGCTGGGGTTGGCTCAGGCTATACTGAGTCAGCTGATTATGTAAATAGTTTTCTTATCTTTGAACGTCGTAGACTAGAACCGTTGCGTTGCAACTACAGGGTGTTTATAATCTGAGACGAGGCTGCGAAGTATAATTATAATTATGGCTGTTACATATTGTCGTGCCTTGATTAGTTCAGAGTAACCACTTAACTCGTCCTTTTGAATAAAATGAGTGTAAATTTCATATTGGGTAATTAAATCGTCTAAATTTGAAATTATATCACTCTCCCAATTATAACGTTGACCCAACGAATTAGACGTTCTACCGTTTAAATAGTCACTTAGCGAGGAGACTTGAAAACTTAATTGATCGGAATAGATTTTGGGTCGTTTCAGTAAAGTTTCTTGTTGATAATATTTAATATTGTCGGAATAGTTGGGATGGGCGTAGGAAAATTGCGATTCAGAGGCCGTTGGTACACCGGTCGTATTATCATCCGTCAAATTACCTACGTGGTCTTTAAGAATAAATTTTGCAAAAAATTGGGGATCAATTTCACAATTTGGATCACCCGTTTTGTATCGCCCTAAAATGGCCTGTTCGCGTAATATATCTAAGATTTGCGAATCCATTTTATTTTGAAGTCCCAGTGGGTCCCAGCCAAACATAACCAACATATCTAAAATTAGGGCAATATCCGCAATGGCCCCAATTATCGTACCAGTAGCTATGGCTAGTTTACTCATCATTATTACAAATTTCGCGGAAAATTGTACTAGGAGATGGGCCGCTATCTCCCCCATTAAATGGCCGGCTACGGTGTCAATAAGTCGAACTGAATTATTTGTTATTTTACTTGACATTCTAACAAATGATTTACTCAATAACTCTTTGAAAGCGGGTCCCAACTTTCGACTAAGTACGGCCCACGAAGTATCAGTGGCTAGTTGTATGTAAAATTCCTTTTGAACAAACATGTGTACCAACGTAGCGGCGGTAGTGCTTAAATGATCCCCTACAGAATCCCAAAATTGAGCCGTTTCGCCAGTGACAGCTCGACGCGTTCGCTTAGCGTCATATCGAGTACTGCTACCTTTTCCCCCCTTTTTTAAAGGCGATAATATTTGCAGATATTCATTACGTGAAAAAGTATGATTTGTGGCATTTTCAACTGAATCGTAAAATAAAAATCGTTCAATTATGCCCGCTTTGTTATGAAAAATATAATGGCCTCGTTTTTCTTGTGTTAACATCATTGTCGTAAAACCTAAATCACTTAGCAACACATTTGGCCGGATAATCTTAAATGCCGTATTAATATGCATTTTCCATCTATCTTTGTGTAATAGATACGAAGGTATCTTGTTCGTGTCGGGCACCAGCGAAATTTGATCTCGCGTACCGGCGGTCAGGTGAACACCTTGCTGTATAAATTTTACTAAACTTTGTCCCATAAACGTATACCTCAGTACGTCACTCCACCAGGGTTCCCCACAATCTCCGTTTTTGAATTCTTGTAAAAAGGCGTCGCAATAATATTTATTTATGCGGCCTTTATGGTTGGAACATCGTAAGTATCGCTTTCGTAGGATACGTCGAATCCTGTGGCAAAGGTGTTAACCCGTTTAACATATTTAGCTTTCGCTCTCACGGTTGGATCGATCATCCAAGCGTGAATAGCACTATTTACCCAATAGCATCGGCCTTTATGGTACTGTGTTTGTAATGAATGTACACCACCCGTACTTTCTGGTGGTAAATCGTTTCGAAAAAAGCAAGCCGGTTCGCAGGCCGTCCATGTCGTGTCACCAGAGCGAAATGCAAATGGTGCACTATCCGGCGTACAGTCAAAACCTTGCCCGCGGGAATTACAGCTAATTTTCCGGCAACCAGTTTCTTCCCAGGTCCAGTCCACGTATATTGCTAAGTCAGAAAACTGAGGTTCAAATTCATAATCATGGGGACTGATTGCAGGTCGTATTATTAAATCACACCAACTAAAAATTTTGGGATATTTATGTAAAATTTGTTCGGCCATAAAGAGTTTATTTCGTTGTGTCGCATAAGTTGACATATCAAGGTAATCAGCTGCTTGCGGTAGCACTATTTCCATTGCCGCCAAACTCGTCATTCTTAAATTCTTATCAGAAACTTAACAAACTTAACAAATGGGAAACCCTCAAATGGGACAACCCTCATTATTAATTGCTAAATTATCAATAACATAGACTGTGTGTAGTATGATCTCTCACATATATTACATGTCCGTTAGTACTCGTCGGTTTTTACTCACGAGTGCATTCTACCCTTTATTAGTCATTTATTTTTCTACTTTCAGTTATACATTTTACTAACCGTGCATTTTGTTTACACTTCGTAAATCTAGGTTAACAAAATTTCTTGGTCATCATCGTACAATAGAATATATAAAGAGGTAGCCTTCATTCAATAAAGCCAAGGCGTTTTCAGCAAACCGTCGGTGGAAATCAATAAGTTCTTTAGACCACTACTGAAAACAAATACAAGACTCACACTCTTCAGGAACCAGGAACAATGGAAGCCCAAAACATCTCTGTCATTAATGAGGCACTTGTCTCTATTCATAAGGACGAGACTATTACTTTTCAAAATAGGGCGACTGATAAATTAATTGGCAGAAGCAACGCTCTAGTGGACCTTGAAATAACTAATGACCGTTCGGATGATGAAGATCCCTCAGATTCCGGTACCGAGGAGGATAATTTGGAGCAAAGTTGTGGCGGTGACGGGCTGTATAGAGTAAAAAGGGTTAACGCTTCAGTTTGTGTATCTCCAAATTACTTATATCGCGATGTGTGTGTAATGCAATCGTACATAATCATAAAATCGTCTTTTGGGGAATGTATTCTGTATGTCATTATTGTTACTTATTTCATGCCATAAGACAACCCTCCAGAAAACATGCGCACGTAAACAGTCATTATAAACGTACTATGTTTTGTTGCGAAAATGAATTAAGATGCCAAGTCTGTAATCAAAATATTTTCCAAGTTATTTCGCCAGAGGTTTGTGTGGTTTGCAATAAAGGACAAATTGTTAGCATTGATAATCACACTATACCAAAGACATTGTGTGAGTAGTTTTAGTATTTTTATATTTGATCTAATATTTATGTGTTAGTTGGTTAGGTTATTATTGTGACAAAAATGTAATTATTATATAATATCTTCGTTTAGACTTACATTTTTAATGAATATAGAATAAGTGACTTCATGTTTTTATATTTTAATTTTAAAGTATGGGATGTATAACTCCATTTCTAATAACTATTATATGTAAACATTTTATTGTAACCGAAAGATCCATGAAAAAACCCACTCGTAAAATATAAACAATTAAAATTTAAAGTGAATGTAGACAGTAAGTTGTGATACTTGAATAAACCATTTAAAAAAAAATAAAATTATATAATACTTTTTATTTTACCTAGACGCCACGTATATAGAGGGATTAATAAAAGAAAAGTATAAATTTTTTTCCTACATTTAATTATTAAGAATAAATTATATATTCATATTGCACCGCTCCTAGGGCACCTTAAAGGATTTTCCTGTAGTGCTAGTGTGGTCATTTAGGTGTGCAAGGGGAATTTACTTGATAAAGGTTGGTGCTTGTTCGATAATCATATTGGGTGCACCTGGAACGGTTGCAAGTCAAACGGCGTACAGGGTAGGTAAAAAAATATAAAACTTGTACAAGAATAAAGTATTTCTATTTCAGAATATTCATCAAAATGTAATTAAGAATAGTTGTTCAAAATTAAAAGGTATACATAGATTCGAAAATTTGTTATTTTAATAGGTATCTGCGATTATATTAGTATGATTTCACGTTTGTCACGTTGTTGTAATTTATAGGTTCCGTCTTTTTAACAATTAAAATAAACAAATTTGCACTTTACAATACAGTTTTATTATCATTACGAAAGTTTTATCTTGTTAAAAAGATTGTGTTAATGTCGTTACAACAAACCTAAGTTATATATATTTTAAGTTACCTTGTACGACAAGTGATTTGCAACCACTACAAGATAAATCGGTAATAAAAGGTTCCCCTATGTAGCACACTTTAATGATCTTACTACATAATCGCTTTCCCGTGTCAAAAATTTCAACCTACCCGCATGAATATAATATAGATACTACATTTAAAAATCTTTATTGTAAAATAATAACACATAGATAGGCTGATGCTAAAATTTTTATGTTCAATAAAAAATATATATAATATGTTTCACCATTATAGTCACGCAATATAATACAATAGATTAAAAGTTAAAATTCCTTAAGGCGGGTTATAAGTTTAAAATGTCTAAAATAAAAATTAACACATATATAGATTTACGCTAGAAAATTTATATTTAATTATAAATATATTTTTATAATACATAATAACATAATATAAGCAATATAATACAATATAATATTAAATTAAAAATTACTTTACTGTATTTATTCTGATCTAATACATTGGGTGCATTTTCTATATGAAGGTGGCGGGCCATCTATTTGTGTCCTTCCTTTATTATAATGTTCCATACATGGCAAACTTAATAATAATAAACGATTCGATTTATATGACGTAGGGATTTTATGCCATATTTCTTTTAGTTTGTATGGTTCTACATACTTTATAAAGTACTCGATAGGAATTAATTTTAACTCGTCCTGTGACAAATCAGTAACCTCTTTTTTCCCATCTAGAAGTTCCAACATAATTAGAGCAGACGATTGACAATCCATGTTTATTTGCTAAACCGAATTTCTAAAAACTGCTGCTAAATTTATTCTTGTATTTTGGGACTTTGGAAACGATTGGCGGTAATTCAACTTTTCTATAACTAATTTTTGAATTATCGGTACTATTAGAGCGTTGTATTAAATAATGAACATATACTTGTGTCACTACAACTTGTCTAACTAACTGGTTAAAATCACACAACTATTAGCCTTATATATACATTTCAGCAACTTTTAAATACCCAGAATTACTCGAGAGGTTTAAATATGATTTCCGAGTAATTTTAAGTTTTGTTGAAGAGGTTTATTTTAAAATATATTCAACGTTAAACAGGTTCTTGTTGCGGAAATATTTATTATAATGTTGCGTGGAAAATAATTCTAGTTTTATTTTGAAAATTCAAGAATACTATTTACTGTATTTTTTATACTGTTTAGGATACAGCAAAAACACACAACAAAAAATTATATTTTCACACAACAAGGCAGAAAACAGAACCTTTAGATCCTTTAATTTATATTAAAATAAACCCATGCGAAGAAATTTTGAAATTTCTAGGATACTATTGACTTTATTTTTATTCCGTTTAGGGTACAGCGAAAATTATAGCAAAAATTGTGATTTACAAAACAAAATAGAGGCCTAACCAAAACCAGTTTCATTAATTTATTCTAATGGGTATTTTAAAAAATAAATGGCCTGTCATTTTTTGTGTTAATACACAATAATGTTGTGGGGAAAGTAAGTTGCGTTCTTTTGTCATTGTGTCTAATTTGCATGTCTTACGCTGGTTTGCATCGCTGTCTCTTAAATCTTCATCATAACTAAGTGGAACTTGAAGTTAAGGTGAACCTTAATTATAATTAGGTTTGAACCAGTGACACTTAACGAATTCTTAGCAAAGTATCAGAATCGTTTGGCAACATTGTAAAAGATTGAATTCTTCTTCTTTTCTGGGCTAAAATTATATTTTTCCTTGAAAAGAGGTTCGCTTACAAGAGCCTTAACCTTAGTTTTACTTTGCCGCTGTTTGTGCTAAATTTTTCTTGTGGTTTTTCGTTTCGTTTTTCGTAAATTTCTTGCTGCCATTTCGTTCCAACTTTCTAAGTCTTAGTTAAAAATTTAAATTATTTTATTATGGCCCAAAATAGCCCCTTGAGTAAAGGCAAAAGGGCTCCAAACTTTACAGTTCGGGAGAAAACACTCCTTCTTAATATAATTCATGATTATAAACATATTATCGAAAACAAACAAACCAATGCAACGACCTGGCGGGGAAAAGATATGGCATGGTCTAAAATAGCTTCAATATTTAATTCCCAAAATGAGGAAACTACTTACAGGACAAAAGAAAATTTAAAAAAATATTATGAAAACATAAAGAAAACTGTAAGAAAGGAAGTTGTTGAGGAGAAACATGAAATAAATAAAACTGGAGGAGGCACATTCATTTTGAAAAATAATCCTATCAAGGACTTGACCTTGGATCTCATAAATAAGAAGACTGTTTATGGATTCGAAAACAATTTTGATGGCGATAGCATCATTCAATATACTGATGATGCTGTTATAGTTATGGAAGAGGGGCACGAAGAGTCCAAAGAACATGAGGGAGATCACAGTTTTCTGAAAGACCATAATTACATACAAGAAAATGCAAACCTCTTGGAACCTCCTATTCCAGCAGAATCCATAACAAATTCAATAAAAAATCTTGTTTCAAATGTAAGTTGAATTTTTAATTATAATTTCTTTGAAGTAAGTTTGCACCTAATAATTAGGCTGAAGGACTTCGGTCAGTGGTCAGCTGATATGATTTGTATCAATAAACGACATTATAAATAATATAATTTTTATATTTTAGGAACCTAGTCCAGGGTTTTCTGGTCATGTCAGTTGTCCTAAAACTCCCTCTCTTAGAAACACATGGACAAAGCGGCGCCGACCAACACCACAAGTGCAGTCCATGGCACTTGAGAATGAAAATATTGAGACAGCTAGAGCTAAGAGAAAATGCTTCGATGAAAAACTTATTAATATTGAGGCTCGAAGACAGCAAGATAAAGAATTATTTGAATTACAAAAAGAAAAAATACTTTTAGAGATTCAAATAAAGCAAGACGAATTGAACAAGCTAATGAAATGTAAAGTGAATTTTTGAATAAGAATTATTTATTTGAAATGAGTACCTAATGATAATATAACTATATTTTAGGAACCCAGTCCAGGCTTTTCTAGCATGAAACTGCCTCTCTAGAAAACATATGTATAAATCAAGGACGCGGGAATCAGCTCGACCCACGAGCACTAATTTAAATTATATTTCAACATGGTATAGTTCCAATTACGTACCTACATGTTTATACAGTCACCCAATTTTCCCATTGGAACCACATGTTTGTCGGTCACTGTATAATATGATATGTATACTTATTAATAAAAGAAATGTTAGTAGGCATGTTGTTTTTTTATTCTTCAATATATCTAAAATAATTTTCAATTAATTCCCTTCTAATTAGGTGTCCATTGTTAGCATTTGGTTGGGCAAGGTTATTTAGGAGATGAATGTGTGGTACTTGGTCTTCTTGCATAACCTGCAAAAAACGTTCGATGTCCTCTGGATCTGGTGGTTCTTCCTCATTACTCTCTTTACAAATGTTATACACTACCGCAGAGGCAATTATGATCATAAATGTCGTGTCAAGTTTTAAACGACAACCATATGCAAGCACTGGAAACCTACGTTTCCATACACCAAAATTTCTTTCAATAGTATTTCTTGTTCTTATGTGCGATTCGTTGTAAAGTTGTTCTTCTCTAGTTATTGGTGTTTGTAGTGGGGTTAGTAAATATGGTCTTATGTTATAACCAGCATCACCTACAAAAGTAAAACGGAATTGGTGAGAAATTAAACAATTTCTATGAATATATTTGTAGCACTTATGAATGCCTACAATATTTAAGTATAGGTACCTAACAGAACTGAATTGGGGAATCTATTATTTTGAAACTCTTCTTTAATTCTGGAATTATTAAATATTGTGGCATCATGTGAAGATCCAGGCCATCTTGCAACAACATTCATTAACTTCAGATCCGCACTTCCTATAGCTTGGACATTTATTGAAAAGTATCCTTTACGGTTTCGAAATATTTCTGCATCTTGTCCTCCTAGAAAAGCAGCATATATTATAGATAATGCTTGTACTTTACTGTAACAGATAAATTTAAAAAAATTTAAGTTTAAAAAGGTGTACCTAACAAATTTACATGTGGAGAAGTTTCCCTAGTATTACTAAACTGTATTCTATATTCGATAGTACTTACCCGGAGACTGTATTTTAATGTGTGTGCAGTCAATAACACCAATAACTCTAGGAAATCTTGCTTTTTCATAAAATTGTAAATGACATTTGTTGATTTCATCAGGTGTTTGGGGCATTTTTATGTATCTGTTATATAATCTAGCCAGAGCTGTCCCAACTCGGACAATAATTCGATAAACCGTTAATAAATGTACCCCACCAAAATCGCCAATACATGCAACGTTCCTGTAGCCAAAAATCTTAAGAATATTAACAACTGATTTATTGGAGCCACACTATTGTTCCTACAAAGAATCCAAATTAGGATATTTAAATTTATATCTACTAAGTATATAATATGCTTATTTTTTATTACAGTGATCTTAACAATTTTTTACTTACATGTCATAAGGAAACTCTATTTGAGCTTCTATTAAATTCAAAATGTATAGAGCTGATGGTTTGGTTACTCGAAACCTTTGGAAAAATAATAAATCTTCAAAACTGTTAAAATAATCGGCTCGCTCGTATATTCGCCTAGGAATCCTTGGAACCTCATTATGGTCGTCTTCAAACAAGAAGCCATTATTCAAAATATTCATTTTAAATAACTTTGAAACGAAAAATCAACAGTGACAACAAATCGTTTTTAAATTTGAGGTTAAAAATTACCAAAGTATTAGTTAAGCCAAAGACGATCTTCGGCTTAGCTTAGTTTTAATTTTAAGTGACACTTAGGCTCCAAGTTTCACCCGTGCAAACAAAATCTAATGCTTAAGGTTGACTTAAAGTTAAGGTTGACCTTAGTCCCACTGGTGCACAAGGTTACATTCTTTCCATTGGATCTTTGATTTTTGTTGCCACCGATTTCCTGCTTTGGATTTTGGAAATTCAGCTATAGAACTATTTTGTACTTCAAAAAAGGAAAATCGACAATAAGAAAGTAAGAAAGAAACTGTAATTATTTATTATATTTCTGTTGTAAAAAATGAGCCAAAGCCGCTGAGCACTTAATAATGTATTTGTACTATTTCTCCGATTGTTCTTTGTGATTTAAAATGTTGTTGATAGCGATGCGATCCTATGTCGTGGTGTTGCTATTGCAATCCGATCCCTGGTAATTATCGTCAGCAAATTATATTGACGCGCCAGTCTGGTATGGAATGCCAAGCAAATGTATTGTACAGGAACTTGGTCAGCATTTTGCCGATCACCTTTTTATTACCATTTTAGAAACTACATTCTAAATCTTGTGAATTGAAAAATATGATAATGGTATAGGAAGGCTCTCCGCTGTACCCTAATCTATATTTTAAAGAAACAAGTTAAAGTAAAAAGTATTCTAGAAAACTTAAAGCTTTCCCGAATGGGATTAGTTTATAATATACAAAAGGCCATATTGGATTTGGCTTGTATTTTGTTGTGTGAAACATAATTCTTTCTTTATTCTCCTCTG
Organism: Polydrusus tereticollis; assembly: GCA_963920685.1. Classification (NCBI taxonomy): domain Eukaryota; kingdom Metazoa; phylum Arthropoda; class Insecta; order Coleoptera; family Curculionidae; genus Polydrusus; species Polydrusus tereticollis. Next base: position 28,362,600 of record OY987334.1, read on the forward strand.
TATCCTAAACGGCAAAAAGTAAATAGTATTCAAAGTTTAATTTTTTCGAAGGAATTTTAAAGATTTTTTTGAAGGGAGATATTTTAAAATATAATTTAAAACAGGTTCTGGTTGCCCTAAACGGTATAATAAAAATAAAGTCAATTATATTTTATAAATTTAATTTTTTTGAAGGACGGTATTTTAATATACCTATATTAGATGCTATACAGGTTGTGATCTATGTATTGTTGCGTGGAAGATAACGGAACTGGTTTTGGTTTGTTTTTTGATGAGATTTATTTTAAAATATATTAAAGGCTATAATACTGGTTCTAGTTTCTATCTTGTTGTGTAAAAAATATTTTCTTCTTTAATCTTCGCTGTTCCCTATGTAGTATAAATATAAGGTAAATAGTATCGTAGAATTTTCAAGATTTTTAATGAAACTTGCGTTGCGGATTATTGAATAATATTCACTGATGGTGTGCATATTATGTATACCATAACGAATTTGTGGTACTATAAATTCCCTTGTATGTTCCTCGTATTCTTTTGCCCGTTATTTTTGCCATTCTTTTGGCTTTGTCACCGACCGTAAATAATATTAAATTATGAGAATATCCACACCCGCTCGGAAATATGGTCATGCCGTGATCGGTACAAATATCCAAGGTGGGTTTACCCTTTATACACATGGCCGTTCCCGTTTTGTTGACATAATAAAAATCAGGAATATCTATGCCTACGTCACAATCATTTGTTTTATCTTCAATCCAACTTATTTCGTCGACAGTATTCGTCGCTGGTGTAAGCGTTAGTTGTTCCGTCCAAACTCCATTTAAATTATTATTAAGTACAAATTTTGTATCCTCGGGAACAGTTAAAAATTTATTATCTAATATGTGCTTTTGCTTTCCAAAGTAGAAAAGCACCCCTTGGTACTGAACTCCGTTGACATCATAGTATGTGGTACGATCTGTTTCGAATGAGGCAAAGGATTCGTAAGGAATTAGTTTCGTTAAAGCCCTCCCTGTACCGGTTCGGTGAGAAGCTATAGCGGGATCAGGACTATCGGGGAATATTACCATTTCATCTATAGAGGGGGTGTTTTTATATGCTAGACATTTATTATTAACTAAACAAAAATTAGGAGAATAGTAAAAATATAATTTGTTGCCTTCTCTTACTACTCTTTTCCGGTGCAAGTGGGTATCGCATATTGTGGAAATTATTTTACCGTTAATACAAGCTTTTTGTCCTACAAGCACCTTTTTAGGGGTGACCTGTATGGTTTCTAGAAAATCTTGAACAAATACCGTTGATCCTCTACACGTTTGTAAACAGTTGGTACCCAGGGAATCAACCCCTTGTCGACAATAAACTATTGTAGCTTCCATCCCTTTGCACGTATAGAAGGAAAAATGGTCTTTGGGAATACGGCAATCATTGTCGCATTCCATCAATAGATTACAAACTGGATTAATACAACGTAAACCGTTAAAGATTGGATTTGATTTCGGACACGTGTCGTGCACTACGACGTTTCCGCGGCATTGAAAATATTTCGTCAAATCTTTTTTATCTGGCCAAATATAATTTTCTGCTTTGGTTTCACATTCGGTCCAACTACGGCAGGATATAAGTTTTATGTAAAATTTCTTATCTTGACAAAGAACGAGTTGGGGGTTTGATCCTATTTCGGGACACAACCAATACCCATACTGATAATAGTGTTCACCTAGGGTCTCTGTATTGTAGTACCGACTAAACGCACTCTGGCTTATTCGTAAGCGACCCGGTCGTTCGCAATAGGGTTTCTGAATAATTTTCTTGTCGCTAGTCCAATCAAAATTTTTTTCGATATGAAATTCAAGGAACAGTTGTCGTTCATGTGTTAATGTATCAGTACGGTACAGTCTTGTACCTTCGAAAGTGTACGTGTAAGACTGGGCTCGCCACTGGCCGTGATCATAAACGATACTACTACCTGGGTCTAAGTTAAATGAATAGAGGACCGTATCCCAGAATTTCTTAAGGGGACAAAAAGGAAATACACAAACTTTGTCAATACTAGTGATAGCAGGAATGGTGGTCAACTGTAGATTTCCTGAAACGCCCATCATAAATCGATGTAACATAACATCGTTCGTTTGCCTTCGCGGTATAAATATATAAATACACGCAAGGAAGACCAACAAACTCACAAGTATCGATGTCCCAAGACCCATTATAATTTATGCGTTTATTTTATTGTACGCCAGAGAGCGTGGACTTTTAAGATAATGTCTACAGAGGTGTCTGAAAATACTAAATTTCAAACCAATTAAGTTTCAAGTGGTTTTGCCTATCAAGCCAAAGTTTTTGAAGCCGCAAAGCATGTTGCCCAAGAAGGCGATCAAACTCACCTTCAAATGCATTGGTCTTTTAATTCTGAGAAAGAAATTGTAATTGATTCGTTGGTTCGAGTAGATTCTTCTCTACCCTACGTATTATATTATGGGGGCGAGACCTACAAAATTGGCAATGAAAATAACAACGATGTTGTTCCAAGTTCAAACCGTCCTCGACTAACACCACCGGCATCCAAAACAATCTCATCTGTATCACGTCAATTGGAAAATGTTAAGTTTAATTGTTGTTCGGATTTTAATTATCGATCAGAAAACGATGATTGGTCAATAGTGATTGATTGTGATAAGTTTACGGGGAACGGTATTAAAACTATAAAAAAGCTTATAAAGACGTTTAACTTGAATTCGGAATCTAATCGATTTTATCGCATAAGTCTTCGAAACTTTTCCAACATTGTCATCGATAGGACAAGTTATTCGAATAAAGGAAAAAACGCTAATAGGTATGTTGCGCGAAAAAGCCTACAGTCCGTGGATCGGGCAAAATTACTACCAATCAAAGATCAAGCCAATATTGTAAGCCAAATTGAAAATATTCTGGATCAAAGGAAACTGGCGACCGCAGCCTAGTGGTTAGTGTGTCCGACTACTAAGCCGAAGGTCCCCGGTTCCATCCCGGGACCATGCATCGATCTTTATTTATTCGGTCGTCACCTCGTGGAAGGCAATGGCAAACCACCACGTAGTAATTTGCCTAGTACAACCTCTCAAATAGTGCCGTTCGGAACCGGCGATAAACTGTAGGTCCCATATACCTGTGAAAAATCTGTAAAAGGCACACATCACAGGTATATGCGAGAGGTCGCCTACGCTCGAATGAGCATGGCACATAAAGAAGAAGAAAGGAAACTGCAACAACCTGGTACGGCGGCAAAGCAATATGTAATATTAGTAAATAGTGTTGCGGGTTCTGGTAAAACGACCACTTTACATTTTCTTAAACAGAAAAAAATTCTTTATTTAGCCATATCGAAAAAACTTGTCGCTGAAGGGCACGCCTATGGGGTGATGGCACAAACGATTTGCAATTTTTTATGACTGCCTTTCATTGGACATTTCGAGAATATGTCGAAGTAATAGAAGACCTAACGAGCGGAAATTGTTTTGAGAAAACATTAAATCTTGATCACTTGGACCTCGGCGATGCCGTTATCTATGATATTATATTTATCGATGAGGTTTCGTTGATTCCTTCCGCCTTACTTCGAAAACTTACTCGAGTTGCCACCAAAATGGGTTCTATTGTTTTGTTAGTGGGTGACGTTAATCAGTTATCGGCCATCGGTGCCTCAGAAAACGATCTTTATTACTGTCTAAGGTATGTTGATCGAGTGTTGTTTATCAAACAACATATGCGTACCAACGACATACGTTTAATTGAACTATTAAGACAATTTGAAGCCGGCGACAATATTGACGAGAACATTTTACTTTCGCTAGTAAATCGAGACGTTGAATTAATAAAACTATTTAACTTTGATGGATCGTTTAAGGAATTTTAATTTATTTCCAAGTTCAACGTAAACGTTTTACTCATTAATCTCGCCTTGATTAAATTGAGATATGTTATATTTCAAACCGATACTTATTTTGAAAGATGTTATCTGAAAAACTCGAACGACGAACGGCTTAGCGAAAACGATATTACGGTTGCCCTACAAGTTGGGGCACCTTTCATTTGTCTAATAGACACAGATCAACCCAAAGGAACGAGATTACTATTAACAAAAATTAATCGTAAAAAAAAGAATGGTGTTGTTGGTGTTGTTTCTGTTGACATGGAAAATAAAAACGAAGGAACCACCTTGACGTTGTACCGTTCATTTCATCAATACTCTCTATACGGTAGAGAACATATACGTTTCGGGTTTCCTTTGTTATTAGACTTGGCCGTATCCACACACCGTTGTCAAGGAAGCACGTTTAATGGATTAGTTTTTATCGAAATGGATAATATGTCGCGATCCGAGGCATACGTGTGTCTGTCACGTGCTACAAAACTAAAAAATATTCAGCTGTTATAGTGGTGCCCCGAAATTAAATTTGCGCCACCCCTGAGACAATTTAATCCGGACTATATCGGGAATTTGTGGGTTTTTAGTGCCCAATAATTTAATTTGGGTGTAGTTTTTATATATCAATCTTTCTCATTGTCCAGTATAATTTTTCTGTGTCCCTAACATGGATCTGTAAACGATTCGAAGAAGTACTTTTCGACGTGGTAGGTATGGGTACGCATATCACGACCTTACAATAAAACTCCTTATTTTAATTTGCCGACTTGTACATTTTCACATCAGCGCAATATTTATTACGCGCATTACTGATAAGTTGCAAACGTTTGCGGTTTTGACACGGGTAAAAAAACATCCGGTGCCCTGGGAAATTATTCATTCGAACAAGAGGTTTCATATTGTCAACAGAAACAACACCAACAAGCCGAAATGCAGAACTACCAAGAAGCGGCCGCCAATATGCAGAACTACCAAGAAGCAGCCGCCAATATACAGAACTACCAAAAAGCAGCCGCCAATATACAGAACTACCAAGAAGCAGCCGACAATATGCAGAACTACCAAGAAGCAGCCGCCAATATGCAGAACTACCAAAAAGCAGACGAAATGCAGCAACGTCAGGGATTGGGGGCGTGGTCTTCGGACGAAGAGTTTGGTTCGGACGAAGAAGAAGAAGAGTGGACTATCCAGGGGATGAGAATCACGAAGAGCGGTGACATCTATACCTAATGTACATATCTCTACCTAGTGATCACTGTGTAAATTTTGTTTCAATAAAAATATATATTTATTAATAATATATTTTCTATTCATTTTACTACAATCCAAATTTTACTACTTAAGATTCAGTTGCGTAACAAAAATAATTATTAATATAATTATAGTATTAATTAGCAGAAGAAATTAAAGGAATATTTATATTAGAAAATAAGTGTTTTATGATAAACAAGTATAATAATATTAACATTATTACTATCTTATTGGAATTCCAATTTATTTTGAACCAACAATTTCGGCATGGCACGTAATAGTTGAAGAATTCAATGCTACGGAATATGAAGTAAAAAATTTTACTCGCACAATAATGCCTAGTATAGGTTCATATTTTCAAATTAATAAATGGATTTTATAAACCGTTTATCATCGTCTGACGATAGGGGTAGGTCGTGGGAAGCTTAAAGAAAACAAACACATATGCAACAATTTTAGGTATTTTTTTTGGAGAAAGAGAAAAAAAATAAATTAAGTGCTCAGGTGCTTTTGCTCATTTTTTACAACAGAATGCGATAACTACGACGAATGACCCCTTGCAGAATATTTGAAGCGTCTTTGATCTGAATATGAGCAAGAACAATAAGTGCTCATAGAGGCATTAAAACATAATACTGGTGGAATCTCTACCAGTTCAACAAATTCAATTGAGGCAATAATAATCGTATTAATCATTTTGCCAATTTTTGGTAAAAACATGAAAGAGCTTTAGGATTTACATCAAAGTGAAGGAGAAAGGGGGTACAAACAAAGCGAATTCGTTGTAAAAGAAAGATACACATTACATACCAGCTTCTTCTATAACGCTTCGTTGTAAAAGAAAGATACACATTACATACAAGCTTCTTCTAGAAATTTTTTTTGGTAAGAAAACTAAAAAGCTTGATGATTTACATCAATGTGGAGGGGTAAGGAAGCGCAAGCAAAGTGAATTCGTTGTGCCTTAATTTGTTTTTTTTTTATGCAATTTTGTCACAATCTTGTGGATTTGTGGTGATAAGTGTCTTAAAAGTATGGTTTATTAAGGGTAGTTGCCCATACCATTTTTCCACACTGTAATTTAAACATTTATTACGGTAAAAGATTGGTAATATAATCATACAAGACATATGCATTTTTAACACTACAAGCAGCAATATGCAATTTATGATGTGGACAAATCGTATAACTTTTTTCCATCTTTGGAACACCACAGCTTCGGGCTGATTCCAAATTAACAATGGCAACTCGACGTTGATTGTTGGGAGTGTTTTGGTTAAAAGCTTCTTCTTCACCTCTCCCATGATGTAGACGGTATCAACATCCCTTAATTCGTTGGTAATAATTGTGTAGAGATCGTCGTAATCGACATAACCATAGTTGTAGTCGAGACCGTGATGATTCCCATTCAAATAATTGAATTTTTTTCTTATCCACTTCTTGCAATGTATTAAATGGATGAACGGGTTTGAACACATAACACTTCATTACTTGACCATCATAAATTGCTAATTCTTTAGCGTAAAATTCTGGCGATCTGTCAAATCCTTGAATGTCAGCTACAGCGAACTTCATGGTACCACTGTTCGACTTAAGTTTACGATTGCTGGCGATAGCTTACCGATATTTTGAATAGCTTGTCACCTGAATAACTTTTTAGAAGGCATTCAGCAAGGCTGATATTTCTTTTATAATCGTTGCCGTTTGAAGGTTATCAGTAACGCATTCATTTATTAGAATAAAAATACAATATTGTTTATTCCAAGTCTAGGCTGGTACAAATATTCAGTTTATATCCAGTCAGAAATTTAGTATAAAAGCTGGTATAAATATTCAGTTTATATCCAGTCAGAAATTTAGTATAAAAGCTTGTGAAATTCTGATATATTTTTAGAAGTAAAGTAAATCGGTATAGTAAAGTTAATCGGTAAAAATGATATTTTTAAGCTCTAGTTTGTTAACTTTAGAGGCTCTTGTTCAAGATATATTTTACGTATATACACCACCCGAAATAAATCATGTATTTGTTCAGTTGGACAGTGAAACCGCATCCACAAACGGAACTTGGGTGCCATTACTATTCAAACGTTTGACGAATATGCCATTGTTTTTTATTCCTATTCCAGGCAATAATACAGACTATTTGCATTTTAAGTTAAAGGTGCACTATCTTAACGGAATTACGTCGGACAGTATTGGTTGGACTTCTATAACGAGCACCAAACTAATGAACGAATTTCAAACTAACGAAACAACAAGCGAGAAGTTAGAGGTGAACGGAATGTCAGGCATTATTCCATTCAAGAAAAGTGACGCTATCCGAAGTAAACAAGAAGTTTTAACGTTGGTGGCGCTTGTCAACAATACATTTTACGTAAGTACACTACCTGGAATAAGCCGTTTGTTTGTTCAATTGGACAGCGAAACGGTATCAACAAAAGAAACTTGGACTCCACTACTTTTCAAACGGTTCAAGACGACGCCACTGTATTTTATTCCTATTTCTAGAACCCCTATAGACTATATGCATTTTAGACTAAGGGTTTCCTTTATCGACGGAACCCTATCCAAGAGTACATCTTGGACCACCATTACGAGTACCGAAACATGGAACACATTTCAAACTAACGAAACAACCGAAAAGTTAAAGGCAAACGGTTTTTGGAACATTACTCTAATTAACAAAAGTGGCGTTGTTCAAAAAAAACAAAGTGATTCTACAAACTTAAATGCTATCCAAACTAATGAAACAACGAGGAAGTTACCAAATTCGAGCATTGTTGGGAATGAGAAAAGTAATGTTGCTAAAGACAATCAAAGTATTATTGACCATACTAAATTAATTTCCAATCGAACTCCTCATGGGAATATTGTTAAAGCCGTTTATTTAGCAGCTAATGGGAACGGGAACAGAAACAGTTATGTAATCACTATACTATTTTTTCTCTCACATTTACCTGTGTATATGATCAACTAATGTAATTGCTATAATGGGTTAAATGTATTAAAAATGTATATTTTTAGTTTATTAAACACATGTTTCCTTGTAACTGAAATATAAAAAATATATGATTCAAAAATCAATTTTATTATGTTTTTTTAGAACTGAAATATATGCAACAAAAGATAAATGGCCGTAGAATAAGCAGTTCGAATGCTATCTCTTACACTTTTTATCGTCTTACTTTTTGTTGGATTTATTTTAATTCAAATGTGCTATTTTATAGATACTCGAATTGTTTCAAATCGGACAAGAGTTTCTTACACACCTGAACATATTCCAAGTTCGGATGTAGATTATATTTTAGCGCTGTTTAACTTACAAGAGAAAGGTGTGGTATTTATTAATGGGTTCTATAAATACAATTAATTTTTAAACTTCTTGCGTTCTTCTTGACTGTGTGTAGAATAAATTTTTACACATCTTGTCTTCTTAACTGTTTGTCATATAATTTAAAATTTAATCTACGGTCTTGTTAAAATTTTATTGGATTATGTTTTCAACGATTTATTAGGAATCAGTATGCATAAATTTCCTATTTATGTTGAGCGTAGTTAAAACCTAATTCTAAAAAACAATTTATTAGGAATTAGTTTACACATTGTTTTGTAAACAGGTTTAGTCTGTCATATAAATTAACAGTAGTTTCAAAGAGATAATTAAAATAATTTTTATTTATGCAAAAAGGCCCATGTAAATTCTTCCATTTTTATATTTATTATAGCAATTTTAATTACTTTTTAGCAATAGCAAATTAAATACTTTTATCCTATGAGGCTTGGAAATTAACAACAATCTTAATGGAAGGTCATTATTTATTACACCACAATTAGAATACAGTACGTTGAACAAATATAAAATAAAACAGTTTTACTATTTAACACAAAAAGGTTAAACTATATTTAAAATTTTACAGCGTTGAAGGAAAATATTTATTGTATTAATAAAAATAATACAGTACGTTGAACAAATATAATATAAAACAGTTTTACTATTTGAAACCAAAAAATAAAGTTTAAACTTTATTATAAATTTACAGCGTTACAGAAAAATATTTAATGTATTAATAAAATGTATGTCTCCAAAAACCATAACCATTCTTGCCGGGTAAAATTCCATCCACACCATATCATGTATAAGTCCTCTTCTCCTAAATAATACATAGGTAATTCTTCCACCTCAAGTTGTTCACTGGCAAGACCCATCTTATAGGTAATTTAATATATTATGTCTATCATAGACCCCCTTAAACTATTTTTTCCTAAAATCCTAAGAACACAAGGTTTGCAATAATATTTTTTATTGAATAAGACTGGTCCAAGTTCTCCACACATTGATATACATTTCTCTAAGTTGTTGTTACTTCCGCCTAGAGGATGATCCGAAGGAGATTCGTTTTTGGTTGTTGACATATCACACACCTTAAGTTGGTGCAGCAGGATAAACACACGGTATGCCCACATGGTACCAATGCATATATAGCGTCCATAGGACGTTGGCAACTTGGACATTGGAAATTTTTCGATTTATTCCGTGGTGGTTCCTTGGAGGACTTACCATTCCAATGAGCTAGATTAAAACGATTCTGGATTTCAGTGACAACGGGTCAATTGGGAGATAAACGTTTATGGTGCTGCAAAACATCAGCTTTATCTGTCCAATTGCGTATGATTATTCCACACTTATAGCATCGCACAATATCCCCCATTCCAGTATAGAAAAAGCCACACTCTGCCAAAGGTATTACCATGTAGTTCAGTATTGCTGGCCAGTGAGAAAATGTCTTCAATCGTCCTGTGATTTCGTGACGACCCACGTCAACATCCAATACGTCTGTCGAGATGGGTTGTTTTGGTTTTAAGGCGGGTATTGGACCGGTCAGTTTGATCTTGATTGGAGTCATCGCTGGCATCGTTTTTGGTTGTTTAGCATCTAATATAGAGGTCGAGTTGGTATCCTCAACTTTTAGGAGAATGGGTTGTGGAACTAATATGGGTGCCGGGCTGGGTAGTAAGGCGTCTAATGCAGGAACCGGGGTTGGCTGTATGGGCTTTAATGCTGGGTTGAGTTGTGGAGTATCCAATGAAGATGTCTTCTGGTTGAGTTGTGGAGTATCCAATGAAGATTTTGGATACCACCGTTTTGAAAAATTTAGTGTCGGAAATAGTATATATTATAAGGGCTATCCGCCACCCCACCTCCACTCCACCACCAAAATGAGGGGCTATCCGCCACCCGATTTACATGCATTTAACATAGGAAGATTTCCGCCGCTGCTTTAACATGGGGGGCTCTCCGCCACCGCTCTTGCATATCTTTTACATGGTGGGCTATCCGCCACCCACTTTACATGCATTTAACATAGGGAGATTTCAGCCATTGTTTTAACATGGGGGGCTATCCGCCACCCGATTTACATGCATTTAACATAGGATGTTTTTCGCTGCTACTTTTACATGGAGGGCTCTCCGCCGCTGCTTTTACAAGCATTTACATAAAGCCACCACATCACATTATAATTAGTACTATATACTATAAGATTATTCCTTAATAAATTCTTAATCCCCACTTAAGTGAAGTAGGATAAAAAGAATCGAATATCGAGTAGAATTTTAATGCAAGATTACAATTATGCCTAACATGAAGATATTAATTAGTGAAATGTATGAGGATTTTCTAATATCAGAATCATATTCGCGGTTCTATGCTCGAACTGGTAACGACACCGAGGCACAAGATATGGATTTGTATATCACAGAAACAGAGCATGCAGATCTATGTAAAAAAGGAGCCGCTGCCTGTAAGGAGTTTTTGGAGACTAAAAATTTGTTAAAATTAATGTTAGAATTTAGAATATTAGGTTTAAAAGATAATATTTCAATAATTCGAAATTATATGCATAATAAAGAGTAAGTAGTATATACACAAATGTTTTATTACAATCCATATATTTTACCTAGGGGGGAAAAAGAACAAACAATAAAATAATTGAAAATATTAATTTATTATTAGTAAATGTTCCAGTCACTCAGTGTCTGTTCCGCCAGGATTTATTTGATCATTCCATCTCTCTCGGCTTACTGGCGGACTGCAACATCTTTGGAGGGATCTGTATAATTATGTTGTTTGCTAGAACGTATGGGTAGTGGATCATAGGTCTTGGCTGAAGGGTTTAGATCCCAGCTGTGGTCGATTGAAACAGGTGCCCATCCCAACTTATTTTAATGACAGCCAACGTTCCAACCCCTCTGTGTCTGTTCCGCCAGAATAAATTGGGACATTCGGTCTCTCTCGGCTTTTCGAAAGACCTTCCTTGCGGACTTCGACATCTTTGGAGGGACCCGTCTAATTATGTTGTTCGCTAGAACGTATGGCAGCGGATCATAGGTTTTGGTTGGAGGGTCTAAGTCCCAGCTGTGGTCGATTGGAACGGGTGGACTTTGTTCGTCCCAACTACGATCAATTGGAACGGGTGGACTTTGCTCGTGCCAGCTGGGGTTGATTGGAACAGGCGGACTTTGCTCATCCCAGCTGAGGTCGGATGAAACGGGTGGACTTTGCTCGTCCCAGCTACGATCGACTGGAACGGGTGGTCTTTGCTCGTCCCAGCTGTGGTCGATTGGAACGGATAGAGTTGGCTCGTCCCAACTATAGTCGATTGGAACGGGTGGTGCGATCTCATTCCAGCTCTCGTCAAGCAAGATTAATATATTATTTACTCTAGTAAACATAATTGTTACTGGTATCGATTGCATACGAACGGGCCCTATATATACTGTGTATAAACAGGATTAAAACAGACATTAACATTTACCCTTTCTGTCTTATTCTTAAATCTGCCTTAACAAATCAACTTTCTCTTAACGCGAGGACCCAAAGAAACAAAGAAAAACAATTTTCCTATACAGAAAAAGAAAAGATATGATAAATGCTAAATATGGGTCATATCTTTAGAGACAATAAAGAAAACAAATAGGAAGAAGGATGATTTCCACACTTGGAGACAAACACAAATAGTTACTAAAAAAAATGTTACAAAAAAGTGGTAGTACATTAGAAACACTTTGAAACATTATTCATATAATCAATAGCAATAAGAATCTAATAAGAAAACATTTTACTTTATATTTAACAAGAATAATTAGTAGATATAATCTCTATTTAACTATATGACATTTACGAAATTTAAAATATTAGCCTCGAGCGATCACAAGTAACCTTTTATTTTTAAACAGCAACACCGGATTTATTTCCATGACATTTGCTAAATTTCAAAAAATTAAAAACATGTTAATTAATATACTGGTCTCGGACAATCGCGCAAGTGACCTTTCAATATTAAACGATGGAACAGGATCAGTTATTAATACTATAAATAAGCAATTCGCGTTGTGTTCTTTACTTAAACGTTTGTGTAATGAATACCTCGTCTAGTGACTCTGTGAAACCGCACATTAATATATTACAAAATATTCTAATTCCGACAGAAAAGGTGAGTGATGATATTTGTATAAACAAGGAATTTATTTGTTTTTCGCCTCAGTTTAACGCTCAAGAGTGTAATCTTTTTGATCAAGATTTATGTTTTACCTCGGAAATTGATCAAATTATTCAAGGAACACTTTTTCAAGATAACGTAGTATCGTCAAATTTAGAGGAAAGCTTTGAAAATAATTTTGAACTTTTTAGAGATAACCCTTTAGAATTATCAAATTTATCAAAGGTTGCTTCTAAACCAGAAGTATTTATAGATCAAGGTGGTTTGGATTCAGCAGAAAACAATATTGTAAATGATTTTGATGTGCTTAATAATGAATTAATTCCTTGTAACGTGTCATTACAATCTAATATAGGGTCAATAATTAATAGTCCTAAACAATTTAATTCAATTTCAACACAAGTAATACGCGTTTGAACGCACAAACGCAAACGGAAGAAAGTAAAAATAAGTTGAGTATCCAAAAATCTGTATTAGATAAACTAAGAAATAAACGTAAAACTAAAGCGACTTAAATGAGCTTGCAATTCTGTTTAAATGACTTTTACAACATCCATTCAAAAAATTTTACAGGTAGTGAAAGACAAAAATGGGCTAAAGTTATGGAAGTATTTGGAACAAGTGTTAACGTTATAGCTCAGAATTGTTCTTAGTATTTTGTTATTGTAGTTTAAATTCCTCCCACAAATTTTTTTTTCCTTATTAAAAGTAAATTTGTGTGAAATAATATTCAATTAGAACTGGTTAGTCAAAGGTTGCGTGACAAAGTTTAACACAAATTTTAAGACAGAGAAAATGGTATTCGAGTGCAAAACTTGCAAGAAATCGTTTAGTAGAAAAGACAGTTTACTACGTCATTTGCAAAAGTCTTTTGATATGAGCCTAAACACACAGCAAATATCTGATATGGAAGTAAAAAGACCGAAAACTTCTAAGAAAACAGGTAATACCAATATTTTATATTAATTGTACTAATACTACTAACAATCGTAAAAAAAAACAAAATCCGAATGCCACACTTCTTCCATAATATGTTATCTTTAATATGTTATTTATTTTTTTTTGTTTTAGAATCAGCAACGAAATATTGTGTCGATTGTAAAAAGATGTTTCCTAAAATGTTATTTACAAGTCTTCTACGTTCAAATGAACATAAAAATATTGCGGCTGTGCTATCAAATGGAATTGAAAGCATCAAATCGGCATTTAAAGAAAGAATAATATCATACAGAATCAAGTCTGAAGGATTTCATATCAATGTCAAGCAATTTTTTGGGGATATTTTTCAGAAACTAAAAGACTTACTAGAAGTAGAGATTCAAAAACACAACTGCACGAAAACTCATTTGGAATTATTTGGATTATATATAAACCCGATAAATGGAATTCATAGTGTGAAATCTTTCAACACGCAATTTAAAGCACTCTGTCAGGCTTCTGACCTAACCCTATATATTGATGATATGAGTAAGATAATCGACGTTAAAGCTGATGATATGGCAGAAAGAGATTCAGGTATAAAAAAATTAGTTAATTACTATATCTTGATAATATGACTCTATTGCTTGGGTTAAATTTTCGAAAATAGTTACAAAAGTTTTTTCTTTTTTTTACAGGATGGAGCTTGGTCAACATTTTACATTTGGAAGTTAACATTAATAAGTATAACCCACTCAAAGCTTCCTCACATATTGAACTGCCCAGGGATATTCAGATGAAGGGAGCCATCGTCAATATAAGGAACAATGAACAATTTTGTTTTTTCTGGTCAATTGTGGCAGCCTTACACCCTCCTACAGGATTGGAGTTTGAGACGAGTTCATATCCACACTTTACGACAGTATTAGATGTCACAGGTATCGATGCACCCGTAAATATTAGGAACATCTCAAAATTTGAATTACAAAATAATATCTCAATTAATGTTTATGGCTTAGAAAACTAAAAAATATTAAGTCTAAGCATGAAGTGATTGGACCTTTACATTATGCCAAGATCAAACAAATTAATCATGTTAATTTATTGTTAATAAGCGATGAAGATGGGAATTTCCATTATTGTTTAATTTCTGATTTGTCTAGATTAGTTTCTAGACAAATAACAATACATCACGAGAAAAAGCATTTCTGCGACGGATGCCTAATATATTTTTTAACCATTGAAGAATTAAATAGACATACTATGTATGACTGCGATCATATTCGTCTTAATTTACCAACAACAGAAAACAAAATAGATAAATTTGGCAACTCAATACCTGGAAATATTTTAAAATTTACAAATATTGAAAAACAAATGGAACTTCCCTTTGTCATTTACGCAGATTTCGAATGTATCCTTAAGCCTTTAAATAATATGCCTAACAATCTGGAAACTAACCAACCTTACACGTTGAAACAATACGAACATATTCCGTACTCCTTTGCTTACTATGTAAAATGTTCTTTTGACGATAAGGCTTCCAAATGTGAACTCTATCGGGTTATGGATTGTTCTAATGTATTTATAAATTTGATCGAAAGAGATATTCACGATATTTATAACAAGTATTTACAACATACGAAACCAATGCATCCTTTAAGCGAATTGGAAAAATTACGTCATAATTATACAAACGAATGTCATATTTGTAAAAAAATAATCGAAACGGATGACGAGAAAGTTGCTGATCATTGCCATCTAACGGGGAATTATAGGGGACCTGCGCATTCGACGTGTAATTTAAATTTTAAGATACCAAGTTTCATGCCTGTCATATTACATAACCTAAAAAATTACGATGCCCACCTATTTATTAAAAATCTCTGCCAAAAAAAAGAACGATTGAAGGTAATTGCACAAAATAAGGAAAAGTATATAACATTTGAGAAATTTATTGAAGTAGGCTCTTATTTTGATAAAAAAAGCGGAAAACAGAAAAAAAAATATTTCAGCATTCGCTTTATAGGCTCCTTTCAATTTTTACCATATTCCTTATCAAAACTATCAGAAACTTTAAAAGACGATCAATGCATAGAAATATCAAAGTATTTTAAAGACAAGGAAAAATTTGATTTTATTCGTCAAAAAGGTGTTTTTCCCTACACATATCTCGATAGTTATGCAAAATTATGCAATGATGCCTTGCCCAAAAAATAACAGTTTTATAATGACTTGATAGACGAACATATTAGTGACCAAGACTATGATCGAGCAAAAGATATATGGAATTTGTTTGAGTGTAAATCCCTTGGTGAATATTCTGATGTTTATTTAAAATCTGATGTTTTACTTTTAGCTGATGTCTTTCAAAATTTTAGGAAAACTTGTCTCAATACATATAATCTAGAGCCAGTGGCGTATCTGAGTTTTCCTAGTTATAGTTTTGATTGTTTTTTAAAATATACTGAAACGAATTTAGAACTTTTGACGGATGTTGACATGTTGCATTTTTTTAAAAATAGTGTAAGAGGAGGAGTCAGTACCTGTGTTTGTAGAAAATCGGAAGCAAATAATAAATTCATGCCAACCTATGATGTTTCTAAACCAGATAAGTATATATTGTACGTCGACGCAACAAATTTGTATGGTTTCGCGATGGCTCAACCACTTCCTGAAAGTAACTTTGCTTGGGTATCTCCAGAGAAAATTGAAAATTTCAATGTCCTAGACATTTCCAATACATCTGATAAGGGATATGTTTTAGAAGTTGATTTAACTTATCCGGTCGATTTACACGATTTTCACAACGAATTTCCTTTTTGTCCTGAAAATTACGAATCACCCAATTCTAAATGTTCAAAATTAATTCCAAATTTAAGAAACAAGGAAAAATATGTAATTCATTACACGTTGCTTAAACAATGTCTTCAAAATGGACTAAAATTAACTAAAATTCACAGAATCTTAGAGTTTACTCAATCACCATGGCTAAAAAAATATATAGATTTAAACACAAAATTAAGAAACGAGTCTAAAAACGAATTTGAAAGAAATACCTATAAATTGGCAAATAATAGTATATACGGGAAAACCATGGAAAATGTGGAAAAAAGAATGGACATAAGGTTGGTTACAGAGTGGGCAAAAAATGGGAGAAAAGATGGCGCGGAGAATCTCATTGCAAAACCATATTTTAAAGATTCCTTTGTATATAATGAAAACTTGGCTGCTACTCAAATGCAGACAATTTTGATCGAATATGATAAGCCGGTGTATGCAGGATTCTCTATTCTGGACATATCTAAAACTGTAATGTATAGTTTCTTTTATGATTTTTTAAAACCATTATATGAAGAAATGGTGAAATTACTGTACACAGATACTGACTCTTTTATCTTGGAAATAGAAACCGAAAATGTATATGAGGATATCAAATGCCACATCAATGCATTTGACACCTCAAATTACAAATCTAATAATATGCATAACATGCCAATAACAAAATCCATAATAGGTAAATTTAAAGATGAATATGCTGGTGAACTCATCGAAAGTTTTTATGGCACTGGAGCGAAAGCTTATTGCGTTAAAACTTCAAATACTGTAGTTATAAAAGCAAAAGGAGTTAAAAAAAAGTAGCATTAATAAGCAGTTAAATTTAATTCATTATAAGGATGTTGTTGAAAATAACTCTAAAATTTTTTGTAATATGTATTTGTTCAGATCTAGAGCTCATACTATTTTTACGGAGTGGGTTAGGAATTAAGATTAGTAATCCCCTCCTCAATTGTTAGTATATTAAGGTTCACAGCTGTGAAATATTTCAGTCTTAACTAATTAATAATGTGTTTAGAATCTTTTGATAAACAAATTGATAACATAACTTATAGAACATATGATCAAAGACTACGATCGTTTAAAAGATGGAAAGGAAAATTGTCACCTGAAATATTAGCAGTATGCGGATTCTATTATCTGATGATTGAAGATGTGTGCGTTTGCTATTATTGTGGCATAGAAATATTTGATTGGAGATACGAAGACTGCCCTATTGAGGAACATTATAAGTTTCATAACAACTGTGATCTAATCGAATGTTTGTGGCGATATAAAATGAAAGACAAAATATTACAAGAAAGCCAAAATAATTGCAAAATATTAATGCCATTGTCTATAATTATTCTTGTATTTTCACTATCCATGTTTATACATATTTGTTTTCCTGTAGAATAAACATATAAAAATATTAAATTGTGTTTTAATTACTTAAAATAACATTAACTGAAGGACGTTGGTGGGGTAGCAGCTATAATAAGAAGTAATTCTTACGTTATTATTCAGTCAACAGTTTCGCTAACAAGATGTATTCAACATTTAATCAAGGTTGTGGATATTCCACAAACAAAAGTGAGGTTAGCCGCGAAAATAAATTCAATGAAAAAATTTTAATTGCTAAAATTTATTACTTGAACAAATCCTCAACAAAATTTATAAGTGTTGGGTTAAATTTGGAGAATTTTTCCCCCAAAGTAGTTATTGGCGGCCATAATGGTTTCAAAATATTTCTGACCGAAGAAGAGTGGAAAAAGTTGCTTATTTATCAAGGCGTTCTAACCAGCTATTTTTATTCGTTTAATGATGACACCACTCCAGTAAAATTTGAAAACTTCACAATTTATTTTGAAATGTATCAGCAACAGCCCGTAATAAAAATTAAAAAAAGTGATGGCTATTATGTGACTCTTGCTTGTGAATCCATGGATAACTTATGGACTATTAAGGAACTAATTGATTATAGGACTCAAATAATTAAAAGACAGGAGTTTCCACAATATTTCAATGTGTTTAAAACTAGTCTAAAACAATCAGGGGACTTGCTTACAAATATATGTCATGTTTTAAATCCAAACCAAAATCCAAACAGCGAAAATGTATGCACCATGTTAGAGTTAGTGACAATATTTCCGAACGAGTTGCAAAATTTGATGACGAAAAATGGACCAAAAAGAAAATACGAAGAAAACAGTGACTTTCAGTGAGCAAAATGAAGTTCATATGCTTGTGGTATGGTCTTTTGCTTATAGGAATGCTCGAAAAAGCAATTTTAGAAGTCAATATCTGGACCAACTACGATTCAAAAGACGAATTCAACAATGTGAAATTGAACTTTCTAATGTTTTAAATGAAAAACATAGAATTATAATATATGATGATATGTTTAAATTTAATTAACAATAAAAATACATTTGATTAACATAATTGTTTTATTTCTCGATTTATATATTACAAAAAATCTTTTTTGGGAATCCAGGAATTGTGAGATTTGTCAAGACCTAACCATTTAACAAATACTTGACTTCCTTTTTTTCTTAATATTTTTTCAACTAAATATACGTCTGGATATTGAACTTTTTGTAACTCCTCTTGATAGAATCCACCTTCAATATTTTCATTTTTCTCATCTTTCAGAAGATACGTGGTGGGGTTTGTCAGGTTTACTTTTCTTATTTGAAAAATTTCAGTGGACCAATTGGGCGTATAACCTTTTGCGAACAACTCCCTTTGCTTCGAAATGCGAACAAAGTCATTAACTTTAAACTTGCTACGATCCAAGTCGACTATTTTTTTAAAAGTGAAAGAATTTTGTAATATTGTTTTTCATTTCCTGGGTTAACATCAACCGGTTTATATCCTATAGTGCTTTGAGTGGTATTATTATATTTTTCAACAATACTTGGCAACGCTGTATACCATTTATAACTACCTTGATTACTAAAATATTTCCACATAATATTTTTAAGAGTTCGATTAACGCGTTCAACTATACTTGCTTTCAGGTTGGAAGAAGTGCTATAATGATTGATTTTAAACTCGTTCATAAGCTGTTGAAAATCTTTATTGTAAAACTCCTTGCCTAAATCAGTTTGTAAATTTGTGGGTTTACTGGTTTGGTCTAACATTGTTTTCATAGCTCGAGTAACCTCTTTTCCTTGCTTACTTTTAAGAGGTTGAGCCCAGACGTATTTTGAAAATGTGTTTATTACTATTAAAATATATCTATATCCCCTGTTTAATTTAGCATAGGGAATCATTTCTACCAAATCAGCCTGCAACAAGTCGTTCAAGCCCCTAATAACCACTCTTCTCCTTTTGTAATTTTTCCTAGCAGGTTTATGTAAATCGTCGACAACTGTTTCCTTAGCGAGAGACATTATGTTTTAAGAAAATAACTATCCCAATAGCTTTTATATGTGTTATCCCATTCTTTAAGCTTTTCACTTAAAATTACTGTATCTTCTTTAAAATATTCGACAATTTTATCAATATTTTTGCTTACATCATCAAGATTATCTTTAATTTTAGTGTTTAAATATTTTAGTGATGTAGCATTAAGTATGGTATCTAGTTCACCCATCCCTTGATCGATCTTATTTATTTCTTCATGTAATTTCTTAACAATGCTTTGTAATAAAGAATTAATACTAATTACAATCCGCCTTTCTGATAAAGGCAGCTCATAAATTTGTCGACCATTAAGAAAACTATCCAATATTTCTGCTTTAGTTGTATTTAAATTTTCAACATTTGCTCTAAAGCTTTTAATCTTTTCCTTTGCATTGAAAAATACTACTTCCTTAATTTTTGTGTTCATTATTTCGTTTATTTTTTCAATATCTGCTTTCAAGGTTATATTTTCACTTGTAACGAGTTCTTCCAATAATTTAATATCTTGAATAATTTTATTAAGATTTACATTCATATTCAAATCTGTACCCAAGTTCTTTATTTTATCAATTTTTTTTTCAATGTCAGAAATTTTTAATGAGATATTGTTATTCTTTTGTAAAGTTGTTCTAATATTTTCTATTTCTTCCTTAGTTAAATATTCTATGGATTTTAATTCTGAAATTTGTTGTGACATAATGTTGAATTGTTCTTTTAACACTACTAATTTTTCATCATCCTTTTTGTGAATTATTAAGTGTAAATTCAAAGTCCTTTCAATACTTTTTGTATTTTTATTCATTCCATCATGAACATCTTTGAAATTTTCCACCTCCATAGAAATCCTATCGTAAATAGCACTTGAAAATTGTTCAAACTTTGTTATAAGATCATTTGTTAACTTTTTTTGAATGTCATCGATATTTATGACATCCTTTATATTAGTTTGTAATTTAACTAGTATCTTCTGAGTTTCTTGTTGTAAACTATCAAGGGCACTTATCTGTTGCTCTACAAGATCTACCTTAACCTCAGAATTTAATATTCTCTTGTTGATATTTTTTATAGTTTCCTTGCCGGAATTTTCTTACTGTGTATATTTTTGCTCTAATGTTAGTACTTGATCTTCACAAAATTTTAGCGTTTTCGTCACATTGCTAATATTTTCAACATTTTCAAGTGATCGTTTATTTTGCATCGTTAATTCTTTTTTAAAATTCGAAGTTTCCAAGTGATTTTGTTGCAATTCATATTTAAAGTGTTCAACTATCTTGTTTTCAATATAATTTAAATTTTTTGAAATATTATTGGATACTTCATTTTCATCTTTTTTAACGAGATCTTTAATTTCTATACTATTTGTTTTGAACTGTTTTGAAATGTGGCGACCAAATTTGTCGATAGTCATTTTTTAAGTGTTCTGAAACAGGTGTAACATTCCTTTATATGATGACGTTCGCCTCCTTGAGCTCCTCAATGATTGATATTGCTTTATTATTATGACCGGTATGGCCAGCATTCGTTGAGGCCACCAATAAACGAAGTAACGAAGTCTATCAACAAGCTCGTTAACATTATCCCAATATACATAATCAGTATTATTTTTATTAACTTTAAGAGTTAAACCTGATCCTTCTGTAGTTGTTCTTTGAGCTCTATATGGAGCCTTACGTCTTTTGAATGTTGAGATAAACCTTTCGGCTGCAGGATTAAGAGCTCTTGTTTTTGTTATTCCTTTTTTTTGTAAGTATGGTCCAATTATTGTAACATATTTACGCGATCCACTCCCTTGAACTTGCTCTTCAGGACTAATATTCCTACGATATGCATTAGTTCGTGCTAGAATATCCATATAATTATTCAAGTCTTTAGCACTATAACCTTTTGGATCTTTTTTAAATATTAATTCATATAAACCGGGGGTGCCTTGATAGGTAATCTCTTTTACTTTAATATCTTTTCCAATAATTTCTACAGGTTCTTGTGTTAGTCCCAAAAAAAATTTTTCCGTTTCCAAATCATGAACTATACCATAATGGTGATCAAACGTATGTTCTAAATCCTTGACACCTTCATCAATGTATTTACGAGGTAAGTTATCAAAGTCGTTTAGCCAATCTTGATACCCAGGTGTACCAACATAAGTCTGGATTTGTTGTCTAGTTTGTTCCAATAGATCTGAAAGATTCCCTATCGTTGAATCGGATGATGAAGATAATGGCTCTGTTTCAGCTATAACACTCGTTTCTTGTATGGTTGGGATATGACTCACTGAAGCGACGCTAGTATCAAATAAGGAGGGTATTTCTGTTGGCAGAACTGGGGTTTTCCCAGTTTTTCTTATGTTTTTTGTTCTTTGGGGGGTTGATGTTTTATAAAACCTTGTAAATGACGGCTCCTCGTCTTTTATGATAACAGGTTCAATTTTACCAATGGTTGAAATTAATTCTTGCAAAGGTTGTGTTATTGGTTTATAAGTTTCTTCCAGCCTCGAATAAGACTCAAATTCCGCATTTTTTAAAGCTTGCAATTTTTTCTTAACTGCCTTCCTTGATTTAACAAGTTGTCTTGCTAATTGTTCATTCATGACTGTATATTTTGAAATAGCTGTTTTTGTCTAGTGGTGTTGTTTTTATAAGTAAATGTATGAATCGAAACCTTTTCGATATCTACCTGAATTTATACCGGAATCTTTATCTATTACCATGAATCCAAATTTCTCTCGCCAGCACAATAAACACATTTCTTTAAACTGATTAAAGGTCATATCAACGTTAACGTGATCATTATAAACATGTTTTAAATTTGTATTGTCTTGTTGAAAAATAACAATTAAATTTGCATTGTCACGAATTAGCTGCTTAGGAATAGAAGAATATGTTTGACACAAGTAGAAACAATCAGTATTTCTATGCCTTCCAAAACAAAAGTAATCCTTTACAATTGTCTGATTACAACAAACTATGTCGTCAAAAATTATTATTGCGTTTGGCATTACTTCTTGGGGTGCAATTATATTCTCTTCGTCCTCGGAATCGTAATAACCAATTTCCTTTATTGGCTTAAAAAGTGTTCTTAAATATTTATACTTGGGCTGATACAAAGATTTTGAATAAATATATAAATTTTCAAATCGTAAACCGTTGGGATCTTCAATTAAGCCAATTACAACGTTTGTTTTACCACAACCTGACGGAGCAATAATTAAACATCTTTTGCTACTTCCTTCAAACAGTCTTCCATGTTTTCTAAATTTATTTGTTGATGTATCATGATTCTTAATTATTACAGAGTATGGTTGCTTTTCAACTCTCATATTATATAAAAGTACTTAAGTTCACTGTCAAAGTAAAACTAATCATTCTTTAGACTTTAACTATATAATGTTTCAATCACACAACAAACGTGTTACTTACAAGTCGAACGACAAGCAAAGAGGATCTGGTTTACTAAACACGCTTATCAATAAATTACCCTTTGAATTACATCTTCCTGGTTACAATTTCTGTGGACTCGGGACAAAATTAGAAAAAAGATTATCAAGGGGTGACAAGGGAATCAATTTATTAGACGAGGCCTGCAAAGAGCACGACATTGCATATTCACAATCAAACGATATAAACAGAAGAAACGTTGCCGATAAATTACTGTCTGAGAAAGCAATAGCCCGATTCAGAGCAAAGGACGCTAGTTTTGGAGAAAAAGTGGCAGCGTTAGGCATTAGTGGCGCTATGAACGTCAAAAGAAAAATGGGTATGGGTCTAAAAAGAAAAAAGACAAAAGGGCGAGGAATAACCTTGCATCAAGCCATTGCACAAGCAAGAAAAGGACTTAAGGGAAAGCGGTTTAAAAGTTTACAAGCGGGTATTAAAACAGCCGTAAAGGCAATTAGGAAAAGTGGTAAGGTGATTGCCCCTAAAAAAAGAATTATACCTATTTCAAAGAGTGGAGGATTTTTACCACTTATACCATTATTTGCGGGTCTATCAGCTTTAGGTGCCCTAGGAGGAGGCGCCGCAGGAGTAGCAAAAGCCATTAATGACGCGAAAGCTGCTAAGCAAAAATTAGAAGAAGATAAAAGACACAATCAAACGATGGAGTCTATAGCATTAGGACAAAAAGGAAGCGGGCTGTATTTAAAACCCTATAAATCGGGGTGTGGTTTGTATTTGAAGCCCTATTCAAAAAACTGCTAAAACATATTCCCCTAAAAACTCTTACTAATTATGATTTACTAAAATACATAAAATTTCTACAAATTCCCAAGTTTAGAGGTATATTTATGAGAAGTAAGCTCCCTAAAAAAATAAAAGACAATGAAAGTGGTATTATTAATCTAGATGATTATAGTGGTCATGGAACTCATTGGACAGCCTACATAAAAAAAGAAAAACAAATAATATACTTTGATAGTTTGTAATAATTAATAAATAAATAAAAAATTATAAAAAAAAAGGTTCTTACTTTATATTATTCAACTTATTTTTCTTGATCTCAAAATGTTGTTCTTGTTAATATTTTTATTAATTAATTACTTGGGTCACCACGGCCACTCAGTTTTTAATTCGCTTGAGAACTAAGGTCGTAGATTTAATTCAGATAAGATTTTTGGGCGCCATCAACCAAAGGTGTTGAAAAAGATTATAAAGAAAAGAGTAAATAGAATATTTAGTTTAGTTAGTAGTACTTTTGCCAAAATCCAAAGTAAAACAGCATTTAGGGTAAAGTTAATATAAAGTCCATTATAGCATTCACTACGCCAGAATTTAAAAGAGATAGAATTTAGAATCAAATTTATAAATTGTAATATCACTTCCAGGTTATAAAGATTATCTAGCTAAGTCCAACTAATAGATATAGCCAAAACCTAGAATGGCAAAAATACATGCTGATGGTAGCTAAAATTTCTGGGTCAGTAAGGAATGTATTCAGGCTGGGATTATCAGTCCCTTATTAACCCGATAATATCTCAATAACTTTACAGGAGATAATAACTCCAATATAGCTTAGGAAAGATTTAAAATTCATTACCCAAAATTAATTAGAGCGAAAATGCATACTTCCTGAGGAAGTTCTAGATTTATACTTAAAAAATCAGCATTCTCCAACTAGATGAGTATTAAACCTTTAACTGCTACTTCTGTTAGGAAGTAAGACTTACGTTTATTGTTTAATGTTAATCTCAATTTAAGATAATTAAAATAACCATCTTATACTGCTTGACGAGTAAAATTTAGTTTCATAAATCAAAACTAGCATGTTCCAACTAGATAATCATAAAACCTGCTTGGGATTAATATACAAATGAATTTACAATAAATAGACCGTCCACTCAAGCATTCCTTGACGAGGGAGGTTTCGGTTTTAAATTGAAAACTAATTTTTCGTTTGATACTAGATAAGCAGTTTAGGTAATATATACATTACTGGAGTGACCCATCCACTTTAAGCGAAATCTACAGGAATTTACAACAGTCTTAAGCGAAGCTAGGGTAATTATACAACTATACATAAAAATATACAGAGGGAAGAATATACAGATATAATACAGTCTACCAAATCACCACATAAAAAGTTTATAACGTATGAAATTAAGTTAAGGGGTAACAATTGACTTTTAGTGGCTATCAGTGATCAAATTAAAAAAGTTAAGTCCGGTAAGTGTAGCATTGTGCCAGTGAAAACGTTACAAGTGATTAAAAATGAGGTATTTTAGCAATATTACCTAAAAAGGTGGCTCTAGGCCCATTAGTAGTACATTACGAGTGATTCAACTGAAGTATGGAGGTGAAATTATCCTGAATTATTAGACACATGAAATTTACTTATTCAAATTCAAAAGAAGGGTTTTTGGTACTATATTTTAATAAAAAATTAGTCGGAGGTGGTATTAGTACAGTAACCAAGGAGAAAAAAGTGCTACTTAGCTCATGTAAGGCAGGAACTCTAGCAGACAGGCACGGCGGATTATGCGTCAACTCCAGCATCAGATCAATGTGGACGGTTGACCATACAGCACGTCGGGGTGACCGGCACATGCACCGAAACAGGAACTTCTTCCAAACTGACACCCCCACTCGCCTTGGCCTCTCAAAAACATACATCCTCCATTCCAGACAAGGGTTCCATGGCAGGGTAAAGAATTAAGAGGAAGACTCCAGGTTACGAGTACTAACTAAAGCACTTCCAACACATGGATAAATCCATGTAGAAAATATGAGGGAAGGTAGTCAGGAACGTGGAAAAATAAAAAAGTAGAAAATAGAAGTTGATAAAAGTAGAAGTTGATAAAAGTAAAAGATGATAAAGGTAAAAGATGATAAAGGTAGATGATAAAGGTAAAAGATAATAAAGGTAGAAGATAATAAAGGTAGAAGATAAAAGAGGTAGAAGATAAAAGAGGTAGAAGATAAAAGAGGTAGAAGATAAAAGAGCCTAAAATAAAACGTGAACATTAGGACGCCATTTTGTGAAACCGAAAAATATTACTCACCAGTCGGGCTTTCATCGGTCTAGGTGACGAACAATCCCATTTAAGGTTCAAAAGGACAGCTTCTATGTTAAATTCCGATCCGGCCTTGCCGACACATTTAAAATGCAAATTATTAACACAGAACCGCCATTTTATATCTTCATCACCTGCTGTTCAAGTCTTCTGGACCGGTATATAGAAAGAACAGACCGAAGCACATCGCCGTAAAGTCCTTAAATAGACTCTCTATAGAAAAAAAACAACTTCCTACTCGTGACTCGTACTGCTTCGAAAACCCATATGACTTCCGTAAATTGACAGGCAAAACTGCAGGGCACTTTGAACTTTGAAAACGGGAATTTACTCATTTTAACCAAAAGAAGCCAGGAAAATAGATGCAAGTTTGACCCGAAACTAATTGCATCAAAATACTAGGTTAGGTAACGTCGAAAAAAACGGCTGTCATCCCAGAAATGTAAAAGATCTCATAACACCATCTGGGTGTGCAAGTGGTATTCCGACAGCTGGTCATACATATCGTCATTTTATGGGTTGCCTATACGTAGGTTATTGTATTAAGAAAACCTGCCTGGACCCAGAACCTTTTAGACAGGGGCGTATTCAAAAATTTTTAAAAAAATTTAATTATCTAAATTGGTCAAAATTTGATAAAAACTCGGGCTATCTACTAACGTTGTAACAAGCACAAAAAGATTGTTACAAGTTATGGTAATCTGCGACCACCCGCTGAATTAATAACATATTTCTTCAGCGATAAAAATAAAAATGTTATAAATTATAATTATAACAGGTTTCAAGATTTTAATGCGACAAATTGCGGACAGTTGTGTCTAATATTTCTTTATAATAACACATGATACCCAATAAAGATTTATTCATTTGCGAAATATTAAAGGAACATGTCCTATAGTTTTGTTATTAGCGGCAATTCAGCCATCTTAACTACTGAATTTCACCCTCCCATATATCTAGAGGAAAATATCGATTATGTTATTGGACTTGTAAATTTTGAAACATTTAATGCAATTCCCAACATTGATGAGAGTAATAATCGTTTCTTTTACGGTGAAACTGGTGAATTTATAACTATCCCGCCCGGAAGTTATGAAATTGATAATATCAACAAATTACTGCAAGACAAATTAGAAGAAAAACAAATTTCATTTTATCTTAACGCTAATAATAATACGTTGCGTTCAGTAATTAAATGCTCCGAAACTATTATTTTTAGAGACGGCTCTATAGGCACATTGTTGGGATTTTAAAATCAGATACTAGATTCGAGAGAAATTCATATTTCTGAACGACCTGCAGAAATAATTAAAGTAAACTCAATAAATATCGATTGCAGTATCGCTGAAGGTTCATACTTAAATGGTAATCCAGTTCATATAATACATCAATTTTTCCACAGTGTGGCTCCTGGTTTTAAAATAATAGAATCACCCCAAAAAGTTATATACTTCCCAGTTACTGCCAAGGTAATAGATAAAATCATTATTAAAATATTAGACCAAGAGGGAGAACGTGTTAATTTTAGAGAAGAAACCATAACTTTAAGACTACATCTTAAAAAATTAGATGAACGATGGTGATTATTTATAACAGGAAAAATCAATATTTTAGTGGAAAGCTTATTAAGAAAGAAAACAATCGTAATTTTCTCAGTAATAAACAGAACTCGCAAAGACTAACACCGTTAAATAGACAGTTTCTTATAAGTTTGAGTTTTAAA
Source organism: Polydrusus tereticollis (assembly GCA_963920685.1). Classification (NCBI taxonomy): domain Eukaryota; kingdom Metazoa; phylum Arthropoda; class Insecta; order Coleoptera; family Curculionidae; genus Polydrusus; species Polydrusus tereticollis. Next base: position 28,390,631 of record OY987334.1, read on the forward strand.
ATTAAATAAAATATGGAGTATCTAAACGTTAAAGAAAATGTTCTTGTTGATGATTCAATATCAAGTTGGGAGGTATTTTCCTTCGATCCCTTTAATCCAACAAAACTCGGACCAAATGATGAAATTCGCATTGCCCTGCAACAGACCGGGAAGTATCCCTTGCCCTGCAAAAGTGAAATATATTTGGAATTACAAGTTACCAAAGAGGATGGTGCACCGTTAGCAAACACTTTTTTAGTCAACAACGCCCCAGCCTTCTTGTTTAAAGAAATGCGTTATGTTTTAAACGGTGTTACTATTGACTCTGTTAGAGATCTCGGCATCACTTCAACACTTAAGGGTTATACGTCGTTTAACCAAAACGAAAGCGCAAAATTGGAAAATGCCGGCTGGTATCCAAAAGCGAAAGCAACTGATAAAATTATGACCGATGACAAAGGAAACGTTTCTTTGTGCATTCCATTAAAGATGTATTCAGGGTTCTTTGAAGATTACAATAAAATTATCCTGAATTCTCAACAAGAGCTTATCTTAATTAGAAGTAATGATTCGGTTGATTCGTTACTGCGCACTACCGAGGCTGCGGAAACAGCAAAAATTGTAATCACAAGACTTTGTTGGAGGGTTCCACATCTTACTCCGGCAATCCCCCAAGAATTGGCATTAACGAAACTTGTCGAGAAAAACAGTGACATACTAATTACTTTTCGAAGTTGGGAGCTAGTTGAATATCCTGAATTACTAGAAACTACAAGGCATAATTGGCCTGTAAAAACTTCTACCAAGGTTGAAACACCCCGTCATGTTTTAATCGCTTTCCAAAAGAATGGGCGTGGCAATATAAAAATGGATATGAGTAAATTTGATCACTGTGAATTAAGAAATATAAATGTATTTTTAAACTCTGAACGATATCCCTATAACGACCTTCAACTCGATTTTAAAAACAACAAATTCGCTACACTCTATGAAATGTTTTGTGATTTTCGTCAAGTATATTATAACTCACCAACGGAACCAGTTTTTAGTCCTACCGAGTTTAAGAGTAATGCGCCTATTTCCTACATAAATTGTTCACATCAAAGGGATCTGTTACAAACTGGTCCAGTAACTATGAGGATTGAATTTGAAACAAAGGAAAAAATACCTGCCAAAACCGCTGCGTATTGTCTCATTATTCGTGATAAAATATTCAGTTACAATCCGCTAACAAAAATAGTAAAGCAACTTTAAATCCCCTACCACACTTACTTACGATTGATATAAAAAATGTATTTAATTATTTAAGAAGCTTAGTAGTTGTTAGCATGCCGTTAGAAAAAGAGTTTTCTGAACGATTATATGCTTTTATTTCTAAGTTAAGTATACTTAAAAAGGATATTAAAAACCATTCTAAAAAGTTTTCTATGTTTAAAAATTTTTCTGCTTTAAACATTAATTAGAATGTGTTCCAAAATTGTTATGGATGTACAAGAATTTAAGGATGAAGATAATAAATTTATTCCTAAGGAATTAGCAGCCTTTGATGGTGACAAGATATGCCACTATGTTTTCAAACAGCCCTTTGCAATAAAATTACTTGCCCCAAAACTGTGTCAGCAAGCTAATTGGTTAATGAATAATCATCATTGTATAAACTGGAACCTAGGATCTACCCCTCTTCATCATTTTGATGATATTGTTATGAAAATTACTGAAGACGCCCAATTTGTTTATGTCAAGGGAGCAGAAAAGGCAGAATTTCTAAGAAAATATTCTTCCAAACCCATAATTGAAATAGATAAAGAACCAGCTTTGCTTCCAACAACACCGAAGTGTATATATCATTCAAAGTCGCCATCTGTTTGTGCGTTATCGAATGTATTTTATCTGTATAAAAACTTTTTATGAAGGAATAAAAGAATATTAATTTTATTCACTTTTTTTATTTGTAACTCTAGTATCTACTACCATTAGTACATTAAGTCGTCATGTTAATAGGTTCTGCAAGTTCCTCATCGATAATATTGATTGCATCCAATACTGTAGGGTCTGTAACATAGGCCTTTAAACTTATTAGTTCCGTAAAAAAAACATCTCTGTTGAATTCATACACCAGATTCATTAAGTTGAAAGTTTCAAAAAAATCTACACAGGCGTCTGCACCTCCCCATAACGCTCTGCTTGGTCTTGATAGAAGTTACTCCATTGTGGGCGACTGTGCATAGCTAAATAATATTTCTCATTAACCCTCTCGCAAAAGCTCTTGTGTAATTTTTTAACATGCTGGTTTAATGCACTATTTGAAGAATCCATTATAGACGATAACTAAATGTTGTAGTCTGGCAAGTCTCGTTTTAAAGCAAAATCCCCATCCATACTTTAATGTTTGCTTGGAAGGTTAGATAACATTTTAGCGGGGGTAAGTGGTGTAGGTATCATTTAACTTTCATACATCCTTTACTGTCTTGTCATGGCTGAAGGTGGCACCGCTCTTTTTGTGGACATTCAAGGATATCACTGCTCCTTTGGTTACATTCCAAAAGAATTGTCGATTTATGATGGGATTCGTTGTTCAAACTATCTATTTAAATCTTCATTTAAGAAAAATTTGTTAAGTGCTGAACATTTGAAAACTGTGACTTGGGCCGAAGAATATCACGGTCTTGAATGGGACCGAGGGTATATAAGTCTCCATAAAATTAATAGTATTTTAAACCATGTAGTAAATTGCTATCAGGCACCCAAGATATATGTGAAAGGAAATGAAAAGGCAAACTTTCTAAGGAAGTTCTTTGATGAAGAAACTATCTGCAGTATTCCTATTGGTCAAGAACCAAAGTTAAGTAAATTTAAGAAAATTCCTGAATGTTATTTCCATACAAATCTAAATTGTTGGCATTGTGCTGTGGCAAATGTAAAATTATTATATAATTATAAAAACTGTTACTATTTTTTTTTTGTTTTTTCTTCCGTCAAGTTCCTGGAAAGTTTCGATGGTCTGTCTATTTGACTATCTGTCTGTCTGTCTGTCTGTCTGTCTGTCTGTTATGTTCTGTCTGTTCTCTCTCTCTCTCTCTCTCTCTCTCTCTTTCTTGCGGAAAATATCCTATGTAAAATATCTGCAAAAAGCAGCGGCGGAGAGCCCTCCATTTAAAAGTAGCAGCGAAAAACATCCTATGTTAAATGCATGTAAATCGGGTGGCGGATAGCCCCCATGTTAAAGCAATGGCTGAAATCTCCCTATGTTAAATGCATGTAAAGTGGGTGGCGGATAGCCCACCATGTAAAAGATATGCAAGAGCGGTGGCGGAGAGCCCCCCATGGTAAAGCAGCGGCGGAAATCTTCCTATGTTAAATGCATGTAAATCGGGTGGCGGATAGCCCCTCATTTTGGTGGTGGAGTGGAGGTGGGGTGGCGGATAGCCCTTATAATATATACTGGAAGTAGATCTTCTTTTGGAATTACTTCAGCAGCAGAAAACTTCAAATTTTCCATTTTCTAAAGGCGAGAAGTCGTCTTGTTGTGTCTAACGTACAGTTATGACTGACGCTTTAGCACCACAATTTGTCGAATTTATATTATTCAGATCACCGCAAAACGTGATACTGACGAACCCGCACGTAATAAATAATGGTCCTTTATTTCTCTAAGTTATCAATGGTCTTTTTTGCACGCAATAATTCTTAAGATGATTAAGCCAAGTGAGCTATTTGAAAAATACAACAAAGTAGGTTGGATATTACACTCAAAAATATTACTTTCAAATTCAACGTCAGGCGGCAGTGGTTCGACGGGACAAAGCGTAATTGTTTTAGATCAAACTTTAAATGAAACCTTTTGGTTTTTGTATATTAAGGAAAGTATGTCACAGCTAGAATCGGACGAATTGGCAATTTTACTATCGGAGCTTGATCAATTAGATTTTAAAAAGCCAATCCTTTTCGATCCCTATATAAACTTGTATGATGACTTTTGTCAGCGTACATTAAGATTTCTTCACATAAAACAATTTGAACCAGTGCGTGGTCGAAATGGCGGAAATTGACGAATCTGTTAAAGTACCCGATTTCATGAGTCTCATTGGTGATTGGGCACTAGATAAACAGGAGAAACTAATGGTTAAAAAATTACAACAATTTCACGAAAAGGAAGTAAAAAATCGTGCCCTGTAAAAGGCTAAAGAGGAACGCGCATTAAAACAGCAGCAATTAAAGGAAAAAAGGTTAGAACAAAAAAGGTTACTCGAAGAAGAAATAAATAGGGTTAAAGCAGAAAAGTTACAACAGAAATTATTGAACGAAAAAGAACGAAAACGCAAAAATAATGAAAAGAAGGAAGAGATAGAATTACAAAAGCGTCAAAAGTTGGAACTAAAAAACAAAATTACAAGTCAACGCGACTTACTTTGTGGTGCGATCAAAATAATGAACGGCGAATTTAATGAACTATTGCCTAATTTATCAACGACTCGAGGGGCTCTGTTACCTAAGAATTATTCTTGGTTGCCTGACAATCTACATTCCAAACTTAGTTCTTGTAAATTTTCACTTCCCCTCGCCTTAGACGAAAACTCGTCGATTTTTTATTTTCAGTTATCTCGAGATCTAAACAAGTCCAATATGTTTGTTGCGATACGTGGTAATTTTGACCGTAGTCAGTATTATTGTAGTATAGTGGTTCATGGTTTAATTTTAATGTTCGCTCTTGTACAAATAAGAAAACGTGTTATATTCATTGTTGATCCCAAAATAGATAAAGCGTTATTGTAAAATGACTTACTCTTGACGAAATTTATACAAAAACGGTCAATGATTAAATTATTTGGTTCTCGTTAATGTTTTCGATAACAATTTGTTAGGCCCTGGAAAAACAACTTTAGCTGAACGTCACTGAAGGTCGCTCTTACTTGGCTTAAAATCCGACACAATTTGCAACAGTGACACATGCACCGGCAAAGGAATTTCCCCATTCTATTTCTATTTCTATTTTCTCGACGACGACGGTTAGTACTAGCACTACTCGAATCGCCATTGGACTTTTCCTCCACGGCAGACAGCGTGTCGGTCTTTCCTAAAGTCCGATTTGTCAACGTAATCTGATGATCAACTTCCCCTGTGGCTTCCATTTCCCTTATTAATTATTTTAATATAGTTTATTTCGAACCTTCATGTTCATACCAATCGAAAATCAAAAGAAATTGTATTTACCTACTATTTAAATTAAAATGATAAATAAACAACCGAGTAAGGTAAGTAGGGGTAAAAGTATTATAAAATTTTAATAGTTCCTGAAAAACGGTTTATATCGAACATATTTTTGGATAATAAAATTCCCAAAAAATTTACAGTACTTGGTATATAGTTCCTAACAGTATGGGACAGATAGATTTTCTAGATATCCAACAAGAAAAAAACTATGGTATTTTTTTTAAAACGATGTCCTTATATTACATTTGCCCCCAAAATGGGGTAAATGTGATAGTGGCAGGTCAGGTTTATATTAGAACACTTGATAATATTGGTCGGGGTAAATGTAAATATTTAGTATTTTGGCCTATTTTTTGCCGCTTTAAGCGCTTATTTTAGATCATAAATAAAAAAGTTACAAACTTTTATATACTAGCTTTCAAATTTATTTAGAAAAAATAAAATATAAAAAGCAGGCTTTAATCTGCAACAAAGCAAGAACAAAATAACTAAAAGAATTTTAAAATTCTCGAACAAAAAAAAATGTAAATAAATGTATTTCTTTAAGTAATTATTTGAGGTTAAACCCTTCAAATTTCACATTAAACTTAAGGTATCCCCGTCTGGTTGTAGTCGGTTTTGGCAAAATTTTTATAATGTCACTGGAACGAATTGAATCTGTGTCCTCAATAACAGGCCAAATGAAGAGGTCTTTTTTCCATTTTAAAAATTTGACATGCCAGGCATCTTCCTCATTGTCCTTATCCATAACTTGACCAACGTAATGTTTTACAAATTTTTTTGATGCATATTGAACTAGGACCCAGGAATTCATTTCAACACCCGAAGAGATTTCCGAGTCGCTTTCCTCTTCAAGAAACTCTAGACAATTACCATCATCAGATTCCATATATTCGGGGCTTTCGCATTCCTCATCCCTACTGATGGCTTGCACAGTCTTTTTATTTTTCGTGGGTTGCTTCTTTTGCAGGTCTGATTTTTCTTGAAGGCGCTGTAATACTTCTTTACTTGTAAGGACTTCAGAGCCAAGTCCAACTTTGGTTCTTTTATATTTTTCAAGTGATGGCTTCTGCTTGATGGTTCTTAGCAGCAACTCAGTGAATGTAATTGGCTTCTCGTTTATAATAATTTCTTCATTGTCAATGGTTTCATCATTACAACTGGATATGCCTGATGGGCCAGCTTCTTGTACACCCCTAGAGATACTTTCTTTATGATTGTTGGATGGACCAGCCTCTTGGCTACCTGAAAAAGTTTCTTTATCGATGTTGGACGAGTGTTGTGTGTCGTTTTGGGAGTTTAGTGTATTGACATTCCTTTTTTCTTTTTGAACTAGGTCCCATCTTTTTATAGCTTCCGGGGAAAACTTCACAACTTCAGCATCAAGGGGAAATATCCCTGCCTTTCTAAAGCCGTTTGTAATAACCTCTATCCAAAGTTCCTTCCAGGCTTGGCACAAAAACTCAGAAAATATTCTCTTGGGTAATTTTAGACCAAGATGTTGTCGCTGCCATACAATTAGCTTTTCATCCCATTTAATTTTTAGCGATTTAAACACCCTTAAATCTAGGGGTTGTAGCAAATGTGTTGAATGGGGAGGTAGTTTCATTATTGTTATTTGTTCACTCATGGCAGTTTGTATTAAACGAGCGTCGATATGTGATCCATGGCCGTCATATATAATTAAAACAGGGCGATCGTTTCCTACTGCAGGAATTACTGAATTTACAAAGTAATTCCGAAAGACTTCCGAGTCCATCCAGCCATTTTTCGTAGCTGCATAAACAGTACCTTCAAATGTTTTTTCCTCTGAAGCCACCCATTGGTCCCATATGTTGACACCTTTAAATACTATCAAAGGTGGGGCTTTTCCTCCTGCAGCATTACACATTACCAATACTGTCGTATTATCTCTGCCAGAGGTACTTGTAGTTCTCGATGCTGGAAAACCGACTCCTCCAACAATTTTGCTTTTTCTGGGGTCAACTGAAAAACTAGACTCGTCTAAATTTCAGATCCTTTCTGGCTTGTCAAGTAAATTTAGGTCGGTGAGAATCTCTTTTAAAAGTTCAAAATAACCATAGATTAAAAATGGATCCACGGCTTTTTTTCTGCAATATTCCACGTTTTGTGGTACTTTCAGGCTTAATCCATGTCTTTTCTTAAATCCCATAAACCAGTCTTCTCCTGGGACACCGTTTTTAAATAAAGTTTCAATATTGTTCTGTTGAACATACAGGCCTACCCGTTCTAAAACTTCCTTGCGGGAGAATCCAAATCCCCATTTTTCTAGGACTTTTAATCCATTTGCCAAATCAGTTTCTGCCGCTAGAGGCACTCCGGTCGGGCGACCCTTGCTTTTACATATTTTTCCCCGTGTACCTGTTTTGCGTGTATAAAGGGTTGAATATGGGATGCCATAACTTTTTGAAGCTGAATAAATAGTTAATCTACCTGCTGTGATCTCTTGCAAGGCTGTTTTTAAATTTTCTTGGCTGTATTTAGGCTCTGCAGTATTTTTTTTAATATAATGGCGAACCATTGTAAAAGACCTAAAAAAGGGGTAAATGTAATATATATAATACAATTGCCCCAGTGGTTTTATTACATTTACCCCAGGTAGCAAATTCCTGGGGCAAATGTAACATAACCCAAATTATAGTTAATATATACCTAAAACATCCAATTGCATTTTGTATATAAAAGAGAAATACTAAAAAACAAATTAAAGTAATATTTTGAGGACTTACTTGCAAAAACGCGCTGGCTATTGTTGACGGACTATTTCCCTGTGAACTCGTGCGGCCACCTGTTTGGACATATTCTGCCAGAATGCATGGCGCATGCTCACGGTCGGTAAAACAGATTTCATTTATGAGCAGCTGCCAGTAAAAGTATCCAATTGAGTCACTACTAGGTGGCGCTAGTATCTGAACTCATTATTTTATTATTTATTAGGCAATATTACAATAACCCCGTTATTGCATTTGCCCCTACTCACCTTATTCCTTTACTCTTATTAATTATTTACTGTAGTTTACTTCCGACAATCACATTTATGATGATCGAATATCACTAGAAGTTGTATTTACTAATAAAAAATTATATAAATAGGAGTGTAACTCAATATTCTACTTCATTTCTAAGTAGATAATTCAGCGGTTAACACCAATAATAAAACTAGCCATGTGGAAGAGAATTCTAAAGATCTTCACTCGTTTTTTCTATTCTCCGAATGATGCCTACGACATCGAGGCGGACTACGACATCGAGGCGGCCAACCACATCTCAGCGGAGTACGAAGACAAAGAAAATGGAAGTCTTCTTCCAACTTGTTCAAGTCAACCGTTTAGGAAAAATAAGATTATGAATCTACAAACGACTTTCAATTACATGGTAGACAAGGAGCTAAGGAAATGTAATAAATCAAATAATGGAACTAACCCTGGAGACAACCGTCGGATCAAGAGAACAAAGAGAATTTATCAAAACTTAGCATCTTTGGAAGAAACACTGTTGTAGAGTCCGACATACTTTTTAACGAATATGGTATTTGTAAAAAATTAATCGGTCGTAGTGTACGACATAATTGTATAACCTAGTAGGTATACTATTTGTAAACTTGAAAATATATTGCCTTGTTGAAACCACGTTGTGTTCCTACTTTATACCTTTATATGGATGATTTACCCCTGTTAATTTACTCTCGAAATATTTGAACCTAAATATTGGGGGTAGTAAATGGTACACGAGTAGGATAGTTAAATCATAGTTTGATACCGGTCTAATTTTTAATCAAGTTCATTGTTAAAGGTTGCGGTACATCGAACTTTAATACTTGAAAATTTCGTTGGGCTTACTTTTACTTGGCCACGCAAGCAGATAAATTTGAATTTGTTACACTTGTACTTAAGGCAACGGCAATAATATAAAGTCCTATTGCAAGTGCGATAACTATGCACATAATAAATATAATTATCCACGTCTTCATAATAATTAGCTCCTTATAGTTTTATTTACAATGAAAGGATTTTGTCCGTTCCATCAAGGTATGGAAGGGTTGGACCTGGCTGCGGGTAAACGTTGTTATATTCAAGACAATGTGCACGTTCAATTGTCCAATCAACCTATCGGGCCCGAATATAGTACAATTTCCGAGGAAGACGATGACCTGGGTTGTGAACCCATATGGGAATGCCGTAAACAGTTATCCGGCACAGAAACTGTGACCCTCTCTCAATTAGATATTAATTCAATTGAACACTTTAAAGAAATATGGCTCGGGTGTAATGATATGGTTCAAGTAGGCTATTCTGGTTTCTCCATTCTTAGTGCTCTGCCAACAGACGAAGGAATATTGGTTGTGCATCCCCTGAAATTGGAATCAGAACAAATATTGGTAAATGGAATGGTAAAAACCTTTTGTTTATTGGTGGAACGATTTGCTAGAATCAAGATAAAAGATACCGGTAAAAAGGCCCATTCGTTCCGACACATTTGCCGCTTTCCCATTGGAACTAGCGCTGTGTACCGCCAGCTTTGGTCCAGCAACATTGGTCACAGACTTTTGTGTTGTAATTTTAAATCCAGTTTTGAGTGGCTTAGTAGGTTTAATGATAGTATGAATAAAAAATAAGTTTTATTTTTAGTTGTTGTTTAATTGTTGTTTAATTTCCCATTGCAATTGAAAATCGTGCAAAACTAAAACATCCAAGTCCTCGTCATTGCTGTGCTGTAAAATTTTATCGTCGTTTGATAAAACTTGTGCATGCTGTAAAATTTTATCATCATTTCCGTTTTGTAAAATATCATCATCGTTTGATAAGACTTGCGTATTCTTTGAAGTGGCCCGAAAAAAAGGCACCGATTTTTTTTCTGGTGTTATGAATTTCAATTTAACAAATCCGGGTAGAATATTGTATTGATGAGTTCGGTTGCTTCGAAATCTATTAATTTTTTTATGGAACCTGGTGCCCTGGTTTTTATTAAATTGTAGATTTCTAGCCATCGTATGCCCATCAGAGTCCACAGGTCGCTCATTAACCAAATTATCGTTACCAATGTTATTATACATAATTGTTGTACATACATTATATTCTTAAATTAAACAAATTTGTGGTACCGAATTGGTAAATGTTTTTCCATTTATGCTATGTACAGTTGGTAATTTGCACAAATTAATGGCCATGTGATCGAATACTATTACCTCGCTGAAATTACATCCTCCCAATGTATAACCATTGGCGACTGGATTTAAATCTATAACACTATTTGATCCAAGGTGAATAATTTTTCTCGTCTTATCATAATGACTATTTAACATCACAGTATTTACGCTAACCGTGTAACTTTGGGAACATTCAACCTGAAAAGCATTTAGTTTAAGCTCCCAAAAGGCGGTCGGTATTGTCAGCGGAGAAATTATATATTATGTTAAACTTAATACCAGGGGTATGTTGAAACGCAAAGTAACTGATATATTTTCGTATTTAATGTAAATCGGCGTTGCGACTTGAACGAAAATATTTTCTTTTATTGTTAACGTGTTTCCGTCTATCAAAATTATCGGCGGAAAAATCTCTCCCTTAGCAACAGATCCGAATCCTTTAGATCTTGGATAATAACGGCTTGCATTGCTTCTTTGTCGCCACCAATACTAAGGGCAGCAAAGGTATTCTTACCTTCTCGATATACGGCTCGATGTTGCATTCTCCAGCCGGTTCCTGTAAACGTATGCGACTGATCAAAGTTGTGTTGCAGAAATAGCGAACTACCATTGTAGCCAACTAGTGATGGCGTTAGTGTGTATGAAATACTTTTGTGAATACCTTTAATGGGTTCTAAAAAGGCAAAGGCAAATTTATCAATATTTTCATTGTTTTCGGGTTTTTCTAATAATGTACAGCTATACTCGTGACTTGTTAAATATTTGTTCAATTGAGCATCAACGAATCCTTGTCCGGATCCAAATTCACGCAACAATCCTTTACTTGAAAGAAAGGGTTTTAAATATTTTATAGTACGTTCAACATAGGTCGTGTCAAACAAGCAAAGATATAGTAATTTCCACATAGAGACAATATCGGGGAAGTGATCTATTGCCGCGAAGCTGACCGGTGAAACTTCTAATAATAACAAACCTTCTTGTTCCTTGTTATCATGATCATTATAATCATCTTGTTTGTTGGTGTGGGTAATGTTCAAAATAGTCTTTACCCTTTTAACGAGGTACTTGTTTATAGAGTCCACCTCTGTTGGATTAAACGGGTATAATGTCGGATAAATAGACGCTAAATTTTGTTTAAACAAATTTGGTGCTTTTAATATTAGCATGCATAAAGAAATTTTTTGATTTTCAGTTGCGTCCCGAAATAGAACTGTCTTTAAAAAACTTTGTGGCCATCCGCCGTTATCGAGTTGTACGATTGCTCGCACAAACGAACGATTATTAAGTATATTAATTAGTCGTAGGGAAAAGTCCATACTTAAGATTGTCAAACGATAATGATTCTGTTAACAATAATATTATTGACGTTAATCGTCTTACTCATGATAACATTTATCATTGGATATTTTAAACCTTTGTCTCGTGTTGATCGACTAATTCAAGCCATTATTCCGAAACCATACTCCGTCGATGAAAACATTGACAGTGAGAAAATGATTAACTTAATAAACGATTATGTTACTAACCACCCACTCGATTATTCACAGGGAAGGAACATAAAGGATTTTTCTAATCTAATTATGCCATTTACGACCAATACCATTCGATATAAAAAGATAGATAGCGGTTTTATTAAACGGTTAGCACCCTTGTATGAAGCTCACATGGATAGTCCTCAAAAAGAACGAATTTATTTATATATACACCGCCCTTCCGATATTTGCTCTTGCTCAAATTTATGACACCACAGAAACCCTAAACGAGTTTAAAATTATGTTTGAACTAATTAAAACTTTTCAGTACTCGGACTTTAAGGATCGGCTTAAATTCGGTATAGTTCAAACAACTGCCCTTCATCTGGGTATCATAGAACGGGTCGATGAGGTAATTTCAATACCCGTTATTAAATCGATATATAACACAAGAGTACAGAAAATTGCGTTTCATCATGATGGTACTTTTGTAAATGGTTTGGATAACATCCCAAGTACAATTTATTGGGCACGGGCCATCCTTGATCAAAAGTCTAAAGAACGCTTTGTACACGTGTGCCTTTCTCATTTGAGCACAAACGGAACTATACTGACCGCACATAGTAATACACTGTTGGTCAAACGTTGTATGTTATGGGCGGCCTCGATGGGCCATGTAATGCATCCAGGTATCGACAAAATTTCCTTTAACAACGTCGAAGATATTCGAGACCCCCTTTGTTTGATTCCTGTGAATATTTCCCAACAATGCACACAACAACAACCAATGTGGAAATTAACACCACAACCTCTTCTTACCTTGACTTCGACTTTGTTCAATGAATCGATGGAAAATTCCATCTTGGCCTTACCAAATAAAAATGATTATTTTGGAATATTTAATTCACGTGGTGAGGCTAACCTCAATTGGAACGGTTACACTATCCTCTTTTACACCCTCCGAAATACCATCGACTATTCTAATTGGCCCAAACGAACTGGTTGTTTTTATATAGAACAAAATAATAATGATTTAATTCAATCAAAATCCTTAAAAGTCCAAGAGGCCACTACGGGAACTAATATGGAATTTAAACCTTCCATTGTACCAACAGGATTATTCGGAGCAATTCAAATTAAGCCCGGTAGCGATGTGTTTTTTGCTAATATAGAAGGTGCCCTAAATCAAGAGGCAGGATGATCACTCGCATCGGCAAAGAACAATTAGGATGTTTCAATTACCTTTTTCCTAGTTATTGGGGTGGTGCAAATAATAACAAGACCTTTACCATTTGGGAAACGTACAGCAAAAGCGACTTGGGTTCTAACACAATTTCGCCATACACCCCATTTTCCCTACAAGGATTATATTTTTGTTCCAACGGAACTATACGGATCCGATCCGATTATAATATAACCAATTTCGATTATCATATAACAGTTGAGGGGGAATACCAAAGGACAACCGTGGAAGAAATTGGTGATATATTTATACTAAGTTGGGTTGTTGGTAAGAAAAGCGCCTCGATGCAATATTTAGCTGAACTTAATAAAAGTACGGGTAACTTTAATTATAACGATGCTTTCCAGGTACAAACTCATTTTAGGAATTTTAATATTGCTAACAATAAGAACAAAAAAGAACTCGATGTGTCTCCAAACAACATAAATGATTTTGATCATACTCGATTATTGTCATTTGAAAATTTGAACACATTTAAAGGCAAAATACTCGTTTTGCTCGAAAATCTAGTGACGTCCGTTGATGGGGTTGGAATAGGAAAAATTGGGACTATACAACAAAAAAACGCTGTAAAATATGCTTTGTAAATAAATTTGATATTCTTGATACAAACTACACTACACACAAACAAAGTATACATTTTGTGATTACATACACAGAAAAAGTATAAATTTAAGCTAAAAATTCCTTCAATTTCCGTGACATTATAGTTAAAATTAAACAATGTGAACAACTAAAGGTATATAGTCAGAGGGATACAGGCATCGGCGGTAACGACTCCTAGAAATGGCTGATCGACAGTTACCTTAATCACAGGATCGTTATGCCTTAAAAATTCTCGTATAAAATACAGCTGAACCTTTGATTTGATAATTTGCAGTGCATCAATCTCGTTCTTGATAAACACTTCATTAACCATACTAGTTATTTCTTCTCTTTGTATTGGTGGGTAGCCGTTATTGAATTTAATTTGACCATTTTGCTGACAGTAAATTGCATTGGTATTTACTTGAAAGGTTTTTTCGTTCGACGGCGACGTATCCGGACTAAATGTTAACATTGACAAATGTGTCGGTACATTAATGCCATTGAAATCTTTCAGCGTGTCATGATGGCAAAACACTAGAAAGGGTTTTTTTGGATCAACCGTAATCTTATTATCTTCGTACAACATGATTCAACTGTACCAGTCAGATTTTCCGTTCCACAGCCGTTGTACCTCCCTTTTATCAAACACCAGTTCGTGGGGGATAATACGGTTTGCATTCTGAATAAGTACAACTCCGTCGTTTTCGAATTGATTGTTTCGAAGACGCAAAGTTTGGAGAAAGTGTGAAGCATTTGCCCATAGGTAACTATTTTTCGGTACCTTCTTGCTATTTTCCACAAAATTTTTAAGAAATTCGTCAGCATTTTCTTGATCTTTTTTTTGAATTTGCTCAAAATAACAGTAGTCCGAATTCGCTCGCGTGTTCATCATAGGTATTTGTTTGTTTAGTTTTTGCTCGTTTCCTTTAATATTAAACCACGTTAATAAACGAGTTAAAAGACAATCGTACGATTGGCCAATTCCACACGATTCCCGCCCATATCCGATGTCATTTATGCGCATAATAAGAGGATTAATATCCATACCTCTTAACCAGCATATTTTTATTAAATAAAGAATACTTTCTTTTAGCCGAAAGCCCTCGGACGGCGATATATACGATTTAACAAATTCTAACCAAATATTATCGTACGGATTCCCGAATAGATTCCCGTTCAATCGTAATATGTTTTGTGTTACTACATTGTAAAGTTCCTCTTTATCAGGAAACGAGTCAACAGAAAATGCATCCATGCAAAGTGTGTAAGCTATACTTAAGAGATGAGAATGAGTTGGTACAATGCGCGGTTCGCCGTTTCTCATTAATGGACTGCTAAACTCTAGTTTAATTTCATACATACTATCAATACCGGTAAATATTTGTATAACTACCGTGTCGCCGTCAACGTCCATATGCATTCGTTCGAAATCCCATGGTGATACACCAAAGCTCATGCCCTCAATGATCTGTATGTGTGTTATCATATGAATCCCACCCTCAAATAACACGGGATCCTGTTTAATTAACACTTGCGTCGTTAGCGGCAATTCAATTACATCATTTACCTTGGCATGCCATAACTTGAATATTCGTTTCGCTATTGTAATTGGTACTTGTAACGTCATAGGGTGAACATTGCATGCTGCTTTAATGTAACCGCGTGCCGTATTATTTAATGGAAATGAAACAACCGTTTGTATTGTACTATGTCCTCCTTGTAAATTGGTTTTACACGAACCCAGTTTTGTAGAAACTTGCATCAACTGTTCGAAATTTTTTTGCGGTGATTTGAAGCGGTTTCGGGTATCAATACGGTCCTCGTCGGTTGCTAAAAAATATTCCAAGGCTTGAATAAACTTTTCGTTCCATGTAAAAGGAGCCGGAACAACTACATGATATTGATTTAAATATTTATATTTAGTTTCAATTCGAACAGGAGTTGTGTAATTTGTTAACTTATCTCTTGTTTGTTTTCGTTTAGAAAGGTATATAAGCTTCTTTACTTGTTCTCGAGTTAGTTGCTCGACCATGTGGGCTTCTGAAAAGGCAAACATTGCTCTGAGGTGTTCCAATAAACGATTCAATGTCGGCAACGGGTTATTTGTGATTCAATCACAAAAAGAAAGAGAGAGAAAATTAAAGAGATTTTATCCCTTTCTATACAAGATAACTAATAATTTGAATTGGTTTCCGACAAAATTTCAGTTTGTTCGCTTATATAGTGATTTACTACTAATCGATTTCGATAGAATGGCTTATCCAAAGGAAACCGGCTAGTCGTGGATTTTACTACAAAAACTGGCGCATATTTCCAAGGATGAAGCCAACTTTCGAATTGAAAAAAGGTTATTTGAAACTCGCAAGCAAACCTTGAACACTTGGGCATACAGACAAACGACGGAAGTGGAAACATTTACTGGTGGTAGTTATTGGACATTTTTAAAAAAAATCAACGGTGGACAAAGTTTCCTTCTTTTGCCAATTGAACGAGTGGAAAATAAAATTGAACCTGCCATATCTTTTGAGGAACCAATATTTCTATTGGCAATATATTTGTGGTTACGTGTTTTTCCGCGAGCAATTTTACTTGACAAGAATTTCGACCAGTGTGATTTAAACTATAACGTGTGTTATGTGAAAATCATAACTAAAGACAGCTACATTTTTAACGTCAAAGGTCGTTTCGCCAATTATAGTTTAAACGAGCCAATGTACAAATATCAAAGTTTTGACAAACTGATAGTACCAGCTACTTGGCTTAGTGCAAATCGACTATTAAACAAAATTCCCCAAATTGGTGATGTACTAACGAAATTTAGTTCTAATTATGCAGAAAGATATAATCTTATCCTCTAGCTTTAGATATGAAGCCGTATTTACCAGTTGAAACGTAGTGAAGAAAAACATTAAATATAGACATTGGAAGTCCAAAGGACGCCTATCATTAATAAATAGTTTAATCTAGCGTTTACTAATTTTTGTGAGACTAATATTATCTGTTAAAACCAAATAAAAATGTATGTATTCTATATAATTCGTTAAGTTATCATATTAAACGGCCACTTGAAAATAAATACTGTTTTAGGACAATTATTCCCTTATTTTATTTGGATACTTTACCGGTACCAAGTACGTTAACTAAAAGATATATTTTTATTAGCCATTATTTTTGAGCGTTTTGTGTTGCTATATTTTTTATTTGTTTTTGTAAATAAGCTAATGTCATTTGTAACCAGGAGGGCTTTTGGGTGAATTCAATACCACTAACATTTGTATATAGTGTTTCAACTTTCGAAGCATATAATCAGTACTGTTGTTTTAATGGTAGAAAATTTAATGCGAGAAGGGCAACTATCATAAATATGAGAAACCCCATAAAATCCCAAAGATTCATTTTATTCTACTTATAAGCTAACCCATAATGGAGAGGTCAAGTTTAGCAAAGACTTTCAGCATGCTCGCAGAAAATCCCAGGTTAGCGGAAAACACCTCGCCACAAATATTATTTAAATTTCAGTACTTTCTTGGAAGCGTCGTAACGCTTAGATGGTTTCAAAGGATTTTAGCTGGGGAAATGCATCTGGCCCAATTACAAGCAGTCACTGAAGCAGAACGTATAAAAACTTCCACTTCCGAACGACTGGAATATTTGATAAAGGAAAACTATTTGTTTGAAGCCGTGCGGGTCATTAAAGAACATAATCCTAATGTTACAATTGCTGAACTGTTTCGGACAATTACTTTACCAAAGGTTACCCTCCCAGCCGAATTTAATCACACAGATTACGTTGCACTGATGTGTCGTTATTGGAACGTTTCTGAAGATCACATAACCACCTTAACGTGGAACGACTTTCCTAGTAACGGCGACGAGGACTCAAATGTTTCTATTCCATGTTACAGCAATTTATTGTTGTTTTAGGAAATAGTGGTTATTAAACACAGAAAAAAAAGAAAAGGGGTGGTATTATTAATTAATTAGCAAAGTATTGATTGACTAATTAGTTATTCTTTTACAAAGAGAAAAAAAGGAGAGAGAAGATCAGGCGGCTCTTACATGAGCAAGTGCTGTTGTCTTTAGGGCTGCGGCCGACTCGTGACTAGCTCATATGGCCGGCGAGTGGTGTGGGTAAAACTAAAGGGGTGCGCCACCTGTTTTGGGGCCCTCGAGTCGAGACAACAACACTGATTAACTAAATAAAACAGGAAACGACACGGATCTCAAGAAAACACCAGACTAAACTCTAAAATCTATTTAGAAAATAATACTTATATACAATTTATTCTGACAATACCGATTAAATCGCCGAATTGACCATAAATAAAATAAATAAAAAAGGCTCCAGCATGAACCGAATAAACGGGGTAATCGTAATACTAAATATTAACTAAAACGGGGTTCTATATAATATCATTACACCTTATTACCAGTCGAACCGAAGAAAACAGTATTAGAACGACTAAAATTAAATATGTATGGTACTGCTCCAAACAGCTGACTTTTAAAAGTTGAAAGTTACAGAATTTGAGGTTATACTAAAATGAAAAGTAAAAATGTGATGTTAAATTAAGCCGGTACATGTAAGATACTGAATTTAGAAAGCCATTAACACTAATTGTGATAATTGTGGGTTAAGGTGGAGTTCCAGAGGGGATTTCCACGACCTAAGCACGTTTTGAATGCGCTTTACTGGTAGTAAGACAGCACAGACAAATAGAAAAACCTGATATGAGGCTCGCCAAACTCCATTCCACTGGCACTGCTACTAAAGAGACTGGCTCAAGTTAGCCTCTACGTATCGCCAGGCCTTCGAGGTCTCCTCGACGGATGAAGTGGTGCTAAGCTCGGGTATTCAGCAAAGTGACCGCAGACACCAGCGGTATGCCAAAAGTAGCAGGGTGGAAGCAGGATCATGCAGTCCAAAGCGACATATACGTATGCCAAACGCAGGCAGAACAGCAGGACAAGAATAGGCAGACAAAAGGGTGTGAAGAAAACGAAAACGTGATAAGGAAAAAAAAGAAAAAGGCCTGAAACAAAAGCAAAGCATGCAATGGCTGGCCACAATATGACGTGAATGGTAAGAAATAAATGATACGTGAAACCTATTTAACATTATAAAAAGTAAAGCTGCTTATTTCTTGCAGAAGTTTCGATCTAAAACTCACCTGAGGTGGTAGTTGGCCTTTCTCGTAGAAAAATAAATTGAAATTTGAGGAAAACCCCGAAGCAATTAAAACAGCAAAATAGCTTTCGGCGCTGAATATACTTGACCACCGATAAAATGCTTGGGCCCCCCAAATTTTTCGCTAAGTGGCGAAAATAGCGCCAATGGTCCAAATCGCACCACTGCAGGAACCAAAGTGATTCTAGAAAAAGGGGTTTCTCCTTCCAAAAAGGCGGGTAAGTTTGACAGTCAGAGTTTTAGGGAATTTTTGCTTTACTTGGCAGCTTTGACATATGACACAATAATAACAACAATAAACTAAGGACGGTTAATTAATTATCTTTAATTAAGAAAATATGAAGAAAGTTAGCCTTCCACACAACGCTCCTGATTTAATAAGGGTAAATTTAAGGGACTGAAGAAGTTTCTCTAACTTTAATATGTCATATCGTGAAAGTGTCTGTTACCATTGGTTTCGTGTTTTTAGCCTTCAAGCATGAAACTAATGTTTTTAAAATGGATGGGGTTCTAGTAGAAAGACCCTTATGGTTTAATAATTAACTCAGAAACAGCCTGAAGAACCGGTAGGACTAAGAAAAATATATTTGTTAATGAGAAAACTGAAAAAGTATCTGTCTTGATTTTTATCCTTAAATCAATTAATTTTATGAAGAAGGGGGTGAGTTTAAAAATAAATTACTATTATTCTAATAGCGGTAAATTTGACCTGTAACAACACCTCCCCTTCCTCGGAGAAAAATTTTTACAAAATTTTTACAAAATTTTTCTTCGGTTCTGACCTTACAATATCTACTAATAGCGCTTAAGCAAAAAAAAATACATACTTGCAGACTACGAGTACCTACTCATACATTTATATACGCCTACGTATTGTATATTTGGGTAAAGTTAACCAACTACAAACCAAAGAAAAATTAGGCGAAATTAATCGTAAAAAAAAATATTTGCACATGGCTTTGATAACCAAAACAAAAAAAATGTATGTCCATTGTGCAATCAGTTGGAGAAAGAAATATTTACATACGGTTTAGATAACCATTAACCAAAAAAAAAATTACAGCAGGAGGGAGAGAATATTTACACGCGGTTTAGATAACCATTAGCAAAAAAAAAAGGAACATAATTTATGGGAATTAACTGGAAGAGAAAATATTTACACGCGGTAATTGCAATAATTTGTATTTAAGAGGGGTCATCTGGAGGATGGGCCTTGAGGTCCTTGGCATGCCAAACCCCAATGTTTCGTCCGTTCTCGTCGACGAGTTCGTACGACCAGGGAGACAATATCTTTTTAATTAGGCAAGGACCGACAAACTTTGGCGCCAATTTTGAGCTAAATTGCTTGGTCGCATCCGATAGAACATAATTTCGTTTCCAGACCCTCTGGTTGACTTGAAATTTGTCGTCGCGCCGCCTTAAATTATAAACGCGCCTACTTTTTTCATACGCCCGGAAAAGCCGCTTCTGAACGTCACTAAATACCTCCTGAAGTGCCAGTGATTTCGCAACCGGATCTAGGGGCGGATCGTTAATAGTCTTGGAATCGTCATTAGAAAAATGTACCTCGCGGCCAAACATTATGAAATTAGGGGTCATTCCCGTAACTTCGTGGCGTGCGGATCTTAAAGCAGCTCCAACTTTAGGTAGGAATTTTTCCCATTGTTTATGGTCCTTATCTACATAACTGGACAACATAGTTTTTAGAACTCGATGAACTCGCTCTACAGGGTTCGCTTGTGGATGGTAATTGGCAACATATTTGAGAGTTATGCCGAACCTTTCCATACACTCTTTAAAAAGCTTGCTCCTAAACTGCATTCCGTTATCAGCAATGATCTTTTTAGGAGGGCCGTAAATCAAAATAACGTAGTCTTCAAGATAGCGGACAATACCTGAAGCTGTCGCAGATCTCAAGGGGAAAAAAAGGTCGTACTTACTAAATACGTCACAAACGGAGAATATGTAATTGTATCCTGACGAAAAGCGAGGTAAAGGCCCAACTAAATCAATACTGGCGATCTGCCAAGGTCTTGAAGTAGTCGGCTGAGCACTTAAGAGATGACCTGCTGGTGCTTTTTGCTCAGGCTTAGTTTGCAAACAGGCATGGCAACGGCGAATATAACGGGCAACATCAGAACGCATGTTCGGCCAATAGAGACGTTGGGAAATTCGCGCAAGAGTTTTAAATACGCCAAGGTGACCACAGGTAGGAGGATCGTGATTTTCCTTAATGATTGCTGATCGCTCAGAGCGAGGTATGACCTTCAGCCAAGTCGTTTCCGTTTCCAATGCAGGATAGGAAGGTTTGGCGCACCTCAGAAGTCGGCCGTCCTCAAACCACCAAAGGGGGAATTTACTGGGTGAATCACGAACTCTCTCACACATCCTAGAATACCACTTAGCAGTAATTTTATCAGCAGAGCTGGCAACTACTGCTCTGGGAATTTCGTCAATTAGTAAATCGACAGCAGGGGCCGAACGAGAAAGAGCATCCGGAAGAACGTGTTCCTTGCCCTTTCGATGAACCACGTCAAAATCGTATTGTTGCAGCCTAAGCGACCATCGTGCTATTCTTCCAACTGGATCCTTGATTGAGTGGAGCCATTTCAGACTGTAATGGTCCGTTACGACAGTGAACCTGGTACCCTCAAGATACGGTCTTAACTTTTCTATGGCAAAAAGGACTGCCAGACGTTCTTTTTCTGTCGTACTATACTTTCTCTCTGCCCTAGTAAGGGAGCGACTAAGGTAGCAGATAGCGTGCTCCTCGTTATCCTGAATCTGAGAGAGGACCGCACCAAGGCCAAAATCACTAGCATCGCAGTGCACGGAAAAGGAAGGTCATAGTTCGGACACAAAAGAACGGGAGCTTTAATTAGATTTTCCTTAATTGACTGAAAGGCGTCTTCACAAGCAGAACTCCAAACAAACTTGACGTTTTTACGAGTGAGAGATGTTAGAGGTGATATGACAGATAAGAAGTTTGGCACAAATCGTCGGTACCACGATGCCATTCCTACAATTCTCCTAACCTCAGCAACGTTTTTAGGAGCCTGGATACGAATGATGGCTTCTACCTTCTCCGGGTCCACCAATAATCCAGATGCATTCACAACATAGCCCAGATATTTAAGCTCTGGTTTACAGAACTGACATTTCTCACGATTCAGTGTGAGACCAGCCTTTAAGATACGATCGACAACCTCTTTCAAAACACGCAAATGATCCTCGAATGTTGGAGTGCAAACTATCACATCGTCCAAGTACACGAAGACGAATCTTTCCAAATCCACACCAACGACACGGTCGATAAGCCTTTGCCAGACGGCTGGTGCATTTGTAAGTCCAAATGGCATACGCTTGAATTGAAATAAACCTCGATTCGGAACTGTAAAAGCCGTTAAAGGTCGTGATTCCTTCGCGACAGGAATCTGCCAGAAAGCTGATTTAATATCAAGGGAGGTGAGATATCTGGCATCTCTGAGTTTATCCAGAGTCGCACTAATATAGTGAATAGGATAGGCGTCAGGGACGGTAACCTGATTAAGCGCACGATAGTTGACGCAGAATCTCCAACCACCAGACTTCTTCTTGATCATTACGATCGGAGACGACCAAGGCGAATCCGACGGCTCAACAACGTCATCAGCCAACATTTGCTCGAGTTCCGTATTAACTTATCTTTGAAGTGCGGGAGAAAGAGGGTAATACCGTTGTTTTATCGGCGCAGAATCCGTTTTTATCACGAGTTCCACCAATTTAGTACATCCAAGTTGAGAACCCATAGACGAATTTCTTCAACGCGTTCTAGAAAATTGTTTACGCTGGATTGCCCATCGTACTTGAGGTTCCATCGGCTTATGTCATAATAAGGTGGTACTGCGTCAAAGCGCATCGATGGTTCTCGCTGTGCACCACGCAAAGGGGAAAACTGATAGTTATGTAATCTCTCTGCCAAGTCTACGTAGGGATCTGAATGACTTAGAACTTGATCACGGTACGTAGAATTAGAGTTGACATTACCTGCCAGTGAGTTACTGGGAATCGAATCAGCAAATCGAACTTGAGAGCCCGAACAAATTCTGGTTTCAGCCTGAGATGGCCTTTGTCTAGCAAAATTATCAGGAAAGCGAGCGGAAGAAGGCTCTCTCTGAATAGGGTTTACAACTTGTTCCTGGTAAACTAGTCGTTCAAAGGTTCGGTTATCCCTGTCGGAACTTTGATGCGGGCGATGGTAATCTAATAAGGAATTAAACCCAACATTCCGTACATTCTCTATATGTGGACGGGGAATATGATTCTGAAGGGGATTCAAATTAGAGACTCTAGACGAAGTAGGCAGGTGATCATCGTAGGCTCGGGAAAATAGTGCTCGATTTTCCACGGGTTCCGATGATAAGGTCAAAGGCAATAACGAGATATTGAAGGTGGAATCTCTACAACGAGGAATATTTAAGGGAACTGCAGACGGTGTCCGTTGGGGTGCTGGATTTGTAGGAGCTGTAGTCGTAGAAACTACAGGTCTAGTCTGACCACTATGAATACTAATGAGGCGTTTAGACAAATCCAATGGCTGAGACTGATTTTCAGCGTTTGAACCTTCAAAAATCAGTGGCGACGGAGCGCTCATCAGTCGTCCGCGATTCAGACTATCTGAAGGTCGAAAATCACTAAGGGGATCTGAAAGGTCTTCGGGAATATTTGAAAGTAAAGCACGGTTAGAGGTCATGTTACCAAGATGATCTTGGAGTTCCTCTGTACCTAATAGATTTACCTCCATCTTAAATACAATTATTAGCAAATTTTAAAAAACTAAAGTGGTAATTTTTTTTTTTCGAATATACTTAACAATATCAGGTTATCTTAACCTGGGATAAGCAGAGATAGAGGTGTGTTTTTGCTATACGCAACCCGACCTCCACTTAAAAAAAAAACAAAAAAAAAAAAGAACCTAAAGTTGCGGTAGGTAACCAAAAACAAATTAAGCGGTGTAACAATCTTTTTGTGCTTGTTACAACGTTAGTAGATAGCCCGAGTTTTTATCAAATTTTGACCAATTTAGATAATTAAATTTTTTTAAAAAATTTTGAATACGCCCCTGTCTAAAAGGTTCGGCGTCCAGGCCGATTTTCTTAATAGAATAACCTACGTATAGGCAACCCAGAAAATGACGATATGCATGACTAGCTGTCGGAATATCACTTGCACACCCAGATGGTATTATGAGATCTTTTACAGATCAGGGATGACTGCCGTTTTTTTGACGTTACCTAACCTAGTTTTTTGGATGCAATTAGTTTCGGGTCAAACTTGCATCCATTTTCATGGCTTTTTTTGGTTAAAATGAGTAGATTCCCGTTTTCAAAGTTCAAAGTGCCCTGCAGATTTGCTTGTCAATTGCCGGAAGTCACATGGGTTTTCGAAGCAGTGCGAGTCACGAGTGGGAAGTTGTTTTTTTGATAGGAAAGTCTATTTAAGGACTTTACGGCGTAGTGCTTCGGTCTGTTCGTTCTATATACCGGTCCAGAAGACTTGAACAGCAGGTGATGAAGATACAAATTGCGGTTTTGTGTTAATAATTTGCATTTTATATGTGTCGGCAATGGCCGGATCTGAATTTAACATAGAAGCTTTTGAGCCTTAAATGGGATTGTTCGTCACCTAGACCGAAGGAAGCCCGACCATCTGGTGAGTAGTATTTTCCGGTTTCACCAAATGGCGTCCTAATGTTCACGTTTTATTTTAGGCTTCTTTTGACTACTTTTGATTCGTTTTATCAACTTCGTTTATCTACTTTCTTTTATCAACTTCGTTTATCTACTTCTTTTATCTTCTGGTTCTTTTATCTCCTACCTCTCTTATCTTCTACCTTTATTACCTTCTACTTCTATTTTCTACTTTCTACATGGATTTAGCCATGTGTTGGAAATGCTTTAGTCAGTATTCGTAACCTGGAGTCTTCCTCTTAATTCTTTACCCTGCTATGGATCCCATGTCTGGAATGGAGGATGTATGTCTTAGAGAGGCCAAGACGAGTGGGGGTGTCATTTTGGATGAAGTTCCTGTTTCGGTGCATGTGCCGGTCACCCCGACGTGCTGTATGGTCAACCGTCCACATTGATCTGATGCTGGAAATTGACGCATAATCCGTCGTGCCTGTCTGCTAGAGTCCTGCCTTACATGAGCTAAGTAGCATTTTTTTCTCCTTGATTACTGTACTAACACCACCTCCGACTAATTTTTATTAAATTTCATAAAATATAGTACCAAAAAACCCTTCTTTTGAGTTTGAATAAGTAAATTTCATGTGTCTAATAATTCAGGATAATTTCACCTCTATACTTCAGTTAAATCACTCATAATGTACTACTAATGGGCCAAGAGCCACCTTTTTAGGTAATATTGCTAAAATACCTCTTTTTAATCACTTGTAACGTTTTCACTGGAACAATGCCACACTTACCGGACTTAACCTTTTTAATTTGATCAGTGATAGCCACTAAAAGTCAATTGTTACCCCTTAACTTAATTTCCTAGGTTATAAACTTTTATGTGGTGATTTGGTAGACTGTATTATATCTGTATATTCTTCCCTCTGTATATCTTTATGTATAGTTGTATAATTACTCTAGTTTCGCTTAAGACTGTTGTAAATTCCTGTAGATTTCGCTTAAAGTGGATGGGTCACTCCAGTAATGTATATATTACCTAAACTGCTTATCTTGTATCATACGAAAACTTAGTTTTCAATTTAAACCCGAAACCTCCCTCGCCAAGGAATGCTTGAGTGGTTGGTCTATTTATTGTAAATTCATTTGTATATTAATCCCTAGTAGGTTTTATGATTATCTAGCTGGAACAGGCTAGTTTTGATTTATGTAACTAAATTTTACTCGTCAAGCAGTATAAGATGGTTATTTTAATTATCTTAAATTGAGATTTACATTAAACGATAAACGTAAGTCTTACTTTCTAACGGAAGTAGCAGTTAAAGGTTTAATTTTTAAGTATAAATCTAGAACTTCCTCAGGAAGTATGCATTTTCGCACTAAGTTATTGAGATATTATATCTGTAATTTCTTTATGTTTGCTTAATGTTATTAAGATATCCCTATAGAGCATTGAGATATTTCTATAGCTGTAATTTTCTCTATTTTGACTTAATTTTATTAAGATACCCCTATGAAGTTGTTGGGATATTCCTATATCGGGAACTTCTTCATTGGACTTAATCTTGTAATGGATATATGTATATCTGTTGAGCGGGTTAATAAGAGACTGATAATCCCGGTCTTGAATACATTACCTACTGACCCAGAAATTTTAGTTACCATCAGTATGTATTTTTTGTCATTCTAGGTTTTCGCTATATCTATTAGTTAGACTTAGCTAGAAAACCTTTATCTTCACCCCTAAGCTATTTAGTTGGGAACATAACTAAAGTTTTAAGTTTTCTCAATTCTATTTTGGAATAGGGCATGGTAGATGTCTTTATTAATATAACCTGGAAGTGATATTACTAATTATGAATTTGATTCTAAATTCTATTTCACTTTAAATTCTGGCGTAGTGAATGCTATAAGGGACTTTATATTAACTTTACCCTAAATGCTGCTTTACTTTGAATTTTGGCAAAAGGGTAAATGTCTTTAATTATATAACCTTGAAGTTATCATAAATTTCTCAAGGGATTTTAACCAAATTTTGGAGCATCGTAAGTGCTTCAATTGACCTATCATTGACTTTACTATAAAGAATATTTTATTTTCAATTTTGGCATAATGAATGCTATAATTTGATTTAGTTTAACTTAAATTTAAATTCTGTTTTATTTTGGTCACTACCTTTAAAGTAATTACACTTTAATTATGTTCAAAGCTTTTAGTTAGTATTTGACTCCTTTTATATTGGGTGTTTAGAAAGAATCCTCACTTCTTAATCTTTTTGATTTCCTACGATCTAATATATCTTTTAGTGGAGCTGTCTAGCTCATGTCATAACTTTTTCTATGTTATTTTTTATATCTTCTTTCTCTGATTTAGTTGCTTAACCTTTTATTCAAATCCTTTTTCTATGTTATGTTTATTTCTTCCTATATGAATAAAATGGGTGTTTGTTGGAAAATATTATTCTTTTATTAATAAAATAGGAATTGATTAAAATAATTGTTTTATTCATACTGCTTTCTCTTTCAGGGCTAGGGAACTAAATATTCTATTTACTCTTTTCTTTATAATCTTTTTCAACCCCTTTGGTTGATGGCGCCCAAAAATCTTATCTGAATTAAATCTACGACCTTAGCTCTCAAGCGAATTAAAAAACTGAGTGGCCGTGGTGACCCAAGTAATTAATTAATAAAAATATCAACAAGAACATCTTAAGATAAATTGAATAAGATAAAGTAAATAAGAATCCTTTTTTATTTTTTTAAATTTTTTATTTTTTATTAATTATTACAAATGACGCTCTAACGTGGGGCCCGAAATAACATTTTGTGGGTAGCTCAGTCGTATGTAACTAGTAAAATTTTTAACAACATTTCAGATAAAAATCTTCATTTTTCCTTGCAGTGATATCTTTCTAAACACATAAATTTCTATATTTTTGGCTTGGCCAGAGATATTATTTTGACCATTTTTTGATTGTATTTGGAATTTTTAGGTACATTTTGGTATAGAGAAAAATGTCTAAAATGAACCCTACCTACCTGTGGAAAGATGAGTTGGTTTGGGAACTCTGCGTAAGAGGCATCCAGGCTGATCCAGGATCAAGAGTCAACATCCTCAAATCCTTATTGCGACAGCTACAGAAAGCTGAGAAAGATGATTCTATCGTGCCTCATCCGGCGATATCGATGGATTTTCAACAGGAAACACGAATATGCCAAAGAAAACTCGTGATATTACAAGGATTGGTAACCATTTTTAATTCCAATAAAGAACATGTTGATTATAAAAGAGCTATGTCACGTTTACTACATGTTAAACGTAGATTAAAGTATATCTCTTCTGGTAACCCAGAAGAAGACAATTTCAAATCCGAACTTATAACGGAAACAACCTCTCTTATTGCCAATTTAAAAGCAAAAGCTCAAAATAATGACGTCAATCTTTTGCATTTCAAGGACACAGATGAAAGTTCTTCAGAGACCTCGTATGAAAGCGATTCTGAAACTCCTGAAATTGTAAATTCTCGTAGAGTATCTTTTGCGACCGACGAACAAAAAGTAAATCCAGGAGAAAATCCTAAAATAATGATTCATTCTGACGTTCTTGTTCGTGGGCCAGCACAGGAGGCTTCGCAATTAAATTCCGTATCTCAACATATGAGTAACAATAATGATTTTGAAAGCTCTATTGAACCAACCTGTTCTCATACATTACAGCCTAAAACTTTGTTTAGTAGGGACATACAAGAAAACGTCAACTTGTATAGACGACAATTTAGTTTAAACTCAATATCTCAAAATAAAGTTGATAATGGCGAAAATTTAATTGATAATGACTTTGAAAGCTGGGTTCAACCAAATTGTTCCCGCACACCAAATCTTGCAACCTTATCTAGTAGAGACACCCAACAAAATACCAACTTAAACACACGACAGATCAATTTAAACTCAAGACCTCAAAGTTCGCGAATAATGCCAGACTTTTATAATGAACAGGGCAGATTAGATTCCTTGGATAGATTTTCACATATGGCCACCTTGGGAGACTCTCCACACGACATGGATAATAGCCTTATTAGGGAGGAAAGTGGGTTTATGTCAGGAAACCACGTAAATCAGGCCGCAGGTCATATTTTTCAGAGACAACAAAGTTTAGAGCAGGGTCCTATTTTTCCACAGGCAAACTTGCATAGCAAATATCAATATGAAGGAAATGTCACTATAAATCGCTCATTTTTGCAGGGTCCTAACTTGCCACAGGCAGATACCTATAACATAGATAGCTCAAGACCAGATATAAATAGGAATAGTTTATTTGCACAAGGTCCTCCACCTAATATCACCGCAAGCTTACCTAATCCGAGTTATAACTGTTTTCCAAACTCAGGAATTTTCGATAGCATAGCCTCCAATTTAAATTTAAACGAACCCCGGCCATTTAATCAACAATTAAATAACGATCCTTATCGGACCTCATTCTTAAATAGACAAGTGCCTTCAAATTCGTTAAGTAGTCAGGATAATTACAGACTACCTCCCTTAAATCGTATTGGTCTTAAATTCAATGGTAGAAACCAAAGTCTACACAGCTTTTTAGAGACGGTAGAGGAATTTTGTCTAGCACATAGAATACCTAGAGAAGGGCTCTTAAATTTTTCACACGAACTTTTTGAAGGGGATGTTTTAATTTGGTACAGGTCAATAAGAAGTTTAGTTAACACTTGGGATGAGTTAGTTTATCAGTTGCGTTTAAATTTCTTGCCTATAGACTATGAATTAGCATTGTGGGATGAAATGAGATCTCGTACTCAAGGTATTACTGAAAGGGCGCTTATCTATATAGCGGTTATGGAAAATTTATTTAAAAGATTTTTAAACCCAGTTGACGAGAGCGTACAATTAAAAATAATAACTAGAAATCTGTTACCCTATTACCAGGGACAATTAGCTCTGAGGCAACCAGTATCTTTATTTGAGTTAAAAAATCTTTGTCGAATTTTAGAAGACACAAAAGTAAGAACTGATAAGTTTCAAGCTCCACCGTTTTGCAATTCTTCCACTCTGGAACCCGAGCTAGCTTATAGAAAGCCTTTCCAAAAATTTAATAATAATAATAGAAACGTTAGTGAAATTAATCAATCTCCTAGCAATGTCAATCTAGAACAAGAAAAACAAAATTCAAGTCACAATGTCAATAGTACTGATAATTTAATAAATTTTCAAGACCTAAATTTAAGCGCCTTAGATCAAACAAATAAAACTACTGGTATAACGCTATTTTAAAAAAGAGAGTTAAATGTTTTAACTGCGATGAAGAGGGGCATATCTTCTCCGCCTGTAAAATGAAAAAGAAAATTTTCTGTTATAAGTGTGGACACAAAAATGTCACCAGACCTAATTGTAAAGCTTGTGGTCCAAAAAACGTAGTAACCTACTCTCATCAGTCGGCAGGGAGTGTTTAAAAGCAAATTTAAAGTCCGATATTTTTCATTTATCGAACAACTGGTCTAAGTGGCTAAATACAGTAAAACATTTCTTTAAATATAATGAAATTTCACCTTTATTCTCAAAACAATCAAATAACGACCAAAGACCTTATCTAGACGTTTTTATTAAAGATAAACTTGTGACTGCTTTATTGGATACAGGGGCTATGCAAAGCGTAGTAGGGAAGAGAGGATATCAAATCATATCAAACTTAGGTTTCACAATTAAAGAATTCAGTAGAGAATCCATTACCACTGCTGATGGCAAACCACAATTAATTTTAGGATCTGTTACTCTTCCACTTTACTTAAGTAATAAAAAGGTAGACCTAGAAGTATTAGTAGTTCCAAGCATTCATCAATCTTTTATTTTGGGCATAGATTTCTGTCAAAAAATGAACTTAAGACTAGATTTTAAGGACAATTCCTATGATTTAAACAGCACTCTGGGTTTAAATGAAATTATTGTTAAAGAAAAATTCGAAAAGATATCTATCCAGTCTGAAAACGATCTAACAGTGGTACAAAGGGGTAGATTAGAGAATATGATTAGGAAGTTTGATGAGTTAGTATCAGATACATTAGGGGTGACCAACTTAATAGAACATAAAATAGAACTTACATGTAAGGAACCTTTTCGTAAGAGACCTTTTCTTCTTTCTCCCTATATGCAAAAATACATGAACGACGAGATCGATAGATTATTAACTCTCGGTGTGCTAAGAGCTTCCACAAGCCCGTATTCCGCCAATGTCTTGCTTGTAAAGAAAGATTCAGGTGAATACCGGTTATGCTATGATGGGAGAGCCATAAATTCTTATACAGTTAAAGACCCTTATGCTTTACCATACCTATCAAGAACACTAGACAAAGTAAAAGATGCTAGATTTTTAAGCTCTATAGATTTAAAGCACGCTTTCTGGCAAATAAAACTAAGTGAAGACTCATGTGCCAAGACCGCGTTTACTGTCATTAACAGGGGACATTTTGAATTCGTTCGTATGCCTTTCGGGCTATGTAATGCTGCTCAAACCCTCCAAAAATTAATGGACCGCCTTTTTGACCCCACTTTAGAAAAGAACATCTTTGTTTATCTTGATGATTTGGTAGTAGTAAATAGCGATTTTGACTCTCACTTGGAAACTTTAAATAAAGTCTTTGATACTCTTAAAAATGCAGGCCTCACCATAAATGCAAAAAAGTGTAAATTTTGTCAACCTAGCCTTGCTTTTCTTGGTTATGTAGTAGACAAGAATGGATTACACGCGAATCCTGACAAAGTTTCAGCCATCTGTAATTATCAAAAACCTAAAGATGACACAGGCATTAAACGTTTTGTGGGAATGGCTTCTTGGTATCGAAAATTTATTAAAAATTTTTCTGAACTTATAGTACCCTTAAATAATATAACAAAAAGTAAAAAGAAGAAACAAGTTGTAGAGTGGAACCCTGAAGCGGAGCAAGCTTTTGAAAATATTAAAACAAGACTAGTTACAACACCGGTGTTGCGAAATTCAGATTTTAATAAACCCTTTACCATACAAACTGATGCATCAAACGCAGCAGTAGGCTCGGTCCTTACTCAATCAGATGGGGACGACGAATAGCTTATGCTTCTAGAACCTTAACAAAATCAGAAATTAACATGACAGTTACAGAAAAAGAGCTTTTGGCCATAGTACACGCTGTACTAAAGTTTAGGTCTTATATAGAGGGTGGCCCAACTTTCACAATTTTAACTGACCATTATTCCTTGCAGTGGCTTTTCCGTTTAGAAAACCCCATGGGTAGATTAGCTAGGATGTCCATCTTGCTGTCACAATTTAATTTTGTTATTAAGCATAGGTCTGGCACCTCAAACGTCGTCGCAGACGCACTTAGTCGTAGTTTTCCAGAAATTTCCTCAATAGATAACGTTCCACTAGATAAATGGTATTCACAGTTGAGGGATAAAATACAAAAACATCCCCAAAAATATCCAGCTTTTCGAATAGAGGGTGATAACTTATATAAACATTTCCCCAGTAGTCACAATGTTCAAATTAACCAAAAAGATTGGAAACTAATCATACCACGAATTAAAAGATCGGAAGTCTTAGAAAAATTTCATGATAATCCATTAGGTGCACATTTTGGTTTTAAAAAGTGTCTCGATAAAATTTTAGAACAATGCTGGTGGCCAGGGATTAGACAAGATATAAAGACGTATATTTCTCGTTGTCAGGTTTGTAATGAACAGAAAGTTTCTCAATTTGCTAGGGCTGGTCTCATGGGGGCACCTAAGAATATTTCCACACCATTTAAATTACTTTCTATAGACATTCAGGGACCTTTTCCAAAATCCAGGTCCGGCTTTTGTTATTTGCTCGTCGTAATAGACTGGTTCACCAAATTTACTTTTATTCATAAAATGAAACGAGCTTTGACTAAGGAAATTTGTAGCTTTCTGGAGGAAATAGTTTTTATATATTTTGGCGTTCCCCAAGTTCTAGTAGTAGACAATGGTACGCAGTTTAAATCAAAAGAATTCACCAGCCTGATGAATAGTTATAAAGTAGGTCACATCTGGTACAATGCCCGATACCATCCCCAAACAAATAACGTAGAGCGTGCAAATAGAGTGATAGGCACCGCGATTAGGTCCTATATTAAAGAAAATAACCATCGTGACTGGGACAAACACGTACACCACATATGTAACGCTATAAACACCACTACACACATATCAACTGCATTTTCACCAGCTTTCTTAACTTTTGGACGTAACTTACCTACCTCTGGAGATTATTTTGGTATCATAGAAAGTAAAAACCTTTGTCCCTATAAATTTGACGACAGACAAAACTTAGCTCAAGAACTTTCTAAATTACCAGACGTTTATGAACAAGTTATTAAAAACATCAATAAAGCTTATGAGCGAAATAAGAAATATTATGATTTGAGAAAGAGAAATTTTGAGTTTGATGTAGGTGACGTAGTCTATAAAAGAAATTTCATCTTGTCTGACGCTGGGAATTATTTTTCTAAAAAACTGGCAAAGAAATTCATTAAATGTAAAATCATTAAGAAAATTTCTCCAATCATTTATGAACTTAAGGATGAGCACGATAAAAGCATCGGTCGGTATCACATTAAAGATCTTAAATCCCCTCTGGATAGCAGTCTTGATCTTGAAGACGCTGACCAGCCCTAAACCCAACCGTATTCCATAGCTAGTAAGTAATTAAGACTGAATGTATATTGTACCTCAAATGTAAAGGCAACATGTAGCCTAAAATTTTTTGGTAATTAGATGTTAAGAGGTACTCAATTGTCCTGAATTATTTCTTATTTTTTTAATTTTTTGTTGAAAGGGGGTATTTGTAACAATCTTTTTGTGCTTGTTACAACGTTAGTAGATAGCCCGAGTTTTTATCAAATTTTGACCAATTTAGATAATTAAATTTTTTTAAAAATTTTTGAATACGCCCCTGTCTAAAAGGTTCGGCGTCCAGGCCGATTTTCTTAATACAATAACCTACGTATAGGCAACCCAGAAAATGACGATATGCATGACTAGCTGTCGGAATATCACTTGCACACCCATATGGTATTATGAGATCTTTTACAGATCAGGGATGACTGCCGTTTTTTTGACGTTACCTAACCTAGTTTTTTGGATGCAATTAGTTTCGGGTCAAACTTGCATCCATTTTCATGGCTTTTTTTGGTTAAAATGAGTAGATTCCCGTTTTCAAAGTTCAAAGTGCCCTGCAGATTTGCTTGTCAATTGCCGGAAGTCACATGGGTTTTCGAAGCAGTGCGAGTCACGAGTGGGAAGTTGTTTTTTTGATAGGAAAGTCTATTTAAGGACTTTACGGCGTAGTGCTTCGGTCTGTTCGTTCTATATACCGGTCCAGAAGACTTGAACAGCAGGTGATGAAGATACAAATTGCGGTTTTGTGTTAATAATTTGCATTTTATATGTGTCGGCAATGGCCGGATCGGAATTTAACATAGAAGCTGTCTTTTGAGCCTTAAATGGGATTGTTCGTCACCTAGACCGAAGGAAGCCCGACCATCTGGTGAGTAGTATTTTCCGGTTTCACAAAATGGCGTCCTAATGTTCACGTTTTATTTTAGGCTTCTTTTGACTACTTTTGATTCGTTTTATCAACTTCGTTTATCTACTTTCTTTTATCAACTTCGTTTATCTACTTCTTTTATCTTCTGGTTCTTTTATCTCCTACCTCTTTTATCTTCTACCTTTATTACCTTCTACTTCTATTTTCTACTTTCTACATGGATTTAGCCATGTGTTGGAAATGCTTTAGTCAGTATTCGTAACCTGGAGTCTTCCTCTTAATTCTTTACCCTGCTATGGATCCCATGTCTGGAATGGAGGATGTATGTCTTAGAGAGGCCAAGACGAGTGGGGGTGTCATTTTGGATGAAGTTCCTGTTTCGGTGCATGTGCCGGTCACCCCGACGTGCTGTATGGTCAACCGTCCACATTGATCTGATGCTGGAGATTGACGCATAATCCGTCGTGCCTGTCTGCTAGAGTCCTGCCTTACATGAGCTAAGTAGCATTTTTTTTCTCCTTGATTACTTTACTAACACCACCTCCGACTAATTTTTATTAAATTTCATAAAATATAGTACCAAAAACCCTTCTTTTGAGTTTGAATAAGTAAATTTCATGTGTCTAATAATTCAGGATAATTTCACCTCTATACTTCAGTTAAATCACTCATAATGTACTACTAATGGGCCAAGAGCCACCTTTTTAGGTAATATTGCTAAAATACCTCTTTTTAATCACTTGTAACGTTTTCACTGGCACAATGCCACACTTACCGGACTTAACCTTTTTAATTTGATCAGTGATAGCCACTAAAAGTCAATTGTTACCCCTTAACTTAATTTCCTAGGTTATAAACTTTTATGTGGTGATTCGGTAGACTGTATTATATCTGTATATTCTTCCCTCTGTATATCTTTATGTATAATATAATAATAATAAAAAAGTTTATTCAAACATATATAAATACAATATTTTAAGTATAATATAATATGTATATAAAGATTTTTTGAATAAACCAAAAATAATATTTGTTTTAACTCACGAAGAAAACTTGTTGTGAGTATAGGTAATTATTATATTTTATAACATCTATGAATATAATTTTCTAATTTTATGTTTTTTATCACAATAATATAGGTAGGTAAATAATAAATGTTTTAATTTATTATATTATGAAAGATATATCTTTGATTAGTAATTATCCATTTTTTAATTTCCTTTTTAAACTTTATTATTGATCTGATTGATAAAATTGATTTTGGTGTTATATCAAAAATATAAGGAATTATATTTAAAAAATGTTTTTGTCCTATAATTTTGTTGGTTTTATTTTTTAATGTAATTTGATTTTTATTTCTGGTATTATATTTATGACTAATAAAATTTAATTGATTTTTATTTTTAAACATATAAATTAGCATATTATAAGTAAATAATTGTCTGATATCCATTTTTTTACTTTCTTTATAAAGCATATCAGAGGAATATAAATAATCTCTATTATAAATAATTTTTAAAATCCGTTTTTGAAGGACTTCTATATTATAAAGATGACTTTTGTTTATTCCACCCCAACCTAATATTCCATAATTTATTTGAGTTTGTACTAAAGAATAATATATTATTTCCAACTGTTTTATATTTAAAAATTGTTTAAGATGTTTAAATTTTGGAATAAGCATTCTTAATTTTTTAGTAAGGTATTCGCTCTGTAAATTCCATTTTAAATGTTTATCAATAATTATTCCCAAATATTTAATATAATTTGCTTGCTCTATTTTTATATTTTCATTAATTCTTAGTGTATTTGTTGCATTTGGTAAATTATTTTTATAAGAAGTAAATGGAAGATATTTTGTTTTTTTATAATTTATTGTTAATAAATTATTATTAAACCATTCATTAATTTTTATAAAATCATTTTTAATTATATCTTTTATAATATT
The DNA here is from genome assembly GCA_963920685.1 of Polydrusus tereticollis. Taxonomy (NCBI): domain Eukaryota; kingdom Metazoa; phylum Arthropoda; class Insecta; order Coleoptera; family Curculionidae; genus Polydrusus; species Polydrusus tereticollis. The sequence continues at coordinate 28,426,648 of OY987334.1, forward strand.
CCAATTCATTCCTTCGTAAAATATTACAGTATCGTCTGCGAAACTGTGTAATTTTCCTTGACAATTTAGAGTAAATATATCATTTAAATATATATTAAAAAATAATGGTCCTAAAACTGTTCCTTGTGGGACTCCATAATTAAAAATTTTTGGTATACTGATCGTCTCACCAATTTTGACATATTGTGGTCTATTATTTAAATAACTTTTAATTAAATTTAAAACATTTCCTCGGAAACCTAGATTTTCTAATTTTTTTAAAAGTATTTCATGACTTACAGTATCAAAAGCTTTTGCTAAATCTAAAAAAATACAAATACTTTGCATTTTATTATCCATTGAGTTATAAATCTTAGTTGTTAGTTGACAAATTGCATCTTGAGTTGATTTATATTTTTTGAAGCCAAGTTGTTTCGCTGATATTATTTTATTTTTATTTAAGAATTTGTCCATTCTATCTTTTAAAACTTTTTCAAATATTTTTGCTAATGATGAAATTAATGTTACAGGTCTATAATTTTGAAATTCTGTTTTGTTTCCATCTTTATAAATTGGTTTTATTAAACCTATTTTAAAAGCATTTGGATATATTCCTGTTCTAAATATAGTATTTATTAAATAAACTAACGGTTTAGATATCTCTGAATTAATTGATTTTAATATCTCTGATGTTATTCCATCAATTCCAGGAGATTTTTTAGGTTTAAGATTATTTATAATATTTTTAATTTCATAATAATTGGTTTCTTCTAGATAAAAGGAATTTAAGTTATTTGATAAACTTTCATATAAAATTTTACTTTTATTTTTATTTAATATATTATTAGCCAATGATTCACCAACTTTTGAGTAATATTCAATAAAATTATTAGATATTACATTTTGATCATTAGTTAATTCTCCAGAAGTGTCATGTAATTTATTGAATTATTTTTTTTATATTTTTCATTGCATAATTTTTTAACACAATTCCATATTTCTTTTGCTGATTGACATTTATTTTCTATTTGAGATTTATAATAAATTATTTTAGCTTTTTTAATAATTTCCGTTAATTTATTTTTATAAATTTTATATTCATTTAACAGGTTTTGATTATCTGAATTTTTGAGATTCTTATAAAGTTCATTCTTTTTATTTATTGATATTAATAAGCTTTTTGATATCCACTCTTTTTTTGATATATTTACTCTATTTTTAATATTGACTTTACATTTTTCCACATTATTTTGAATTTCGTTAATTAAAAAATTACTTAAATCTTCAGAAGATTTTAATAAAAAATATTTATCCCAATTTGATTTACTTAAAGATTTCTTTAATTTATTGTAATCAATGTAAGTTTTATTTTTTATTAAATCATGGTTTTTAATTTGATTTATATTTGAAAAATTTTGTAAAATAATTGGATAGTGATCTGTTATTTGATATTGGAATATGAATGATTTAAAATTTGATAAATTTTGTTTTGTATTAATGAAAATATGATCTATACATGAAGTTTGATTATTTATCTTCCTTGTAACATCGTTTACAAAAGATGTAAAATTATATTCACTTAAAATATTTAAATATTAAGTATAGTTGTATAATTTCTCTAGTTTCGCTTAAGACTGTTGTAAATTCCTGTAGATTTCGCTTAAAGTGGATGGGTCACTCCAGTAATGTATATATTACCTAAACTGCTTATCTTGTTTCATACGAAAACTTAGTTTTCAATTTAAACCCGAAACCTCCCTCGCCAAGGAATGCTTGAGTGGTTGGTCTATTTATTGTAAATTCATTTGTATATTAATCCCTAGTAGGTTTTATGATTATCTAGCTGGAACAGGCTAGTTTTGATTTATGTAACTAAATTTTACTCGTCAAGCAGTATAAGATGGTTATTTTAATTATCTTAAATTGAGATTTACATTAAACAATAAACGTAAGTCTTACTTTCTAACGGAAGTAGCAGTTAAAGGTTTAATTTTTAAGTATAAATCTAGAACTTCCTCAGGAAGTATGCATTTTCGCACTAAGTTATTGAGATATTATATCTGTAATTTCTTTATTTTTGCTTAATGTTATTAAGATATCCCTATAGAGCATTGAGATATTTCTATAGCTGTAATTTTCTGTATTTTGACTTAATTTTATTAAGATACCCCTATGAAGTTGTTGGGATATTCCTATATCGGTAACTTCTTCATTGGACTTAATCTTGTAATGGATATATCTATATCTGTTGAGCGGGTTAATAAGAGACTGATAATCCCGGTCTTGAATACATTACCTACTGACCCAGAAATTTTAGTTACCATCAGTATGTATTTTTTGTCATTCTAGGTTTTGGCTATATCTATTAGTTAGACTTAGCTAGAAAACCTTTATCTTCACCCCTAAGCTATTTAGTTGGGAACATAACTAAAGTTTTAAGTTTTCTCAATTCTATTTTGGAATAGGGCATGGTAGATGTCTTTATTAATATAACCTGGAAGTGATATTACTAATTATGAATTTGATTCTAAATTCTATTTCACTTTAAATTCTGGCGTAGTGAATGCTATAAGGGACTTTATATTAACTTTACCCTAAATGCTGCTTTACTTTGAATTTTGGCAAAAGGGTAAATGTCTTTAATTATATAACCTTGAAGTTATCATAAATTTCTCAAGGGATTTTAACCAAATTTTGGAGCATCGTAAGTGCTTCAATTGACCTATCATTGACTTTACTATAAAGAATATTTTATTTTCAATTTTGGCATAATGAATGCTATAATTTGATTTAGTTTAACTTAAATTTAAATTCTGTTTTATTTTGGTCACTACCTTTAAAGTAATTACACTTTAATTATGTTCAAAGCTTTTAGTTAGTATTTGACTCCTTTTATATTGGGTGTTTAGAAAGAATCCTCACTTCTTAATCTTTTTGATTTCCTACGATCTAATATATCTTTTAGTGGAGCTGTCTAGCTCATGTCATAACTTTTTCTATGTTATTTTTTATATCTTCTTTCTCTGATTTAGTTGCTTAACCTTTTATTCAAATCCTTTTTCTATGTTATGTTTATTTCTTCCTATATGAATAAAATGGGTGTTTGTTGGAAAATATTATTCTTTTATTAATAAAATAGGAATTGATTAAAATAATTGTTTTATTCATACTGCTTTCTCTTTCAGGGCTAGGGAACTAAATATTCTATTTACTCTTTTCTTTATAATCTTTTTCAACCCCTTTGGTTGATGGCGCCCAAAAATCTTATCTGAATTAAATCTACGACCTTAGCTCTCAAGCGAATTAAAAAACTGAGTGGCCGTGGTGACCCAAGTAATTAATTAATAAAAATATCAACAAGAACAGCTTAAGATAAATTGAATAAGATAAAGTAAGAATTCATTTTTTATTTTTTTTTTGATTTTTTATTTTTTATTAATTATTACAGCGGACCTGCAAAATAAGAGCGCAGCAAGGGATGGGTATAACCAACCCTTAAGTCCCAAATAAACAAACGTAGGTACTACTATACCATAAAATCCAAATACCCAAAGCGTTATGATAATGTGTAAATATTAAAAATTGCAAACTGTATCAATAAAAATAGGAAACCTAAATGTATTATTAATATCCAAAGGATTCTAGCTTGATTGTATAAAATAACAAAATCGTAAAAAATTTTAAAAAGAATAAAAGAATAAATGAACCGTTTTGTGATACGTTCACAAAACAAATTAACCATTAATATAAGTAAACATTCCTGAAAATAATATGCAGTGTCTACAAAAAAAAATAATGTAGGTAAGCACAAATATATAAAAAATGCAAATATACCACGTCACAGAAAGAAATCAATATCACTTATTCCATCCTTATACAGCGCTATACCAAAAAAAATGCAACACTGCTATACGATAGAATACTAAACTAGTATAGCATTACTGTATAAGAATATCCTAAGTCAATTAAAAAAAAGGCATAAATAGTTACAATTCATAACATAAAAGCATCAAAATAATTACATCAGAGAAAAAAAATATGCGAATGTATAAACTCAATTAACAAAAAAAATTTAATCTACCTGTAAAGCGTGCAATGCAATACCCAGATATAATTTCAAAACAACAATTAATACTACTATTCGCATCTTAAAGTGTGATAACGCTAAGTCGTCAACGCAACTATATGAATTAATAATTATGTAGGTGGGTGCAAACGTACAAACCAGAAAAGTCAAAGGCTATGTTGGAGCAGTAGCAAGACACTAAAACAACTTTCAATCTTAATTGAAATTAAAATTTGTTTTTAGACTGGAGTGACTTAATAGAGAACATAAAAAAAAATCCCGTTGATAGGCGCCATTTTGTTACAGCAATTTATTGTTGTTTTAGGAAATAGTGGTTATTAAACACAGAAAAAAAAGAAAAGGGGTGGTATTATTAATTAATTAGCAAAGTATTGATTGACTAATTAGTTATTCTTTTACAAAGAGAAAAAAAGGAGAGAGAAGATCAGGCGGCTCTTACATGAGCAAGTGCTGTTGTCTTTAAGGCTGCGGCCGACTCGTTACTAGCTCATATGGCCGGCGAGTGGTGTGGGTAAAACTAAAGGGGTGCGCCACCTGTTTTGGGGCCCTCGAGTCGAGACAACAACACTGATTAACTAAATAAAACAGGAAACGACACGGATCTCAAGAAAACACCAGACTAAACTCTAAAATCTATTTAGAAAATAATACTTATATACAATTTATTCTGACAATACCGATTGAATCGCCGAATTGACCATAAATAAAATAAATAAAAAAGGCTCCAGCATGAACCGAATAAACGGGGTAATCGTAATACTAAATATTAACTAAAACGGGGTTCTATATAATATCATTACGCCTTATTACCAGTCGAACCGAAGAAAACAGTATTAGAACGACTAAAATTAAATATGTATGGTACTGCTCCAAACAGCTGACTTTTAAAAGTTGAAAGTTACAGAATTTGAGGTTATACTAAAATGAAAAGTAAAAATGTGATGTTAAATTAAGCCGGTACATGTAAGATACTGAATTTAGAAAGCCATTAACACTAATTGTGATAATTGTGGGTTAAGGTGGAGTTCCAGAGGGGATTTCCACGACCTAAGCACGTTTTGAATGCGCTTTACTGGTAGTAAGACAGCACAGACAAATAGAAAAACCTGATATGAGGCTCGCCAAACTCCATTCCACTGGCACTGCTACTGAAGAGACTGGCTCAAGTTAGCCTCTATGTATCGCCAGGCCTTCGAGGTCTCCTCGACGGATGAAGGGGTGCTAAGCTCGGGTATTCAGCAAAGTGACCGCAGACACCAGCGGTATGCCAAAAGTAGCAGGGTGGAAGCAGGATCATGCAGTCCAAAGCGACATAGACGTATGCCAAACGCAGGCAGGACAGCAGGACAAGAATAGGCAGGCAAAAGGGTGTGAAGAAAACTAAAACGTGATAAGGAAAAAAAAGAAAAAGGCCTGAAACAAAAGCAAAGCATGCAATGGCTGGCTACAATATGACGTGAATGGTAAGAAATAAATGATACGTGAAACCTATTTAACATTATAAAAAGTAAAGCTGCTTATTTCTTGCAGAAGTTATGATCTAAAACTCACCTGAGGTGGTAGTTGGCCTTTCTCGTAGAAAAATAAATTGATATTTGAGGAAAACCCCGAAGCAATTAAAACAGCAAAATAGCTTTCGGCGCTGAATATACTTGACCACCGATAAAATGCTTGGGCCCCCCAAATTTCTCACTAAGTGGCGAAAATAGCGCCAATGGTCCAAATCGCACCACTGCAGGAACCAAAGTGATTCTAGAAAAAGGGTTTTCTCCTTCCAAAAAGGCGGGTAAGTTTGACAGTCAGAGTTTTAGGGAATTTTTGCTTTACTTGGCAGCTTTGACATATGACACAATAATAACAACAATAAACTAAGGACGGTTAATTAATTATCTTTAATTAAGAAAATATGAAGAAAGTTAGCCTTCCACACAACGCTCCTGATTTAATAAGGGTAAATTTAAGGGACTGAAGAAGTTTCTCTAACTTTAATATGTCATATCGTCAAAGTGTCTGTTACCATTGGTTTCGTGTTTTTAGCCTTCAAGCATGAAACTAATGTTTTTAAAATGGATGGGGTTCTAGTAGAAAGACCCTTATGGTTTAATAATTAACTCAGAAACAGCCTGAAGAACCGGTAGGACTAAGAAAAATATATTTGTTAATGAGAAAACTGAAATTGTCAACTGTATATTTATTGTTTGAAGAAGGAGGCTCTGAAGGAAGTATCTGTCTTGACTTTTATCCTTAAATCAATTAATTTTATGAAGAAGGGGGTGAGTTTAAAAATAAATTACTATTATTCTAATAGCGGTAAATTTGACCTGTAACATCCATACCGTCTACAAATTAACACATATTTGTTGTACGAATCCAAAGTTTTACTGGAAAGTTTAGGCGCCTGGTTCGGTCAAAATTTAAATTCATTACCATTTGAGGAATTTACGTGCCGCTTGAATTGGTATCTTCAATATGCGTTACATCAGTATGAAATGGAAAAATATGTCGGCGTTAGAGATAAAGAATTTTCAATGAATGTACTCACAAAAGAATTAACCCAAGCCGTTTCGGAAATATTTCAGTCACCGGAAAAGGCCCTAAAGGATGTTCTTCTTTCTGCGGCATTTCTAGGTGACGAGGGCCGTAGTGATCAAGTATTTGAGTTACATTTGGACGTTTCATTGATAGATTTTTATCGCAAGTTACTCGACTCACATGTCAACTTGTGCCCAACCATTTTTGGAATGTTTATCGTTACAAACGTGTTTCTAAGCGGAAACCTTGTGCTAGAAGGAATTTCCAGTGATAAGGCATTAGCGACCCTGTGTGTTTGGTGAATGAGAAAAATATGGGCTCGTAGTTCAACATTTCGTCAACGACACACCGTTAAAGAATTTGCCAAAGTTAAACAATTATTGCCTGTATTTATAAATGATCGATTTTCCTTGAACAGATTACTGAGTCTACCTACCACAGACCTAGCGAATAGATTTCGTAAAATGGAATTGATGTTTCAAAAGGACAATATTCCACTGTATATTTTAGCCAACTATGTACCATGGATATTTATCAACGAAAATGCATTTTCGTATCCGAATGTTCCCCCAGAATTTGTACCATTGGCCTCATTAATTCATATACGACACTTGCTCACTAAGGTGAGCGAAGCTGCAACACAGAATAAAAAGTACAATGCCCATGCAACGATTCAAACTATTATTAAAGTACTTTCAATAAGGGATCTTGTCGAACCAATTGAGCTGATGGAATTGGCCAACACCATGGTAGATTTTCAATAAATTTAATTTGTTAAATATATTAAACAATTACACGCGTCATTTATTTTTTTAACAACGTTCTAAACTTGGATGCCATTTTGTCCAGAACGCAACGAGCCACATATATTTTACATATTATATTATAAGGCATGGTTGGGTTAAATCGAGACGTAATAATGACTTACATTTTTGACGTATCAAATTTAGAACAGAAAAAAAGTATTAAAGAATGGTTGGCGAAATATTTAGTAGACCATCGGACGAGTGCATTACCTCCTCCAGTCGCACAGTATTACGAACTTCAGAGTGGAAATATGTTAAGAGATTTAGATAATGTGAAATACGAATCCATGACGAAAATACCGTTGCCGGGGAATCAGTTATTCGGACGTCAAAAAATTTCTAATAAACCGTTGATTTACGATGACATTCAAGTCCCCCGAGTACAGCACGACTTGAATTCTGAAATCGAGGTACCAACAAAATTATTGGTTGCCAATTATGAAAATCAAATTGCACTTGCGAATCCATTTGTAGTCTACGACTCCACCTATTCTGTACCGAAATTTTATGACGATCAGTTCACAATAGAAGTAGCTGAAGATTTACCACAAACCAATTTATCAATAAGTGAGTTTTCCGAAAACATATATATGGTTATCACCAAGGACAAAAAGAAGTGGTGGTTAATCAGTTCGGATGCTGTGTACACGAACACACTTCCCTTAGCCGATGAAAAATTTAATAAATTTAAAATAGAGGGAAATGAAATCCGTTTTCCAAGTCGTAAGATTATTCCAATTTCTACGATTACCGTATCTATTGCAAACGATCGTACGGTCGAAGTTTACACTATTGGATCTGGTCTAATTGAATTCAAGTTAACTGTTAATGGATTTCCTCGAAGTGATAAACTAATTGAAGAAATGATCGAAACCTCTCTTGTAGAGGAAAGACAAAAGGTAAAGAAGAAACTCTTAAATGCTCCTATCAAAAAGGACCAAGTGGTAGAATCCGATCAGGCGGCCAAGAAACGGCGCAAATTGGGAAGTTCAGAATAAAGGCACATAAAAAAATTAAATAGTAATTATTCAGACTGATTCATTTTTTTTTTTCATCTCACTTTGATGTGGCGGCGCAGTCTGGGGTGAAACAAGTGTGGTAGGAAAGGAATTTAGAAATCGATCAAATTTATTATTTTCGGGACAAGGCTGCATCCGCACATTCTTTGCTATTTTCAATTTAAACATGCGTTCGATTAATTTTGTAAACTTGTCCAATTCATTGTCACCCTCCTCAAACAATCGTATTGGTAGTTGTCGTTCCATTAGCCTTATAAATTTGTCGTTGCATTATTATGTGATACATTAAACTAGAGGAAATAATTAATACTAATTTATTTCGAACATTCATAAAGCCAGAAATAAAAATCATTACCGTCTGAATAATGACAATTAAAGCATACCGGAATAAGCCCGTCCAATGAGTTAAATTAGATTTCAAAGCGTCCTTAGACTCAAGCCTTTTCTTCTGGTCGGTCAGATTGTCGTGTAATAATGATCGTAAATCGACTCGTTGCTGCTGTTGATCCGTTAACGTTTCAACTTGATCAGTTTCGCGTTTTGTTCTAGCTATTTTATCAGCCGTTTTCATTTGTGCTTGTATTTCTGCATAGGCCGTGTCGTAGTTTTGAATGTGCATAATTACTTATTATAAGCTGCAACTATGTTTTCCATACCGTGGCAATATTTATTGATATTAGTTTCCATTATTCTGGTAACCGTTGCCGCTTTCGTGTATATTGTAAATCCGGAAAGTAGTGTAAAATATACTGGTAGTTCCGGATCTTCTTCACGCACCACAACGTAAGTGGATATATATTTTTTTGAAAACTTAAGACGATACCTAATAGTATGGGATTTACGAGTGAAATTAGGGGTGCTTGGGCTAGAGAAGCCATTGAAGCAGACTTTAAAAAAAATTTAAAACTTCTCGATAATTCCAACGAACTAATAAGAAACTTTTTAGAATCGACAGAAACGGTCAACTTTCGAAATATCGGTTCTATGGGAACGGTCGACTTCGTTAAGGGTTTACGGGAGGGAGAGGCAGCGAGAAGAATATCAAAGGCCAATCCGGCCCTGGCATCGGTGGCCGTCGAAACAAACCGCTTTATTCAGGCCATGGACAGGGAGGCACTCGAAATGCCGGACCGGAATTTGAAAAAAATTGCCGAAACAGAAAACGAGATCCGGAGCACGTTGCCAAATCTCGATTCCAAATTGAACGCATCGGAAATCGAAGCGGAAATAGCTAAAGACAAAAATACAAAGGAAATGGTTGTCAAAATTGAAAAGTCAAAAAATAAAACTGGAAAGTATATGCTTTATGCCGTCGGTGCAATTGCCGTCAGTGGCACAATATACAGTGCCCTTAACACACTTGCTGAAATTCGGGCGGGTTGTGTTTATTTCAAAACCCACAATCAAACCACTGTGGGCTGTAAAATTATCAAATGTTCCTGTTCCTATCCAACGGTGGGTTCCGGTATGAGTGCTTGTGGTTCCTTACCGACAAAGTTTCCCCATTCGGATTGTACTTGTACACCAACTTCGCCGCAATGTTTAAAGTGTACCGCCTCTCGGGAAAGTCCAAACGATAAAGAAAACTACGATCCTACCATACTTAATTCGAATGAAATAATTCGCTGTGTCCCTAAATCGGTTACTGCAACAATAGCAGATTTGTATAATGAATTACCTCGCTCCGTTATAGGTTCTATATCTAGTCTTGGAAGTATATTGAAATATGTTGTTTATGCTTGCATCGCGTTCGGATGTGGTTACCTAATATTTAAATTAGTCGGTGGAAAGGAAAAACCCATCGAAATTGCCAATCCAAATGATCCATATTATACAACGAAAACTCGTGGTGCTAAAAGACTAAGTTCAGCCTCTAAATTACAACCAGTTGTAATCGGTGGTGGCCGCCGACAACGAGTCGAATATTTAGGACCTAACGGCGTCCGGTTTCATCCCACTATTACGGAGGAGGAAGAAGTAGATATCGTTGACCAATTTCAAGAGGCTCTAAATGTATTTAAAGAATAAAGTCGCTCGCTTGAAAACTTAAAAACTGAACTTAAAAATGTATTGTCCACCGAATTAAAAGATTATGGTGTACAAATCCAGCAAACAAATAGTCAATTGAAACGGTTATCTGATTATTTTGAAATACGTGACCAAGTTAGCATCAGCAAAGATGTGGACACTATAAAATCAATTGTATTTCAATCACCGCAGCCGTTTGTCAACCGAATTGGAACGGTGCCTAATAACTCTACCATACCACAAATTACTTACAGTGACTCTTTGATAGTCTAAGGTTATCTAAAATGCGTTTAGAAACATTATTTGGTATTACTCACGATGCCCGCATCCGTTCGGCACTGAGTCTGACAACCAATGAAGTTATTGAAAGTAGTTTTTGTGACAAGGCGGAACATTACAGTCAAATCGACAAGTCGCAGTTACCAAGGAGTCTGATCGTTCAACCCAAACTAATAATTCGATGTAAACGAATAAATTCCTTTATCAGAGAAAAATTACACATTAACTGTGGTTGTTTTATTATTTATAAATTTCTTAATTCCCAACACAAAACATTGATTAATCGACGTCTGGATAAGGGCAAACGTAAATTGTTAACTTACACGTTAAACTTAAAAGAAATTACAAACGAATTCCCTTATTTGGAAAAATTATTTTTTGATGTTCAAAACGTAGACCGCTTCAAAGCCTCAAAAATGTTGGTCGCCTCGTTATCGGCTCGTCATACCACCAGTAACACTGGAAAAAGAATTCGCTTTACACGTTTAATACAAACGCCACCACTCTATTTAAATCCCTTAATTGGGGGAGAAGTTGTTCAAACGGGTGGTGTCCAGTTAGTACTTTCACTGCCTCTGGATATTAGTAAATTTGTAATGCGAGAAAAGGTTGGTCGATGTTTACACACATCGGTCCGTATGGTTAGTTCCAACGATCGTTCTCACGACGAAGGAGAGTCTTTTTATACCGTCTGTAATTTATGTTATAAGACAATAACTAAACTCGCCTAGTTATGGATATCCTTTATTTTATTTATCGAAGTGATATTCTACTTAAGGGCCATAAAATTATTACGGACTTGATAAAGTTATATCCCAAGTTATTTGTTCAGAAGGAATCATGGTTCGACCGGAAACAGCTGCCGTATGATAGGGAGGAAATACAAGGTACCGTGGAAGATTTGATTGCAACTCATTTTCAAAATCATTTACCGATTTAAGCTATATGGGATTTTTTAGTTGATGTCTTCGTACATCAAAATTTTAACGACGTTGCCTTCGAAATGCTCTTCAATGCCATGATTGCCGACAAGAGTTTAGTACACCGTTTAATGGGTCGACTAATACTACAACGGAATATTAAAAATCAAATTACAATGTTTTTGGACGAATATAAAGACTACATTAAAATGGGGTTGGAAAATGCAAAATTGTTACTTTTAAGTGATGACGAACAACGTCGTATTATTTGGTTTGAAAAAAATAAACTTGCAATTAAAGAATTTATACGACGGCTTATCATAAATAATAAAAGCGACCAACAAGACCGGGAAACTAAGAAACGAAGGTATAATGAAATTAATGGTGACATCACCCCTACCGATAATGCAGAAGTAAATAAATTAACTTTCGAGTAACCTGCCGGTTGAAAAAAGAATACAATTAAAGAATTTATACGGCAGCTTATTAATTCCAGTTGTAAATAATTTAGAGTAATAATAGTACATTTTTTTTTGCGTAATTTTCTGTTTGTGCACCTAGTACTGTGACATGTGGGCACGCATATATTTTTACCCTTACTGGTATATGTGCATTGGCTAAAAATACTAGTGCCATAAACATGGCTAAAGTAATATTTTGTGGTACTATTACACTCGAGAGCATTAATATTACCATAAACCAGGCAAGAATGGTTTGAATACCGAGTCCGGCGAGGGTGTCGCAATTTCGCCAAAGTATATTGAAAGAATTATTTAAATGATCATCAACTAAGGTTTTACATACTAAACAAAGATAATTAATATTTTCAAGTCTTCCTACACCATGGTAATTAACGGTGGTAAGATATGGTTTTAAGCCTGGATGTAACTCGTAGCGTGTGCCATTATAGGGCTCATCAATGGCATAGTAATAATGTCTGCAAAAATTTAAGCTCAAAAACGATTTCAAGTAAATCTTATACATACTTAATTTCAGTTTAAATTTTAAGATGAACATATTTCAAAGAAATGAAATAAACTTGTCTAGAGTCAAAGTTGTGCCTGTATTCTTTTTCCTCAAGGAACGATCGGAACAGCTTAGACGTTACTTAACGTCTTTTCAATTAGATTTACTTTTGTACGTACGCAACGATGGACTAATTTTAAATTAAGACTTGGTACCAATTCTTTTGCATCTTTATACGAAACTCGAGCCCCAAGATATAGTACCGGAACTCGATTTAAACTGCAATCATGCCAGTGAAAATAGGCGTTTTAATTCATTTCGAATTGTCAGTACACTGTACCGAGTCTGACAAATCTGTGTAAGCTTGCAGCTAAGTACTCCATGGGAAAAACAATTGAAACTAAATATGGTTAAACATATGTGGAATTTTAATCAGGAGTGCGTCGCAGCCGAACGATTAGATCCTCACTGTGTTAAGTTTACATTTAAAACTCGGACTATACCAAGCAATATTTGGGAAATGGATTCGCCGTCGACGGCAATATTTCTTCTTCGCTTTCTTATTAGTTTACCGATAAAAGTCCAACTGCCAAGCAATATTGAAAATGTTACAGCACAAATTATATATATATGTGAATTGTTCAAAACTCATAAGGTAGATACCGTTGACGGAGAATGTGCAAGTTGGCGGGTCAGTCGTAGATATAAAAGCGGCGAATCTTTATACCGACAATCAAACTTAAGTGATGATAAACGGGAGAAACAATTATTAGAAAATTATAATAAATCATCAAACAAAGGGGACGACAACCACGACAATTTAGTTACTACAAACTTGGAATCTCCGGTGGAAGACGACCCAAATAATTTTGTTCAGAATTCAGACCTTCGTGCTAGCCAACGAGAAAGTTTATTATTAAAAGAAGCGGACGACCAAGATCCAACCGTAGCTTTAGAATCACTAGGTGGTGAACAAGACGACCAGGAACAATTAATAGAAAGTGCAAACGAAATATACGGTCCAAATAATTTGCAGCCCGCAACTTCAGAGTTCAGTGAGGATAGAAGGAATAAAATATAGAAGAGAAAGCATATAACACCAATCAAAGAACATCCTTTAAATAAAAGGACAAAGATATTAGAATCGGCAGAGAGTGAAGAAGACCACGAGCAATTAAAAGAAACCGAATTACAGCAACGAATAGAAGATCTAAATAAAAAGTTATTAACGACCACTCACGATTTTGAATTGGGAGAACTTGTAAATAAACTATTGACAGAGGAGGAAGAGGAGGAGGAAGAATTGTAGCAATGTCTATTAAAATGACGAATGGCGAAACTACCGATGTTGTCGAAATTGAATCTCAACAACAACACGACGACGAATACAAGTCGGACGAAGAAGATCAGAAATTTACGTTAGGCCCAAATGGCACTACCAGTCTAAATTATACAACCAAGGAAATTGGCGCTGCAAATAAAGGCGTTATTCCGGCGAACAACAATGACCAAAACGCCAACAAAGTTGATAGGGAGTTTTTAAATCTAAAACGTGAACCCCTATTTACCGGCTCGTCAATGGGTCTAGGACCTACCGGCCCCGATCAATTAACAACGGCTATTACGTTGGCCGGCGCAATAAAGTATTTTGGCAGTTCGGCAAAAGAACTATTCGAATTGGTCGAATATATCAACCAGGAAACTTGGGAAGAAGAGGTAAACGGGGCCAGAGAAATACGAATTCAAAAACTGGTTACTGATAAAAAATATATACGTTTTCGAGAATTGCTATCTGACTTTGTTCATTTGGTGCTCGCTTCCTGTTCAACCAACAGGGCCAGCAATTTGGTCGAGTTTATTAGTCTTCGCGGCCGTTACTTGGGACTGGACCAAGTGGCGGGGGATGGTCATATTAATGCCTTTATCAGTTTTGCTGGCATCGAAGAAATAAAATTTGACCCAAAAAATTTGAGGCATTGCGAGATTCAATGATCACGTCGGAGATGGTGCAAGACTTTTTAAAACAAAACTCTGAGAGTTCAACTAGTTCAACGCTCTATAAGGTGGTGGTTCCGCAAAAATCAAGTAAGCTTTCAATTGACTGGGAACCACTTGTCTCTAAGGATAATTTACCAAATGGAGCATCACCCAGTAGCGGAGCGGTGAAGCAGCTAGAAAATGCCGATGTACTGTATGTGGGCATTACGTCAAAAAGGGGGCTGTTTAATTCACAAGCTAAATTCCTTAGATGTGAAGGTGGAGAAGAAATGAAAAAAGTATACACCAGTTGGAAACCTTTCTTGTAGCTCAATTTCCTTTTAAACCTAAAGCCACGTCGAGAGTCGTTCGAAAGCTATAAATAATTAAGGATATCTTTGCTGTTTTCTAGGCAATAAATATTTTACTTTTAGAATTGTTTTTTTTATTTCATACCAAGTGCGCTAACGGATTAGAGTGAACCTTCAGCACAAGACCAACCTAAATCCTAGTACACAAGACAAGTTTCTGTTTTAGTTATTACATTAAATCGTTACTAATTTATCTTAAAGGCAAAATAAAAGATGTTGGTTGTACCACCACGTAATGTTGGCTGTCACCAAAGTCAGTGTCGCCTCTGGTTTGGTTATTAGTTTTATGCCACCAAACCGTGGCTTTGAATAGTACAGTTAAATATTAATAATTGGTATAATAATTTGTATAAAGTTCGATTTCTTTCGCCCCTTAAAATAACCTAACATAAACTTTTAATTTATTTATTTTAAGACTAACATTAAAATAATGTGCTGACGGACTCGGATTGCAATGCCACACCACGACATAGGATCGCATTACAATAAACACAATTTAAGCATAATGACAAAAGAACGCAACTTACTTTCCTTACAACATTATCGCGCATTGTTAGCAGAATTAGCACGTGGGTTGCAAAATTCTAACGACATGTCTATATGCTATCTTTGCCGGGTTAGCTTATTGTGTGCTGGTACGGGAAAACGAATTTCTGATGTTTGTAAATTTACAATGCTACGCGACGTTGGATCGTTTTCGTTTCGGGTTCAAAAAACAAACGCTTTAGGAATTGTAAATTGGTACCATGATAGGGACACACTGAAAAAAATATTAGAAAACTGGGTAGAATTTAAATGTTCACGTGCATCATTGTACCGTACAATGGAAAAATTTGTCACCAGTTGTGGCCTACCAAAAATAAGAGGACTTAAATTTCATGAGTTTCGTTTTAAATTGGCCGGGCAACTTTACGACGCAATGAAGACTCATAATGAAGTTAAACAATTATTAGATCATAAATCAAACAAAGTCACTACTCATTACATAGCTCAAGAATTATATAATATATTTAAAGAACGTGAGCAAATAATATAATTTAAAGCAAAACAATTTAACATAATATAATTAAAGAGCGTAAACTAAGTTAAGAGAATATAAACAATACATTGCTATGTTACGGAATTTATTTTTTTGTTAAAGTATAAAATTATAGGTATAGATAATATTTTGGGGTATGGGACAAATAAGATTGTAATTGTAGAAATAATATGTTTGAAAAAACGAATTAGTACACGCATTACAGTCTATTGTAGTCATTAATGTGGATCGTGCCATTTCGGGTTCCGTTCTAGAATAATATGAACCAGTTTTTACTCCGTGAGTCCACATGCGTCCTAAAATATTAGCCAACTGTGTCGTTTCATTTTTACCAATAAATATATTGTGAGACGAACTTTGATCTAAATATGTACTTTGAACAATTGCCAAGTCCGTTGCCCAATTTACATCTCTATATGCATTCAAGAAACTATTGTACTTCATCCTAAGTGCATGAGATATACTTTTAATAGAAATTGTTGAACCACTTTCCATGGGCATTTCAATACCTGGTAAACAGTTACAAAGTAATGCAACGGATGCGGTTAGTGGTTGTGCGGTCAACGTTAGATTAAACATTCCCATTTCCGCTCGTTTTATAATATTTGATATACTATCGCCGGAGCAGTGTTTCCACGATTTTTGTCTCAGTTCAACTTGTGACTGTCCTCTAATCCAACTACTATTTTCGAAGTCATAAAAAGAACCACCATACTCGGCCCAATCACAACTACGGCTTATTGCACTACTGTACAAACATTCCATAAATAGTTCCATTTGCTCTTTAACTTGTTCGGCAGTACAAGTGCTATCATTAATCCGAAACATATCACTAAATCCCTCAACCCAATTGCCAAAGGTCTGTATTTTTGACTGTATGCAAATGAACTCTTACTGAATATAGAGTTCATTATATCGACTAGACATTTTACTCGCTCGCTAAATCGTCCCATTAGGGGGTCGTCAAAGTTTAGCGGGCACCTTTGTTCCCGAAGAAATATATTTTTCAGGTTCATTGTACCGACACAACAAGTAGCACACTCGTCATCTTTCATTAGCAACGAAATTTCTGTACATAAGTTCGATCCACCAATTGATCGTAGATTGCCGGTGCCTTCCGTTGAAAACTGACTAAACTTATTCATGTTATCAAGAAATATTATGGACGGCTTTCCCGTTTCCAACATTCGATTACAAATTATATCTAACAATTCCCGAGCTGGTATTAATTTTTCATAGTGTTGTGTACTTGCCAATGTTCTGTAAACCTCACTGGAATATATTTCGACGTCTGTATCATACATGCCCCACATATCGTTTCGACTTACTGCCATCATAAAATCGTCTAATATGCCAATAGTAAAAAGATGTTGTAGCGGACTATCTACGTTACCCATGGCGTTTGTCTCTCTTAGAACGTCTAGTACGCGCGCATCACCAATACTTTGATTAAAATTACATACTATTTTTCGACTGGTAGCGCTCATTGATGAAATAAGAAAAATGTAATGTTTAATATGATCCATACTCCGTAACATTCTCGGATCACAGCACAAGATTCTTGAGCCAATATAGTTCCGGCGTGCCGTAATATTTGCCCACTAGGTGAAATTAATTGTCTTACCAAATTTACATAATATTCGTTAACGGAAAATCGAAGTTGTGGTGGTACAGATAAATGGGTAAATAAAGCTACACGTCTAACCTAAACTATGGTCTTTCGAACCATAACGCGTATCTAGTTATCTAGTTTTAATCTAGTGCTTATGGTATGAATGGGGTTAAAAAGGGTGAGATCAAAAGTGATACAGTTTATTAATTTTATTAATTTACAAATATATTCGACTCAGAAAAAAGGATAGTTTTTTTATAAATATAAATTGTCATGCACTCCCTTAGGAGGGTGGTTATGTAAATAAAAAGAATAAAATTGAAATAATTATTATTGAGTTAATATCCGAATTCTATACTTCAATTCTTCGTCAGGCCGAATGTTGGTACCTACCCATAAAAGTCAACAAAATTTCTTGCGCTCCCTTAGGAGGTTGGTTATGGAATTAAAAATATTAAAGTATAAATACTTTTTATTCTACACACAATTCAACTGCAGAATTTGTAAATTAACTTATTTATATTTTAATATTTTTAATTCTATAACTAACCTCCTAAGGGAGCGCAAGACATTTTGTTAACTTTAGTAGGTTGCTGCCAGCAGTCTTAAGAGGCCCGATGAAGAATTGAACTGTAGAATTTGGAAATTACCTCAAAAATATCTATTTCATTTTTAACATTTTTCACATCACTTCCTGATTTCTTGACAAAAGATGACCAGCGGGCCAACTCCATCCTGCAGTAGCAAGAAAAGTACTTTCATGTGCATTTAGACATAACATATTCTTAACGGTACTAGTAAGCCCAGAATTTCGAACTTTTTCTATTTCTATACCATTCAATTCATAAGTAACAGTTTCAAAAAGAAAAGCACCAGCATTATTAGTTAATTTGCAGTTTCCTGTTTTACTGATAGTATGTTTCTTTAACAAATGATGCTTCTAAGTTCAGCTTGACTAATGTCCAGAAAAATATCTTGTTGGTCAATAACAATTTCCATTTTATCACTATGATTAAAAGAAGGGTGATATGTATGCCATTCTTCTCTAACAATTGATTCACCTGCTACTACAGGACGATATATTTGCAGCTTTGTGGACACGAAAGCCATATTTGCGTGAAATGGAAGCAGAATACTATTATGATGTGTGAGTACCGGGCAAGGGCCTAGTGACACCTAAAGCACCGGTTTCCGTCAGATCACCGAAGTTAAGCGGTGTCGAGCGCGGCTAGTACTTGGATGGGTGACCGCTTGGGAAACACCGCGTGCTCTTGTCTTAGGGAAGAGTGTAAAATGAATCGACATCAAAACCATTCTATTCACGCCGGACAGGCCGGATGGGATCGGATATCTCGTAGGATGAAGGTACCGTTTCACACTCCCCAGTCGGTAGACCGCACGATTAAAAACCGTACGGTCGATGACCGGTTCTAGATGGCCTCAGATACGCCGACGAACCGTAAAAAAGTAAAATAAAAAAAAAAAAAAATGTGTGAGTGACTTGACTGCGTTAACGTCTGATTAAAGGCTAGCCTTTGGTTGTAATTGTCACTTATTAAATATCCTTGCTGTCCTAGGCCACCCTGATTAAAAATTAATACCGTGCTGTTTTAATTCTAATCTCACTACAATTTTTTCTTCTCTAGAATTGATTGGTCATGATTCCTGATCTAATATGTTCATTGCAATATTATCAATGCGCTGTCGGTTTACCGACAACTAAACTAGGTTTCGTGGCTCTAAGATTATACTATGTATATCCAGGATCAACGGTTGGTGCAAACTCGTATATTGTATGCGATGGATTGTTTGTAAGTAGTTAAGCTATGTGACCCTCAACCCAAAACCCCATAAGAAATAACATTGCCCTGAAATCTGCAGTTTTATCACCATTTTAGGGCGTGGCACTTTTCCTGGAAGCCACCATCCTCTATTAACCTAAGTCGAACCCAGCTACTATCGCCACCTAGTGAGCGACGTCATAACTGTTCGATGTCGGTAATATAGGGCCCTATTGACCTGTGTGGAACCCTCCACTGCTGTCACCTAACCCCCCACACATTATTCTAACCTAACTTTTGTCCCAACGGAACCCAGATCACGCGTTACCCCGATTATATAGTAACATCATTGTAGGGGTGCCACCTAACGGGGAGAGATGTACGTACCTGTAATCTTGAGACCTGTAGCGCCACCTGCTTTTCATATCTTGTTTACCGCGATGGTAGGTATGACGTTGTAAATCAGTTAAAATATTTTAAAATATAATAATACCATAAAAAAGTTTTTGTCCTCGGTGGGATTTGAACCATAATCCTCTGGGGCCGAACCTCAAAGCCTTGCAAAATACGCTACGAGAGCATATACATTAAAAGAGTTGATCAATGTTGATAAGCTAAAAATATGAGGAACCCGCCAATTATAACGTATAGGTGGAACAAAGGACCCAAGTGTGGAGACGATGGGCAAATGGCGGCAACATGTTTTTGTCTACATAATATTGCTACATCTGTTGCAGTATGCATGCGCCCTAACATGTCATCAATGAACATTGTTAGAGACCGCGTGGCATGTAATTAGACAACCGGGGATCTAGTATGTCCTTTTGGCAAGCAGCATTTTCAGGCGTCATCTATAATTACGTTCGCGCATACCCCCACCATCTGGGTACTACCTGAACTTATGCAACCAGAAGCCCCTATCAGCAAATATTGCCTTCACCAATTTATTAATAAACCTAAGTGTGGTGATGACGACAAAATGGCGGTAAACCTAGCTTTTATAATGCATTCACCATTTTATCGACAAACCACTACTAATGGCGTTGCCAAACCAATATTTCCCCTTATTCAACATAAAAATTGTCGAAACGGCAACACCGCCGTTCTAATACTGAAAATTTAAGAAAATACGCTTAGGCCATATTGTAATACCCGTTCGCAACAGTAACTAGGTAAAACAAAGAACCTTAAGTGTGGTTATAGGGATATATTATTATCGATGTCAATTTATTAACAAATCTTAAACCTTCCAACAGCATTCACCCCATATCGCATTGATAAAAATACCCATATAAATACCCTATCGGAATGCCATTCAGGATTGCATAATTAAATGAAAATCAATCAATTTTAAAACTTTTTTATTTATAACATAACAATATCACTTACTACCACCCTGGTATATTACATTAAAGGAATAAAAAATTTGCGTAAAATAAAAATTTTAAAACTTTTTACATTTACAACATAACAATATCACATACTACCACCCTGGTATATTACATTAAAGGAATAAAAAATCGGCGTAAATAAAAAGACATATTTGTAATCATTTAGCAACGTTTTATGCCAGAAATATATGCAGTTTTCAAGTCAAATGCACTATTACAGCACTAGTTAGCAAAAATATTTAAATAAGACAAGTATCTTGCATCAAAAATAATACCTGAACGAAATAAAAATTTGACACAAGACACTTATCGCCAATCTTGTATATAGGTACAATATATTATAAGTTCAAAATTTAGTGAAAAATATTTACAGTTAAAACTAAGGATTAGAAACATTTACCGTGCAAGAATAGGTATATCTACATACAATTAAAAAACTAGGACTAGAAACATTTATATTAGGAACATTTACCGTGCAAGAAGGCATATCTACATACAAACTTAAAAACTAACAAAAAAAAAAAAAAAAAAAAAAAAATGAATGGAAAAAGAATGGAAAAAGACATTGGACGTAATGTGCAATATTCGCTTATAGATAGAATAGTATCCTTAACTTATACATACAACTTGAAACGAGGGCAAGAGCAAAAATACCTGAACAACACTACACTTACCAGAGGGCACTCAGTTTAAACAGGGACACGACGTGAACGTGGCCCATATTGTCCCCATTCGATTTTTATGGAAAAACGAATTTTCAAAGCAAAACCAAATTATACCACAAATGGTTCTATATATAACATAATATACGGCTCTTTTTAAAGTTATACAGGGGGAATTTTGGCCTTCTTTTTACTGTATAACCAATATGGGCTCTTTTTAAAGTTATACAGGTTAGGATATAATATGTGTGCGTTAGTATTTTGGCCTTCTTTTACTGTACAACCAATATGGGCTCTTTTGAAAGTTATACAGGTTAGGATATAATATGTGTGCGTTAGTATTTTGGCCTTCTTTTACTGTACAACCAATATGGGCTCTTTTGAAAGTTATACAGGTTAGGATATAATATGTGTGCGTTAGTATTTTGGCCTTCTTTTTACTGTACAACCAATATGGGCTCTTTTGAAAGTTATACAGGTTAGGATATAATATATGTGCGTTAGTAGATTATTCTAGTAATAAAAATAATTTTAATGCTAATAATAATATGAGTGCTAATGTTATAATAATATGAATAATTATAATATTAATAATGAACAACTGAACAGACCCTATTGAACAGACCCTGTTGAACTGAACAGACCCTGATCAACAGACCCTGTTGAACTGCCCTGTTGGCCTGTTGACCTGTTGAACAGACCCTGTTGGCCTGTTGACCTGTTGAACAGACCCTGATCAACTTAGTCATCCACATGCATAAGTGAGCAATGCCCCCATGGTAATGTGCCGGGTGAAGATTTCGATATTTGCCGCTTATCATCATAAGGGCTGAGACCGATTTTAGTTTGTTTTATAGTATGTAGCTCATGTTTTTGGGACCTAATTAGACGCTGTGAAATAGGCTTTTCCAACCAAGATTCAAGGCAGGTGACGTAATCTTCAAACGTGATTTTATTTTTAATAACAGACCTTTTAATGCCCTTTATCTTTTTGGTAACGCCCAAGTTAGATAAAACCTTATCAATTTCCGCCCGCTCTTTGTTTAAATTCTCTAGTTTTACCCGTTCTTGCTCAATCTCGTCTGGAGTATAAAGCAGTTTAATAGCATACATTTTAGACCTAAGACCAACAAAATGGGTCATAATGCGGCCATTGTTCTCATCTTTCATCATTCCCAGCACCTTTTTGTTCACTTGTGGAATCGTATAAACGTTATTACGGGCATAATCTGAGGTATCAAAATAATCGTTACAGTCTCGTTTCATTATCTGATACACATCGTGGTTTTTAATTTCGTAAATAAGACTATCAGTGTCTGTATACAATACACTACAGGTGTCAAAACGTGGAACCATGTACTCGTAGTGAAAGCCATAAATCGTAGTCTTTGCCAAATCAAGAATACACATGCCGACATAAATCGGCTTATTAAAATAAATTTGTGTTTTTGCAAGCTCGACAATTACTAAATTTTCGGAAACAATTGTGCTGCTTTTAAATTCTGGCCGGGATATTAAGGCTTCTGCACCATAGCGGCCATCCCATTTCGTTATAAGTTTGACGTCCGAGTGGTTCCGGATATTCTCCATTGTCTTTCCAAATACGGCATTGTTCATAAGTTTAAAAAAATTCTTTTCAAACTCATTCTTGGCATTTTGGCGCAGCCCCGTGTTGAGGTCGATATATGATTTTAGCCATGGAGATTGTTTAAATGCTAATATTCGGTGTATTTTGCCCAATTTTGCACCCAAAGTTAGAGCTTGCTTTAAGTTTCTATAGTGTATTACGTATTCTGTTTTATTGTGTAGCGTAGCCAAAAGTTTCTCATTCTTTGCCCCAGGTGGTTTTTCATGGTCAGGGCATAATGGAAAATCGGAAAACTTATCATGCAAATTCTCAGGTATTTCCAAGTCCACTTCCAAAATAAACCCTTCGGCAGATTTATCTGAAATTTCACTAATGTTTAAGTGAGATATCTCGTTTTCTGAAAGCCATCTAAAGCCGCCATAAGGTAGATATTGCGACATTGCCCAGCCGTATTGATTATTGACATCAAAGTACATGAGATAGGAGTCTTCTTTAGTTGGGTCATAATTTGGCATGTACTTGTTGTTGGCTTCTGCATACCTCTTCGAACACTGACTTAGCCCCCCGCGAACTCCCTTTTCTATGAATGTTAGCATCTCCAAATCAGTAAGCAGCTCAAGTTTCATCATATCTTCTCGATGAATTAAGAGGGATAAACATTGCCAAGCATAACCAGGTAGGGTATACGACCATGCAGGATCAAGGCCATATGTCCTATGCG
The DNA here is from genome assembly GCA_963920685.1 of Polydrusus tereticollis. NCBI lineage: Eukaryota > Metazoa > Arthropoda > Insecta > Coleoptera > Curculionidae > Polydrusus > Polydrusus tereticollis. The sequence goes on from OY987334.1 coordinate 28,450,406, forward strand.
ATATATCCCTAAATGCTTCAAATACATCCGTTAAAAGCATTACATCCGTTTTAAGATATAAGTCAGAGTAATCTTGCATGGTACAGCAATTAAAAGTTTGCCAAACTTTCTGCGCATTTAAATATTGCGCGTCACTTATAGCTACATCTTCTAAGCTGTTATAAAACGCCTCTTTAGGAGGGAGTTCAGTCTCATTCAATCTTTCCCAAGCGTTCATATAATCATAAGGGAAAACACCCTTTCGGGTAAGTAAGTTCAGTTCTTCCCCCAGGTGTTCAAACTCTGCTTTTAGGTTAGGATATTCACATAAGTATGATGCAAGCTTATCCAGACCGCTAGCAAGAAAGCGAAAACTATCTATAAATCGAAAATGAACAGTACTATCCATTATATGCTTCGTAAATGAGATATAATTTTCTTTATTTACAGGTAATATATCAATCTTTCCCTCTATTTCAGATAGCGCCCGTATTATCATGTGCCCATCATAGCAACTCAAGTTATGGAATAGGACAGGTATTGTGTGCAAATCCTGGTACTGTAGATTGCAGTGCTCATGTGCAGCGTTTCGATACTTTCCGGTAAAGTGTGAGTGATCTCTAACACGCTTATCGTCTTCCGTAAATGGCTTCTCACATATATGGCAGTGAGTAGCGGCCAAAAAACTTTGTTGTTGGGCAGGCGTAAGCGGTTCCATGGGCAAATCACATAAAAAGACCGTCTCAACGTCTTCAGCAAATTGTTGAAGCTCGCGCATAAACCACTGCATACAGTCTTGGCCTGTGTAACTTTTATAAAATGATAGAGAATCGTCATAATTACATTTTACATAATAACCGACGCTATAAGGGACATGCTCTTGTTCCTTTTGAGTGTTTTTTTCTATATCATCGACTACAGGTATTAGCAAGCTTTCCGAGTCTGCGAATATAACAAACGGGGCTTTTTCCTTATGTTTAAAATTATTAAATTCCAAAATATTATTGCCTTCTACAGGCATCCGAGGTATTGCTAAGGTCTTGTTTTTAGAGCATTCGGACGTGTGCTTATCTAGTGTTATCTGCGTGTGGAAATAATGAAGGCAGCGATCACAAAAAAATTTTCGCTGCTTATTAAGACTCAATTGCCTCGATAGTAAGCGTGAAAGGTCTTTAATCCGAACAAAATGGTATTTTATAGGGCTTAAATCAACATCATCATCTGAGGAAAAGTAGCCGTCTTGTAAAAGTAGTAAGTTTATATGGGTAGGATGCTTATTTTCAGGTATATAATATGGCACAACCAGATAATTTTTTCCAATTTTTTGCAGTCGATATACGTTAACGGAAATTAGGTTTTGCTTTTCAAACTTTGAAATATGATTAATTGTCATGGGAAACTTAATACCTTCCAAGTTTAGAACTGACTGAGGGTTTGGATAGCACGATGTTCGTTCAGAATGCTTGAACGCGGGATATAAAGCGGAAACGATGGACCACGCAAAGCACATTTCATCACTGTTTTTTACATTGATGCATGCCCTTCTTTTAGCTATTTGTTTTGGAAGTTCGGTGTAAGTTCCGACCCGAAGAGGATTATAATGATTAATAGATACCATTAAATGTGTAATTTTGCGTAGTGCCCACCCAGAATTTCTTTCCTGGAACGTGTCTAATTCAACTAAAATAGGGTTCTTAACATGATTGGCAAACCACTCATTTAAGTTTGTGTTGCCGAAAATAGGGGCATTCGGAGTAGTAATGTACTTTGTATCCTTTAAAATTTCATCTGCTTTACTAATTTTAAAATCCCCACAAAGAGTGGTGTTAACTTTGAGTGCTGTAGTTTTTTTTAGTGCGTTTTGAATTCGCCGCTTAAAAATTGCCAAACAGTCCTCTAAAAATGATCGTACATCAGTATGACGTTTGTTAATAATAACACCCGTCCTGATTCTCGATTGGAATGCCGAATGTAAATCTTCCCACTTTACTCTACAAGAAGCTGTTTCTGCACGACGTGTTCCACTACCCCCGCCCACTTTACGGTCCTTTAGTGATGACTGAAACCCCTTAATTTGGGCTAAACACGCTATTATATGAGACTTTTCAGCCACAGACTCAGCGCGTTTCAGAACATTATTCAAGTTCCAAAGAGCGCGAGTACAGTCCCGCAATATCTTACCACAGGTAATCGTTGTTAAGTTAGGGGTATCCATCTGGGCCCTAATTAACTCGACGTACTCACTTGGGAACGGCATTTTTTTACTCTGTAACAAAATAAATATGGCTCAAAATACGTCTGCTCTCTCTAACGTACAAAGACAGAATGGGCTCTGGAGCTCCTGCGTTCTGCTTATAATGCACCCCTATTTATAACCTCGGTTGGGGTGCGTTCAGAAAAGTAGCATGCCTTTGAAAAATAAGGTGCGTTCAGAATTAATATTCAAGGTTTAGTATGCAGCAGATGTACATACAACAAGCAGTTTTACGCGCTAATATTTTTGAATATATTACTTGCCGAAAACATTAATATAACGAGTCCGTTAAAAGGCTGCAGCTAGGATAATGGATTCATTGCATAGTCGACAGCGTGGTGTTAAACATGGTAGAAACATTAAACATTATTCTCGACAATGTTGAAAGAGTATTTATACAGAACAAATATTACGCATCCTGTCTACCGGCTACCTTAATAGTTTGGGAGCTTGCTAAAAAATATAACGTCAATGTTGAACCGAAATGTGGACAACTCTTGTATGACGAAATGGGAAGCAACATTCATTTTTGGAACGTGTTTAAAGAAAAACCTTATGATCCTACCCTTAAAGTGATGAAACATATGATGCCTTCTATCGACATTAGCAAGTTCCAATATAAAGAATATAAATTGGGTGCAGACCTGGATTCAATGGAAATGTTAAATATTTTCAATCAGTTCCTAGAAACAAAATCAACTCAATTTTATTTTTCAAAAGCTCCAGATAAACTTAAAACGATTAGGAAAATTATTCATAGAAGTGTATCTAGATGTATTTAATAAAGATTATGCATATTTACAATCGTATTAATATTATTACATACGTATCATTTTTACCCAAAGAAGAAACAGTGTTTTACTAGAAAATATATTAGGGCTTCTCAGAACTACACCCTGTTTATGGGTATACAGCGTCATCATTATGATTGACGTAGCAGTGTTATATTAGTGTTTTTGTTTGTGTTCAGATGATCTGAAACAATATTATAGGTATATAAGACCTGTTTTGTTTTTTTAGTGCTGACGTTGTGATTAATATATAAGCGTTATATGTTTGTTTTGTTTCCGTTAAGACACTGTTTTGTTTCAGTTAAGATATTGTTATGTTAGTGTTGTGTTTTAGGTGGTGTTTTAAACACCCGTTCCGTTGATGAGTACGTCATTCGAATGTCAGAGTTCTGCGAGATAAGATGGCGAACCGAAAAATTAAATTATCGCTTTTGTCTTTACCGAACGGTCTAGATTTTGGTTTTAAAATGGTTGAAAATGGCTGCTTTATTGGGAATAAGCCCGTAGAATTTGAAAATAACACCCTAGTGATTGATAATGAGAAATATACTTTAACTGTAGGACTTCTGAATTTATTGACAAAAGAACGCCCTATGGGCTATTCCAATACAGAGCTGGATAAATATAAAGAAATCCTTCTTTTATCAAGCGCACACCGAAGGGGGTTTAATAGTAAAAATCACATAAATTCTAGCAGAAGCTGGAAGTATACAAACATTATTTCTAAGCTTTTTCCACCAAAAAGGACTTATTTAAAGAAAAGCAGAGTAAGCATGATAAACAAAAACCTTAAATTGAACAGTACTATTCCTCCTACTTTGAATGATTTAAAACTTGATTACGATAATGACGTTAACAAGCTAGTGGAAATGTTTAAACAGTTAGAGAGCGACAATTTTAATCATAAAAACGACGATAAAATATGGTCTATATTACTAGAATTGGAAAAACTTGGTATAATCGAATTTTTAAAATAAATACACTGCCCCTTATTTATGATCTCAGTATATATCTACCCCTCGAGCAGAATGGTTTTGTTAATTTGCCTCATTTTATTTCTCACTGTTACTTCTACAGCTGTACAGGCAACAGACGAAACAGCTGCCCGCCAATATTTAACAGACTATGGTTACTTGGAAGAAAATGCTACAGATAATGCCTTAGTGTCGATATCAGATGGGTTACGGGCATTTCAAGAAACTTATGGTCTCCCTGAAGATGGAACCTTAAATAACGAAACTATTGCTCTAATGCAAAGACCTCGCTGTGGCGTCAAAGATATTGCAGATTGGAGAAGAGGCTCTAACTACTTATGGAAAGATTTAAAGCTATCCTGGTCTATCTACCCTCCAAATTATTCAGTATATCCATATAGAGCAGTTGCTGAAAGAGCTTTTCAAGCATGGGAGGATGTTTCTAATTTCCGCTTTAAATATGATAGAAACATCCATAATATTACAATTTCGTTTGCCGACCAACGGCATAAAATGAAAAATGATCTCACCTGGTGTCCCTACAAATTAGATAAACCTACTTTAGCGCACGCATTTTTTCCAGATGGAAGTGCTAATGTAGAGATTCACATGCATTCAAAAGAGTCATGGAGTCTTTCCTCCAAAAATGGTGGGACAAATTTACTAAGCGTTTTAATACATGAGATTGGACATACTCTAGGTTTGGCCCACACAGCTGACGAGAGCGCGATCATGTACCCGTATTACAAAGCGGAAAATGTGAAAATAACTCAGGACGATATTTATGGTATCGAGTACCTTTATGGCAAAAAATCTTTGGCCACAACAAAAATACCCACGTCACCGAATACAACCCCACAGACAAAAACCACGACAATACCTACAAAAGTTACAACCACTCCACAGATAAAAACCGCAACTATACCAATAAAAGTTACAACCACCCCACAGACAAGAACCACAACTATACAGACAAAAGCTGCAACAACAATCCCCAGCGTACTCCCGACCCCTGACGCACCCTCGGTACCCGATGCGGCACAGTTTCCGACTCTATGTGACTTGGACTCGAAAACAAATAAAGCTTATTTAATCGTTAAAAACAAATTATTTATTTTTTATGAGAGATTTGTTTGGATGTTGAATTTAGAGACGAAGCAAATTTCTAATACCCCGTTTCTATTAACAGATTATTTTAAATTTTTGCCAAAAAATTTTAAGAAAATAACTGCTATATATGAACGTCCTAATGGAGACATTGTATTGTTTGCCGGTGATCTGATTTACTTTGTAGAATACGGTACGTTCGCGTTAATAAAAACGGAATCGATAGATAGTCTCGCTGCCACAAATGTAAAACCCAGAGTTCAAGCTGTCGTGAACACAAACAAGGGAAAAACCTATTTATTTTTCAATGATATTCTAGTATGGAGGATAAATGAGTGTATGTTTAGGCCAGACAATTATCATATAACGTCTGAATTATTTAACGGGATTCCCGCAAAGATAGACAGTGTATTTCGTTACACCGACGGCCGCCTTTATTTTATTCAAAACGACATGTTTTTTGAATATAATGAATTTACCATGAGCTTAATTCGCATCGGTAAAATGGATCTTTCATTTTTTGGTATATCTTGCCCTAATGTAGGCGTTTTGGCGCAGCTTAAAGATTTATTACATAAGATTATATCTCGTAATATAAAATTTTAGTTATGTAAAAATAAATAAAATGTATATTATTATAAACCCAATAAAAATATATTATTATTATTAGAGCCCTCGTTTTCTTTAATCAACCTATGCCAAACCCGTTTTCTTTAATTAGCCTATGTTCCAAGTCCTATACAAGTTGTAAAATAAATTACTTTCCCTATATCTTTTTCGATGCATACGGAGTGTTATGGTCATTGTAATTTACTAGCTTGCTATCACTTGTTAAATTAACTTTTACGACACAGCGGCGTAGAACAGCTGTTTTAAAATTAATTATATTTGCAGGATTATTTGTTCTATGACCCTATTAAATAATGCCTTATTTAACTGCTAGTTTGATTGCACAGATATTGTGACGTACATACTCAAGTTACAAGAATTGAGTTATAATATTTAAAAAAGATATAAAAAACAATATAATATTAAATGTGTCTGATATTATACTGATAAAAACCCACTTGTAGATAAAATGTTAAAACAAACTATTATACAGGTATGAAAAAAATTAAAAACAATTTTCATTTCTTTTAGGGCTGTTTTGAAAAACTAATACCCAAACTACTTGGTGCAAATGCCTATATAAAGTAGTTGTATTCTACATAATAACGAAGAAGGGTTCGTGAATTCTTAATAAAAACAATAGCTTATGTGGGTGCGTGTCTATATGAGACGCATTTTAAAAAATGACCTAGGTATAATACTGATATCGTTTTAGGGAAATATTATAAAAAATTTTATTCAAAATAAAAAAGGCTGCCTTAACTTTCGAGCGTTTTAATACAGATTTTACATATAGGCACACAATTTTGAGCATCACGCTTTAAACGTATGCACTTTTCAAAGCAGATGTTTAAATTTCTTATAAACGAAATATTTAAGAAAAAGTTATCTGTAGAAAACCCTTGCGATAATTTGTTTAGGCCCTCTGGTATAGAATCATTATAAATAAATGAAATTTCAAAAAGCTCTATATAATTTTCAAAATCAATCTCGGGTACTGATAATAATGTCTCATTTTTAAGGTTATATGTAAAAATTTTTTCGCATAAATGACAATTAAACATTTTAAAATTGTTCATATAAATTCAATTTTCATAAAACTATAAAAGGACCTATTGTCGTCTTGTTAATACGCTCTATCATAGGGATACAAACACTTTGAATAAAAATACCAAGTCTGTTTAAAAACCCCCCGACACCATAATAAAATTCAAAAACTATCTGTTGCAAACTTATAACAGAAACAATTAAGTGCTCTCACCATTTCTGCACTATTTATAAGCCCCTTCTAGGGTGACGCTAAATCCTTGAACGTTTTGTTGGAGTGGGGCTACTTGAATTTTTACTTTTCGATCGTTCTAGAATATTATCTGTTATGCTAGGAAAGCTAGTTCACCGATTTCTTCTTTTCTCGAATTAAGGGCCTGAAATACTAAAAATGGCTGCTAAATTGCTGTTGTAAACGGTCTAGACCTGGAAGAGGGAGAACACTATAGAATTCTTGACATCGAGAACAAGGACGGTGCCTACGGGGTTCAAACAGTAGTTTATCTGGAAGATGATAAAATGGTATATCTTCCTAAGAGGATGCTAAAAACTGATGCCGAAGTGACTAATATAGCCTGTGGTCAAACATATCTTGTCAGAACTGGAAAACATTATGTAGAAAAATATGGGTGTACCACCCCTATGTTAGAGATACGCAAGTATTGGTAAGTAAAATATTATTTAATTTTTACGCTTGAAATTACAAAGGTTCGTTTCTTTTCTTTCAGATGCGGGCTTCTTTTATTATAATCACTATTTTATCAACCCCATATCTTTAGTTTTTATTATAAATTGGTATAACGTTTCAAATTGTAAGTTATTTTTACTAATATACCTTGGGATTTCAAAATGTTTTTTTAATTTTCCCACAGCCCCATTTGAAATGAAACATAAAAATTAATTTTGAACATTTAATGATAAATATATACATAAACTATTTTTTCATCCGGGTCCACCCAGACGATCACCCCCTTCCCATGGAGGGGGCCATGCCATAGCTCGACATACCCCTCCGGGATGGCATACTCCGGGTGAAAGTTGTGGAACGCGTGTATCATCTGAAAATGCCGTAATTAGGCATATAAAAATAATTGTATTTTTTAAAAACATACCACCTCGCCGGGAAACATCTCCCCCACCAAAAACTTAATGAAATCGATGATTTGATGTACTGCTATAAAAGAAAACCCCGAATTAAAAAATTAAAAAATTTATAATAAAAAGAACTTACCAGACATATTTTCACGTTTGCAAGTAAACGGGTGTTCAATCTATATTTATATAAGTTTTTCCTACTATTAAAGAAATAATTTTTATGATGCATAAATATATGTCGATTTGAGTACGTACTAATTTTTCCTACTAGTAAAGAATTAATTTTTATGATGCATAAATATATGTCGATTGGAGTACGTACTAATTAATTCAAACACTAATATAATATCATCATATACGGGGCATTTTGAAAATGTAGATAATGGGCTTGTTTATTCTTTACACTGATTTTAAATACATATACGAGGCTGGTAATAACTACACTGTTGGGATATTTTAAACGGGGTTAATGGCGGATTAGACAGCTTAACGGGGTTTTGATCCGCCTAGCCGGGGCTTGAGGGAAACGAAAAATAATTATTATATGTTCTCTTCCAAGATTAATTTTAAATATATCCCCCAAATACGTACAATCAGTTAAAATGTAGTTGGTCTTCAGCTACGTCATTGTACTAAAATATACCATTTAGGTCGAATGTTATGGCAGTTTTATAGATATAATTTGTAATTTAAAGGCGTAATTTAACGGTTAAAAGTGTTTCATACCCCCTGTATACAGATCCCATTAGTAGTAATATATGCTTGCTTTTATTCGCCCACATTATGCATTAATTATTTATTAAAAGGATAATTATTACTTTCAATGCAAAATTGCATCTGTAATAGGCCAACAATGTTGATAAAATTTGCATATAAAACCAATTCTACCTCGCGTTGTGACTCGATGTTATATAAGCATTTTATTGAAAGATAATTAATTATGTATTCTGTTTTTATTGCGCGATTCGGTAAACACATCCTTAAACATAATAAAATTCGAAAAATATCTTATTTTCTCGATATGACCTTTATATATTACCATAATAGTGCATTTGACTTGAAAACTGCATATATTTCTGGCATAAAACGTTGCTAAATGATTACAAATATGTCTTTTTATTTACGCCGATTTTTTATTCCTTTAATGTAATATACCAGGGTGGTAGTATGTGATATTGTTATGTTGTAAATGTAAAAAGTTTTAAAATTTTTATTTTACGCAAATTTTTTATTCCTTTAATGTAATATACCAGGGTGGTAGTAAGTGATATTGTTATGTTATAAATAAAAAAGTTTTAAAATTGATTGATTTTCATTTAATTATGCAATCCTGAATGGCATTCCGATAGGGTATTTATATGGGTATTTTTATCAATGCGATATGGGGTGAATGCTGTTGGAAGGTTTAAGATTTGTTAATAAATTGACATCGATAATAATATATCCCTATAACCACACTTAAGGTTCTTTGTTTTACCTAGTTACTGTTGCGAACGGGTATTACAATATGGCCTAAGCGTATTTTCTTAAATTTTCAGTATTGGAACGGCGGTGTTGCCGTTTCGACAATTTTTATGTTGAATAAGGGGAAATATTGGTTTGACAACGCCATTAGTACTGGTTTGTCGATAAAATGGTGAATGCATTATAAAAGCTAGGTTTACCGCCATTTTGTCGTCATAACCACACTTAGGTTTATTAATAAATTGGTGAAGGCAATATTTGCTGATAGGGGCTTCTGGTTGCATAAGTTCAGGTAGTACCCAGATGGTGGGGGTATGCGCGAACGTAATTATAGATGACGCCTGAAAATGCTGCTTGCCAAAAGGACATACTAGATCCCCGGTTGTCTAATTACATGCCACGCGGTCTCTAACAATGTTCATTGATGACATGTTAGGGCGCATGCATACTGCAACAGATGTAGCAATATTATGTAGACAAAAACATGTTGCCGCCATTTGCCCATCGTCTCCACACTTGGGTCCTTTGTTCCACCTATACGTTATAATTGGCGGGTTCCTCATATTTTTAGCTTATCAACATTGATCAACTCTTTTAATGTATATGCTCTCGTAGCGTATTTTGCAAGGCTTTGAGGTTCGGCCCCAGAGGATTATGGTTCAAATCCCACCGAGGACAAAAACTTTTTTATGGTATTATTATATTTTAAAATATTTTAACTGATTTACAACGTCATACCTACCATCGCGGTAAACAAGATATGAAAAGCAGGTGGCGCTACAGGTCTCAAGATTACAGGTACGTACATCTCTCCCCGTTAGGTGGCACCCCTACAATGATGTTACTATATAATCGGGGTAACGCGTGATCTGGGTTCCGTTGGGACAAAAGTTAGGTTAGAATAATGTGTGGGGGGTTAGGTGACAGCAGTGGAGGGTTCCACACAGGTCAATAGGGCCCTATATTACCGACATCGAACAGTTATGACGTCGCTCACTAGGTGGCGATAGTAGCTGGGTTCGACTTAGGTTAATAGAGGATGGTGGCTTCCAGGAAAAGTGCCACGCCCTAAAATGGTGATAAAACTGCAGATTTCAGGGCAATGTTATTTCTTATGGGGTTTTGGGTTGAGGGTCACATAGCTTAACTACTTTTGTATAATATGATCCTGAGACAATATTACATTTAATTCGTATAGTAACCACTTCTACTATATTCACAGGTATATCAGATATATGCGGTAAATTAGCTTTCAGCTCCTTGTGTGAAAATCCTAACAATTTCCCAATGCTATCTCATATATACACTTTAGTTTACATTTTAATGTATTATTGTTTGGTTTTAGTGAAATTAAAGTTGCTGAGCCTTTGCTTTTGTCTGTGGATAGGTTTCAATATCTGCAACTTCATACGACCCTGTAGCAATATCAAGCACTCTTTGCACTCCCTCGACTACGTAATAAAACTTGTTACACCCAGGTTCAATGTTTGAAATAGAATTCCAAGTACACAGTGAAATAAGAGCTAAGGAATAGCTGTTTCTATGATCAAGTTCGATTGTAGGAGTAAAATCAACACTTAAGCAGCTAGCATGACCTTTAAGGGTAAATGTGTGGGACATGACTAACGTAAAATAATGAAAACAAACTTCTATATATTAAATTGTTTTATTATAAAGAAATGATAAAACAAGATGTCCGCAATTGTGTGTGTTATATGTTTGATATTGGTCATAATTAAAAAATATTTTACAATTCTTAAAGTATCGAACAACTTCAGTGTGAGAGTTCAAGATTCCAAAACTATCGAAGTAAATCACTTTCTTTCCTATTTTTTTATAAGTACCCAATGCGTTCCATTTTCACAGCTAATATCCAAATTAACACCACGTTCATTATTGTATGGTGTATTTGGTAAGCTATCTCTCATAAAGATACCTCTGAAATTAGAGATATTCAATTGTTTCGCATATCGTAACCGTAAAACATCTTGATCGCTTAACGCACGATTAGGTAACTTATTGGGAGTTTTTTTGCCCATTTTTTTATGGATAATCCACAGCCAGTCTTATGAGGTTTAAAATATAAACCGCTGCCTTCCCACTTGTTCTTTTCTAAAGCAATTGCTTCCATAGTTGTATTGTGTCGTTTTGATTCTTCTAGTTTCGCTTCTGCATCTCGGGCGTCATTTACTGCTTTAGATATGCCCGCTGCTCCTCCACTAAGTTCTCCTAGAGCACTTAATCCGGCAAATATTGGAGTAACAGGAAGAATACCACCCAGCTTTGGCACTCTGATCACTCTAGGCAGTTTAATTTTTTTCTTTCCGCCTACACTTTTTAAAGATTTTCGTGCAAGTTTCACAGCATGTTTGATATTATCCTTGAGTGAACTACCCCTAAACTTGCTCATCTGCTTTTTTATACTAATAGCAATAGTTGTATTGAAGGGCTTAAGATATTTACTTCTCATTCCAACCTTTTTAGGTCTTTTACGTGCTTTTTTCTTATTGATTATTCTCCCCATTCCAAGTTTACGTTTTGCTTTCATGACAGTATTTACAATCCAAGCAGCACTATTTTCACTAAAATTAGAATCATTAGCCTTATCTTGTTCCCAAGCCCTTTCTTGTAAAACTTTATCTGCTTGATGCCTTCTTTCTAAATCTTTATATTTAGAATATTGAATATCGTAATCCTTACAATAACTATCCAACTTATTTTTTGGTTAATTGCTCGCTAAGCTTTGTTCCAGGTCCGCAGTATGAATAGCCAGGTAAATGAAGTTCAAATGGTAATTTGTTAATAGCACTATTTGTTGCGGCTATTCTTTTGCTGCTGGCTACTTGTATGATTTCTCGTATTTATACCTACTTTTTTAATTAAACTATTTATGCTTGTAGATAAAACCAATATTTATTTTTCTTTTTTTTTATTACAACAACTTTTTTTCGATGTCTTGGTTACGCACCAGGTCCCGGTCTTCATTGCTGCACCTTGATACCAAATCCCAATAATGGTTAGTGACGTAACATACCGCCCCCCTTGAAAGTACCCGCTGAATACTTTCAAGAACTCTTAAATTTACTAGAAAAATTACATTTTTAACACTCTATTCTAACGGTAGAACGCATACTTTAGTAAAACTATTCGTTTAAAACTACCTTTTTGAGTTTTTACTAAAATGACGCGCACAATGCCATCATTTCCCGGATATAACCGTTCAATTCGTCCTAAAGACCACTTTAACGGTGGTAGATTTTTGTCTTTGAGAACTACCATGTCATCCACCTTTAACTCGGGGCCGTTCGGATATTGCCATTTAGAACGTCTATTTAATTCACTTAAACATTCCTTATACCAACGGTCCCAAAATGTCTGAGTAAGTTGCTTCAAATATTGATAGCGATTTAGTCTATTTAATTTTATATCGCACACATTTGATTCTGGTAAAGCGATTAATGGTTCCCCAATTAAAAAATGTCCTGGGGTCAGTGGCGATAAATCGTTCGGGTCGTTCGATAAAGGACTTAGCGGACGAGAATTCATACAAGCCTCTATTTGTGTAAAAATAGTTGATAGCTCTTCAAAGGTTAGTGAAGCATTACCAACAATTCGATATAAATGATATTTTGCTTTTTTAACACTCGCTTCCCATAAACCTCCGAAATGCGGTGAGCGCGGAGGAATAAAATTCCATGTTATTTCATCTTCAGATAAATATTCAAATATTTTACTCTTAAATTCATTACCTTTCAAAAATTTAAAAAACTCACGCATTTCGTTGTTCGCACCTATAAAATTTGAGCCACAATCAGAAAATATATTTTTGCATTTACCGCGTCTTGCTAAAAAACGTTTCAACGCATTCAAAAACGATTGAGTTGTCAGATCTGAAACCACCTCCAGATGAACTGCTAGAGTGACAAAACAAATAAAAATACATAAATATGCCTTTAAAAATTTACTATTACGCAACTTTGAAGCTTTAATATTAAAAGGTCCAGCGTAATCAACCCCACAATTAAAAAATGGTTTAGCAGGAGCAACTCGCTGTTCAGGTAATTCACCCATTAAAGTATTAAAAGATTGAGGTTTAACCTTAAAACACACAATACATTTTCGAAGTACCTTCTTTATGGCACTAATGCCACCTAAAATCCAAAATCTATATCTAATAATAGCAAGTAAATTTTGGGGTCCCATATGAAGATTTTTTTTATGCTCATGGGATATTATCAAATTACTTAAATAATGGTTATTATTGAGTATAATAGGAAATTTTTGATCAAAACTAACAGACGATTTTGCTAAGCGACCACCTACGTACGCGTAGTATTCCGTTTTTATCTAAAAATGGATTCAATGCAATTAATTTACTACAACGTGCAAGTGGTTTTTTAGCTTTCAAAATTTCTATTTCATTTGAAAAATCAGCAGATTGTGCAATTTTGATCAAACATATTAATGATTGTTGTAATTCGATTACAGTTAAACATCCCATTATTTTATTATTTTTATTTACTTTCAAATTATTACAAAATCTTATACAATATGCTACTACCCTTTGTAATCGTAAAAAACTTGAAAATCTTAAAAATACATCTTGATCCAAAATTGAAATCGTTACTTGCCTGGTATTTCTTCTTTCAGGAATGTCCTCTCCAGAATATTGAAACTCATTTTTTGACCAATCATGTTTATCCTTGTTCAACCACTTCGGTCCGTGCCACCAGATTTTAGATTCTTTTAATTGATTCGTATCACATCCGCGCGAAATTAAATCAGCTGGATTATCTTCACTTCTAACATGATTCCAACTATTTATATTAATATTTTGTTGTATTTCAGCAACTCTATGTGATACGAATACGCTCCATTTTGCAGGTTCTGCCGCTAACCAAGATAACACTATCTTAGAATCAGTCCAGCAATTTACCTCTCTAATTTTCAAACTAAGCGAATCAATAATTTTTTTTACTAATCTTGATAAGAGCAAAGCTCCACATAGCTCTAACCTTGGCAAGGTTACTGTCTTAATTGGAGCTACCTTCGATTTTGCACTTAGTAAGTGCGTAGTTATTTTTCCATTGTTGTCAATAGATCGTAAGTATAAACATGCTCCATAAGCCTTTTCTGAGGCATCACAATAACCATGTAAGTCTATTTGTATGGCATTGAAACTGACTGCATGTCGTGGAATGTGTATATCATTTAAACGTGGCAAATCATTATAAAATTCTTTCCAAAGGTTATATAAATCTGGAGAAACTTCTTCATCCCAATCAACCTTTTGTATCCACAATCTCTGCATAATTAATTTGGCACAAACGATTATTGGACCTACCAATCCTAAAGGATCGAATATTTTCGATAAAATTGATAAAATATTTCTTTTTGTTGGTCGAAGACAACTTTCCATTTGAATAATATACTGTATACTATCTTCACGAATATTCCAAACCAATCCTAAAGTTTTTGTGACATTCTGATCTACTATATATTGTTTAACATTCTCGTTATCTTCATTATACAATAGCTCTTTTTTATTTGACACCCATTTTCTTAATGTGAATCCTGATTTCTTTAAAACTTCTGATATGTCATTTTTTAATCTTATAATTTCTTCAATGGTGGATGCTCCAGTTAGAAAATCATCGACATAAAAATTTTTCTTTATTTCATAACTAGCTCTTGGATAATTATCTTCTTGCTCCTCTGCTGCTCTATGTAAAGAACGAATAGCTAGAAATGATGCTGAAGTTGTTCCATATGTAACTGTATTGAGACGATAATATTTCAACTCATCTTCAGGATTTTTTCTCCATATTATCCTTTGTAAATCTCTTTGTTCTGGATCGATCCATACTTGCCTATACATCTTTTCCGCATCTGCACCCAAAACAAAATTATGTTGTCTAAATCTTGCCAATATTGAATATAATTGATCCTGTATTATTGGCCCATTTTTTAATTTATCATTCAAACTTATTCCGCGATTCGTTTTAGCACTTGCATCGAATACTACTCTCAATTTTGTCGTCGTGCTATCCTCTTTCATAACTGCATGATGAGGTAAATAATATACTGGACTATTTATTTCTATTTCTTCTTTTGGTATCTTTGACATATGCCCCAACTCTTCGTATTCTGTCAAAAATTTGTCATATTCGTATCTTAAATTTTCATTTGATGCAAACTTCTTCTCTAATTTAAAGAATCTTCGTTCTGCTATTTGTCTTGAATCTCCAATATTTTCTATTCCTTCCTTGGTCGGTAACTTCACTATAAATCTTCCATCACTTCCATGTTTTGTCGTATTTAAAAATAAATCTTCACAATCTTGCTCTTCCTTCTTCAAAAATGTCGCCGATTGCATTTCTTCTACAATCCAAAATTTTTCTAATTGTTGATCTAAACTCAAATTCGATGAGTGATTACAAATTGTTTGAGCGTGTGTAGATTGTGTTTTATATGACCTTTGATCCGTAGGAACAGCTCCTGATATTACCCAACCTAATATAGTTTTTTGTAAAATTGGCATATTGTTTGCAACTTTAATTTGACCTACCAGCAAAAGATCATAAAATATATTTGCACCCAGTAAAATTTCAATTTTACCAGGTATATTGAAACTAGGATCAGCTAAATTTATATTACATGGAATCTTCAGAATTTCTCTATTAACTGGCAACATTGGTAAATTATTAGTAATTTTATTTAATACCAAAAAATTTAAATCTGCTTTAAAACGATTAAAACATGATTTTATAGTTGCTTGTACTATCTTTGTTGATTTTGTTATTGAAGTATTTATTCCAACCACTGATATGTTTGTTTCGCATAAATTTAAATTTAACTTTGACACTAAGTCACTCGAAATAAAATTAGATTGTGATCCACAATCCAACAAGGCTCTTACCTCATGTGTGTTTCCTGTACCGTCAAACACCAACACTTTTGCAGTTGAAAGAAGCACTTCACCATCACTTACACTAGTTGAACTATGCGTATTAATGGAAACAACATTATTATTGTCAGTAGATTCCGAGATTTCATTATTTTTCGAATTTTCTAAAATTGTGCTATTATTGTAATTATGACTTTCATTACTTGCGCCCTGATATGCACAAACATGTGAAGAACTGCGAGTTTCCACCACAGGCGAAAAATTCGATTTATTTAATTTATTTGTATTGGCTATGCCTAATTGACCGTTACCCGAATTTACCGTATTTTGATTTGACGCAGCTTTTGAATAGTCAATGTGTAATAAAGTATTATGTGGCTTACCACAGTTTTGACATCCCTTATAAGAACATCTTGTACTAATATGATTAGGTTTAAAGCAATTAAGACACAAATGCAACTTTTTTATTTCATTTACCCTTTGAATTTCATTTAAAACTAAGAACTTCGAGCAATGATCCATAGGTCGCTGGTTCATATCCGGCTCGAAGGACCATATGTTGCGGCTATTCTTTTGCTGCTGGCTACTTGTATGATTTCTCGTATTTATACCTACTTTTTTAATTAAACTATTTATGCTTGTAGATAAAACCAATATTTATTTTTCTTTTTTTTTATTACAACAACTTTTTTTCGATGTCTTGGTTACGCACCAGGTCCCGGTCTTTATTGCTGCACCTTGATACCAAATCCCAATAATGGTTAGTGACGTAACATATGGATGTTTGGTAGTGGGATGCCTAACTTCACGTAGAGGGCTGGGAGTCGTTTCGCGATCCACTGGTTAACGTTCTGAATTAATCCGCCATACTTCGACAGAGATGCCGCACCGAAAAAAGCCAACATGGCTACATGTTCTTCCTGCATGTTGAACGTTTTAGTAGCATCAAGCTCATCTTGCGTAGGTAAGCGGAGATTAATATGGCCATTTTCTACGAGTGGTGTCACTGCCTTAATAAAATCATTGAAGAACATCTCCCCGTTTACGTATAGAATCGCAGATATGTAATAACTGAGAATATAGGTAAGGTGCTCAGATCGTAAAGGTGTCATAGGGAGTGTGTATAGAAGACATAAGTTTGGGTTCTGACTCAATTTGTGATTTAATATAATTTTGACACTATTGAAGTTAATTCCAATTTCGATGACCCTTCTGTCTATCAAAGGAACTACTTGGACTAAGTCACTAGGGAGTGTAATATTACAGGGTTGTTTACCATTAGCGATCAAGAACGTAGCAAATTCTTGCGCAAGTTCGAGGTTGGGATGAATCGTATTTAAAGAGACTATACGTTTCTCAATTTCATCATACTTCGACTCAGGGATACACGTCTGGCGAGAGGCATCTAATACGTAAGTCAAATCCCACGCTGCTATTAAACTTTTCGGATCAGCTGGGCTTTCGCAATTGCGTGCGAAACTGAAGCATTTACCATCCTTCCTGTGGTGACTCAAGCAATCCATGTCACAGAGTGGTATAATACCATCAATAATAAATCACCAGATTACTCTATGGCATTTTATTGCATATTTAATCATAGAGATCCGGCTCGAAGGACCACTATTAATAAGACTTTTACCAAGCAAAGTTCTCATTCTAAATGAGAGATTGTCGGCGGAAGCTTATATTTAAAGAAGTAGCGAAAAGAGAAACTAAGTATCAAAATTGATGTAGCTAACTTTGATATTAAAATATCTAGAGCAACAAAACCTTATAGTAAATTGAGGTATGAGGTATACCTCATAAGCTATTTCAGTCATATCTCACAGAAAGAATACAAAAAGTAAAAATTGGTAATATTCTCAGTGACTCATGTCCAGTTGAGTGTGGTGTGCCACAGGGTACAGTTCTGGGTCCAGTACTGTTTTGCATATATATCAACAATATGATGGAAACATTGCCCGAAGGAACCGTGGTCTGCTATGCAGATGACACTGCCATAATGGTTAAAACCAATACATGGAGAAAAACGCAACAATTAATGGAAGAGTCATTAACCTTGGTAAAAGCATGGTTTGATCAAAATCTGTTAACATTAAATACTGCAAAATCCCATGTGATGTGTTTTTCCATGACAAAAAGATGTTCGCCTAACATAGAATATTTAACAATACACAAATATAACTGTTCAAATAAAAACAACTGTAACTGCGAAATTTATATTAAAACTGTAGATAAAATTAAATACTTAGGAGTAATTGTGGATAAGCATTTAAAATGGACAGGCCACGCTGACTACATAACTACAAAAATTCGAAAATTATACCACAAATTTTACATATTAAGAGGTTCCCTCAACAAAAAAGCAACTCTCAATATATACAAAGCTCTCGTAGAAACACTTATTACCTATGGTATAATTATATGGGGAGCTGCTTATAACCGCATTTTTAACAACCTGCAAATAGCACAAAAGAGAATTTTGAAGATTATTCTATTCAAAAATAAACACTATCCCACTCAAGAACTCTTTCAGGAAGCAAAGGTTTTGCAAATTAGGAAATTGTACATAAAATCAATGATAAGATACTTGTCAAATAATAAAATAGTCAAAATACCTGTAAGTCACAACCAAGTCACAAGATTACAAACTAACAACACATTAACTATTCCAAAAACTTCTCATAATTCAGCTCAACATAGCGTAATGTATATGGCACCTAAATTGTTTAACTTATTGCCAAACTCATTAAAAAACAAACCATATAAAAGAATTAAAAATAAAATAACACCTTGGTTACTGACTTTTGACTTAAACTTATTAAATATTATAAGATGACCACGAGTATTCATTCATTTATTCATTTATTCTACATATTATCATTATATTGAAATTATAGTGTAGGTACCCTATAGAAAATATCTTATTTTTGAAAATTTTTTAAAGGTTTTATTATTTACTATTGATTTGTTACTTCTTAAATTTACATACGTAACTTTAAATTTCAATTTATATAATGCCTTCACTGTGTAACTAAATATTTTTATTTTTTTTTCTTTTTTCTTTTTGGGCTGTACGCACAAACTTGATAGTTCATTGTACATCCTAAATTAGGTCTTAGTTGATTAGAATTGTAAACATAATTAATAAATAAATTGAAATTGAAATTGAATTGCTGCAAAATACCATACGAGCAATTATTTGCGGACCAAGCAATTCTGGGAAAAGTAATGTCATGTTAAGTCTCTTAACTGATCCGAATGGTCTAAGATTTCAAAATGTCTATGTGTATTGAAAGACACTATAGGGGAGAAGCTTGTACCTTGAACCGGATTTCTTTGAGGATTCATTTTTCCCACGTTTTAAAATTTTTATAAAAAACTTGTGCGCTAACTTGTAGCTTATACAGGGTGTTATGGAAATGACTTATTATTTTTTAACCCGTAAATATATAGGTCGAGACGAATTGGGGAAAAATTGCTATAAATGGCGCTCGAAGCTAGAAATTCGAGAAAAATGCCTTCAAAAATTTAGGTCCAAAACACCTACACGCCAATGACCCAAACAGCTGATTTGGGTAATTGTTTACTTTAGTGGAAATGTTGAATTTTTCGCTAAAATTTCGTATATAGGCTAATTAAGGGTAGCTGATCACAATTTTCCTTTTGCGTTTAGGCGGCAAATGCACTGGTTTTGAGAAAAAAAATGTTAAAGTTTTTCTAACTCACCGGTATGTTATTTTGCATGTAATCCTAAAATGTTGCTTATTTCCAATAAAATATTACTTGTCGGAGTCATAGTATACACTTCTGAGTTGAAATAAACGAAATATGCCACAAGGAAACTCTGAAAAACGGGATAACTTGTAAGCGAACAGAAAACTCTACGTTATCTGGAAAAAGACGGGGGCTCACTGACAGCTGGCCAAAAAAGCAGAAGCAAACTGCGCACCCATGTTGTCAGATTGTTAGTGTATTATAAATTGCCTATACTTGTCAATTCATTTTTATTAATTGAATGAATCCTATTGGCTCGAGCTAGCATATCATTCTCCTGGATGGAAGCCATTAATAATTACAAGAAAAAGAAGAACAATCTGGCAACGTGAGTGCAATGAATCTGAAAAGAGACGGTTCTACTTTGTCGGCGTATTAACAACGAATTTAATTAAATTTGTGCCTTTTCCATTGTTTTTTTGTTAAAATGTTGCTCTTATTTTATGAACAGATAGTTTGGTGAAAGTTTTATCACATATTTTGAAGGGAAAACCATAAAATCTAGGAAATTGAAAGGAAAGAATACCCTAACCTGTAAGTGAAAAACTTTAACATTTTTTTCTCAAAACCAGTGCATTTGCCGTAAAAACGCAAAAGGAAAATTGTGATCAGCTAACCTCAATTAGTCTATATACGAAATTTTAGCACAAAATTCAACATTAATTGCACTAAACTAAACAATTACCATTCCAGCAGTTTGTCTTGTCAAAAACACATGTGTTCAGGGGCATTGAACTATCATGGAAGGCGCACATAGTCCGGTTTTAAGGTATTTTACAAAATTCAAAATACTTTCGATTTTAGAAAAAAAAACTATCAAGTGTAACTCTAGACCACCTCAGGAGTGGCCCCTTAAAATATAATAAGTCATTTCCATAACACCCTGTATATGCTAGAATAATTTATTAAAGCCCCATTTTAATAAAACAAAAAATAAGATTTTTTTTTGCTATTTATTTATTTTTACGAATTTGGTCCAAGGTACAAACCCGTCGTGTACCTTGGATCGCATATAACTTTAAAAAAAAAACGACAGAAAATTGCTATTCAATATTATACATCTCGAAATCTAAATCGAAAATATAAATTCCTTTTTGCCTTTCCGACAACCCAGCCTGACGTGGTAGTGCAAGTTTGAGTAAAACATCTTGAAGATCAATATTAAATTCTTGACCCCCTAAGCCAGAAAATGTGTTGCTGGTGAGAATTCTTCTTAGGTATCGAACCATTAAACAAGGACTTAGGACAGTTATTTCAGCAACATAGAAATGTATTTTCTTTTTTCCCATTAGTTTGGTAAGACAAAAATCACCTACTGCTAAATCGGAAAGTTTGACTTTTGTGTGTTTAACCTGGCATTCTTCTATGGAATCCATTTCAAATTCATCTTCAGCATCTAAGTCTGAATCGTCATCGTAGACAACAATGTCTTCAGAATCTTCATCTGAAGATGATGACACCTGTAGCACTTTCCTTTTAACAATTTCCTTGTTTGCTTTTGGGATCTTTGTAATACTTTTTTTATTTAATTCAATTTCCATTTTTTCAGGAGTATCCGTTAATATTCGACATTTTCCTTTTTTTCGTCCTTTTGAGGAAGCAGTTCTTGGACCAGCTTGGGGAAATGGACGAATCATTTCGGGTGAGGTGAATGCATGTGCAGATGAAGTAACAATTTCTGTGGACGGAATCGGATTTAACGTGGACGGAGCACCGTTTAGCGTGGAAGGATGAATGTTGGATGAAGTTGCAACAATATTATTTGATGCAGATGTACCAATTCTTTCTGTCGAGGTTCCTTGTGATGTAGTTGGTTCGTCATATGGTCGATCAGTTACTGAAGATCCCATGAATTCATACTCTTGAAAGATATTCTCATTAATAGGCCAAATACCTGATACTCTAAAACCGGACTGAATGTTTAGAGGTGTGAATGCCAAAGGGTAAGCTATTCCTGATATTTCGGCAACATCATATATTGGAATAGGTTTTCCAGGGTGGCAACGCATCCAGTCAGCGCATGCTGTGTTGTAATATGTTTTGTAAGGCCCAAATACGCTTCTGTCTAGCGGCTGGAGCTTATGGCTCGTGTGGGGAGGGGAGGGTAAGCAGAACTATTCCGTTTTCTTTTGCCAAATTTATTGCTTCAATGTTAACATGGCTTTCATGGTTATCTAGGATGACTAGCACCTTATTATTTGCAGAACAGTTTACATGTTTTATAAAGTGGCGAAGATACTCTAGAAAAATTATTTTGTTAGACCAGCCGCTAGGGTGAGCAGATCCAACCGAACCAGGAGGAGCACCTTTAATCATGAAGTCTTTAAAAAATACCCTCGGAAATATATATAAGGGTGGAACACTATTTCCTATGGCATTGACGCATGCAATAATTGTAACATTGACACCTCTTTCCCCTGAAGTTGCGCTTCCAACCTGCTTCGCCCCTTTACAAGCCAGTATCTTATCTGAAATCAAAAACAATGCTATTATGATATGCTGAATCACTCATAACGATGTCAAAAAGAAAAATACTAGTAAAATATGAAAATACCTGGCATATGAACGTTTGTGTTGCCGCTTTCATCTAAGTTGTATATTCTATCTCCGGTAAATTTATGTTGTTCCATAACCTCCTTAAGCTTCACGAAAAACATAGAAACATTGTGCTTGTTGAAGCTGGTGGACCGAGCTAAACTTGTTGCTTGTGGTTTTCTTATGCTAATTGTTTTTCTACGTTTAATAAAATACAAATACCATTGTTTGCCGGCCCGGCTTTTGTTTTCCCAAGAAACAGGGATAGATTTGTTATTTGCCTTTGCAAAGTCGTAGGCGAGGACCTGCAGATCTCGACGGGTAAGGCCATAATGCATACGAGACGCTGTGACGAGATAGTCGCATAGGCTTATTTCCTCAGCTTCCGTAAATACCTTTTTAACAGCACAATTTTCGTACGATTTGAAACATACGTTTTGCTCAAGTTTGATCAAATATCTTTTTAATGTCGATCGAGACACTTTAAATTGTTTAGATGCAATACGATGTGAAATATGATCATTTTGTACAGCATTTGCTGCAGCTGTAATGCAGGAAGCTCGGGGCGATTTCTCTTTACACCTCGTTTACTTCTTGGCATCTAAAATAAATTATCATTACAATTATTAGATATATAGAAGAGGGATAAGTCATATATTGTACCTTGGACCATGGTCCAACGTACAAGACAGCTTTCTGGCCCAAGGTACAAGCCTACTAAATTTAAGAAAGAATGATTTTTCTAACCTATAAAAGGCAGAAATTAAACATCAAACATCCGCAAAATAATTTGTCTACATACCTAACTTCAACAAAGGGCATCCGAAAATGTTATTTATGTATTGTAAAATTGAATAAAAAATATTAAAATCACGGCAAAATACTTACTTTTAGAGGCACAAATCACATAAGCACGCTCACAATTTAACCGTTTAACAGACGTTACTTAAACAAACCGTGACGCATTGAGAGTCGATATATCAACGAACAGACGGGCTTTTATTAAGATTTACGCGCTAAATTTGGAATTATGCTAATGGTCCAACGTACAAGGTGGTTCAAGGTACAAGCTTCTCCCCTATCGGGATAAATATAGGTTTTTGTAGCAAGTACTAGATTGAGTATCAAACATCAAATATTATGAATATACTGACAATGATATGGTTGTGGATCCTGAAAATGCTCAACTTAACTCAGTTTTTGTATTCGATGATAATTCCTGTGAAAAACAAGATAAGATAAGAAACTACTTTTGTATGGGGAGGCATAAGGCTGTGGATTCGTTTTATCTCAGTCAAACATATTCAAAGGTGCCAAAGCAGCTTATACGCGATAATGCTAACATAATAATATTATTTAAGCAGGATAATATGAATCTGAAACACATCTATACTGCCCTGCTAAGACAGGAAGTCGTATCCGCTAAATTAAAGTTTTGAGATATTAAGCAATTTGTAAATTATGTGATGTCATACATGTTTTTTGACAATTCTATTCTTTTTTATTTCCAAATTGAGGCATGTAAATGGAAAAGGTTGTAAGTGCCAAAATCAAAAATGTTCAGAAATCGATAATATACATTTTTAATATTAAAATATTGGTTTAAAAAGTTGAAATTCGATAGGTGGTTAGAATATGACATTGTTTGTTATATATGAATCTTGTTACATTTTTTGCTTTTTTTGATAAAGGATAGGCACAAGAAAGGGTGGAAGTCCAATGTTATTTACTTGGAAAATGCTGTAACTCCAACCTAATCTCCTAGAAAAGGGTGTAAGTCCACAACGTTCCTTTATAAAACGCTGGAAATACTGAAAGCTTTTGTTTAAACTATTTTATTTTTCTCAAAAATGTACAAAAACTAAACTTATTTATTTTTTTGGTTTTCGTCCTCTCCTCTTCATGCGGGGGCGAGAAGTTTCTTTTCCACAAGGTAAAATCTCTTCAGGTGGAGCTTCTATAGGCGGTAACTCCTCACGTGGGGCTTCTATTGGTGGAGCTTCTTCCCCAAGTGGGACTTCTACAAGAGGAGCTTCTTCAGGTGTTACTTCATGTGTTGAATTTTCATGGAGCGTCCGAAGAAGATCTCGATAAAACTGACGATCAGCTGGTTTTTGTAGGAAAGGTATCATCCCCATTAAGTATTTGGTTTTTTCAGAACTAATCTTAGGCGTAAATTTAATTTTTGGCAAAAGGTCCTTATCTGGGAGCGATTTCAATTTTTTTTTTCTTTTTTAGAACATCAATTTTTATCCAGACTGGAGGGACATCATCTTCAAGACCAAAGCCTGTTGATATTTTTATAACTTGAGGTTTCTTGTGAGATACACGAATATGGGAAGCTTTGCTAATTTGTAATGCTTGTGTGTTAATGAACTGGTTCGCAAGGCTTGAAAAGTCAACGAACTCTTCTGTCTTCATGGGAACAACACGAAATAGATTTTTAACACGGGCAGTCTGTATAATATTTTCGAGATCCTGAGGAACCATAGCGCTACACTTTTTGCGACGTTTTTCACTAACCCCGAAGTCTCGATCACAGTTCATGTAACTATGACCACTTACAAGGTATTTCAAGTCTATTGAACGGTAATAACCTTTATAAACAAGATATATAACAGCCATGAGAAGCATTTTGTTTTTATTTTGCGAGGCACAGTTATCACACCACAGCACAAGTCTATTTCGAGAAATATTTCCGGGGGTAGTTATGATTTTTAAAAAACAGGACATTATTTCGTTTCCTCCACGACCGCCAATACCCTCATGCCACGTACACATAAATGATGTACCATTATCTCCTAAATGAATTCCCAGATTGTAGTTAGAAAGCTGTCTGCTGTAGAACATGGTACTATGAGTCAGCATGGGAACGAACATAACCTGCTGTAAATCCATACACATTGTCGTGAAAAAACCAGTTGGAATTTCAGATACTTTCAAATCTTCTGTCATAAACTTCTGTGCCTTTTCCGCTTTCCTGTGATGAAGTTTAAGTCTGGCAGCAGCCTTTTTTTTTCCTGATCATTTTCACCAGAAGTTGCAGTAATTTTTAACAGGTCACATTTCTTGCACGCGTCTACGGTCGGGCGTTCGATCTTTAATTTTGAAAAATTCTTATCAAATACTTTGCAATAAAATCTGTAGGAAACGGCATTATTTGGGTACTTTTCTTGAAAGGCTTTGAAGGGGCGATGCTTATTTAAATCAGGTGATAAAAATTCACGTTCGGATTTGTGTCGCGAATAGTGACTTTCAGTTCGCGGAAAAGAGTTGATATGATCCATCACAATCTTTTTGTCATTTTCTGTAAATTTAAATTTATGTTTATAAGATCCAGGATTGCGTACCCTTTTCTCCTCAAAAACTAAAGCTCCCATTTTTTTCCTCATTTGCAAAACCTGCAATCTTCTAAGCGAAACTGCAAATATCTCTTTAAAAGTCTTAGAGCACACCTGTACGTTTTGACCCGAGCCATTTGGCACAAAATACGAGAAAGTACATTGACGTCTACTCTCAGAGGGTTCATCATAACTGCCGTGACGCCTTCTAGCGATGTGCTGAATTTGCATTCGGTTCATTAAATAAGTACCCTGCATTTTTTTTTCGATTTTATAAAATTCCAAAAACAACAGTTCTCTTTGTTCACGGGAGATATCTTTACAGGAGTACTTACATGAACAGTTTGATTGCGGTGAGGGTTTTTGCCTACGACTTCTTTTCCCGACTTTGTAACGTAAGGTTTTCCTTGTTGCCTAGCCACACGACAAATTTTTGTCAAAGTGGTTTTTGTTTCACCACCAGCACCGCCTAAACTACTCATTTTCACAAACTACACAGCGCAAAAATATTAACAAAATAACTAAACGTGACACAACGCTTTCTTTTCGATGATAAAATCAAACTGACGCTGTCAAAGCCGTTCTGTACTGTTTGGCACATTCATCATGGCAGTGGCACTTACACCGCTTTCCAGGTAACGCGCGATGTAAGTTTCACCAGTAGTGACACCTATAAAGCATTACTTTCTGTAAAACTAGTAGCCGTAGGCACATACAACCTTTTCTACAGTATTGGCGATCGCATTTAGAATCTTTTTAGCGAAAAAAATAATTTTTGGGGCTTCTGGCACTTACACCCTTTTCCATTTACATGCCTCAATTATATCGTCAATTGCTGCCATATGGTGCAGGTCTGCGACCGTGACGTATCTGTTAGATGACGTCACGCATCGCAAGATCTTATTTTCTAACCTCAGCAACCGTTGTTGCTGAGTGTTAGAAGCACTGCACTGCACCATACGGGAACTCCGTATGTAAGTACAGGTCTAATAATCTGTTTGTAAATGATTATTTTGTTTGTTGGAGAGAGATGGGAGTTTTTGGAAATAATGGAATAAAGGCTTTGCATTGCTGCAAAGCCTTTTTTGAGGATTTCGGTGATGTGTGGTTTGAATGATAGTCATTCGTCAATGGTGAGGCCAAGATATTTAAATCGTCCTTGTGGCGTAATAGGTATGTTGTTGATTTTTAGTGGTTTAAAAATTTGGTTGTTTGTAAATTTCTTCGTTAGAGTTGCACAAACTGTTTTACTTGGGTTAACCGCTATCTTCCATTTTTTGAAGTAGGGGTCCAATATGTTGATATGCGACTGGACTTGTCGCTTAGCGGCTTCCGCATAAAATGATTGTGCATAGAATAATGCGTCATCCGCATACAACGTCAGTTTCGTGAGGGGTTACCTCGGGAAATCGGCTGTATAGACGTTATAAAGCAATGGTGACAGCACGGTTCCCTGAGGGACGCCCGCATTAACCACCCTTGTATCGGACAACGCACCCTCTACTCTGACGAAGAAGGTCCTATTTTGTAGGTATGTTTTCAGTAATGTAATTAGTTGCATTGAAAATTGATGTATTGTCATTAGTTTAAACAGTAGTCCGCCATGCCAGACAGTGTCAAAAGCTCGACTGACGTCTTGGGACAAAAGTACAGTGTTTGACCTAAATTAAATTTATTCTTGAAGTCAGTCAGTACTCTTGTCACTGCCTGGACTGTACCGTGTTGTGGTCGAAAGCCAAATTGCTCGTCTGGTATACGGTCAAGTAATTTTTGTTTTTTCAGTTTTAAAAGTATCGTCTTTTCTGTAATTTTGGATAATGTATTTGTCAGTGCGATAGGTCTGTAACTGTTTGGTAGTTTAAGGTCCTTGTTCGGTTTTAGTAGAGGTATTATAATAGCCTCTCTCCACTTCACAGGGAAGTATTGCAGGGTTAAAATAGAGTTTATAATATATAATAATTGCACAAATGCCCTTCTAGGTAGATTTTTGATTAGTATGTCAGGTCCAGGGGCTTTTTTGGGAGGGATAAATCGAATTATCTCTCTCAATTCCGTGGGCGTGGCGAGCAGTTTGGATAGGGCCGGGGGGGGGGGGGGGTATGGGATATTTTTGTCATTCTGTTGCATTTGTCATTCTGTTTGTAATGTGATTTTGTTCTATTTCTATATTGTCGGGAGAGGTGCAGACTGCAGCAGCAAGTGCATTCGCTATGCAGTCTGCTTTCTCCTTGTCTGTTTGTGTATATTGTTGTCGGGATTTTATTAAATTTAGGTTTGAGGCGCTTGCCACAGTGACGAGTCTTGTGCTGTGAGTCCTGCCAAAGTGTCATTCCATACTGTATTTTTATATTAATTTATTCTGTCGCGTATAGTATGTTGTAGTTCTGTCATTCTATGTTTGTCAATAGGTCGTCTTGTCCTCTGCCAAGTTTTTAAATTTAATTAAGTCGAGTGTGTCTTATGGTAGTCTGTCTTCTTTGTGTTTGATTTTAATTTTTTGTCCAATTTGTCTATGTATTTGTTGCATGTTTGTCGTTAGCTTAGTCACTTCCTGTTCTAGTGTTTGTACGTCGTCAACGTTATTGTTTATCGTAATTTTGTCATTTAACAGTAGTCTGTATGTGTTCCAGTTTACGTTTTTTAATAAAATTGTTTCAGTCGGGGATTCGAAGGACATTTGTGCATGCCATTCAATAATTATCGGTTAATGATCTGAGTTTAATTCGTTTAAAACAGTCGCCTCGGACAAACCCACGAGATTCTTGTTTAAGTAAAAATCGATATAAGTGGGCGTTCCGCCGTTTAGTGGAAAATGAGTGGGCGTGTGCGAGGCGACTATTTGAATATCATTGTTAAGTATGAAATCATATAATAGATTCCCATGACGGTTGTTCAAATGGTTATGCCACATATTATGTCTTGCATTTAAATCACCAGCCGTAAGTACCTGGCCATGGCTGGCAAAAAGTGGTTCAATACCGATATTTTGTAGGCGGGTGCGGGGTGAGGCGTATACCGCGCTCATCACCACTCCATTCCTCAGCTTGATCGATACGTGCTTCACAGCAGTTACGTAATTATCGATCTGCATATGAGAAATGGACTAATTGATGAGAATGACAACTCTGCCACCCCTCACGTTCCTATCTGCTCTATATCTGTTACAGTTTCTTATTTTTATTGAATCATTTTCCGTCAGCTTAGTTTCGGTGACGAACGCAAAGTCGACCCGTTTTTTTGTGAGAAAAGAGATCAACTCTCCCAGCTTGCTTTTTATGCCATTGGCGTTCCAATTTATTATTTTTATAGACCTAAAAACTACCGAAAACGGAAAGTATGAAAGGTTTCAGAGAACTCTATTAATTTGAATGGAATTAATATTTCGTTTTCTGACGTAGCGATTTCTAATAATTCAGTGAAAAAACGAATAACTTCGCGCATGTTTACTTTTTTCATGCCCTCAACTAAGCTCATCATGTCACTTACCGGTAAACTGCTAGCGTTCGCACTGTGGATCACTGGTAGCTGTTGTTGTTGATGATGTTGTTGCTGATGGGGTGGCTGCTGTCGTGGTACGGGAGGGGGTGCGTCTGCACCACCTCTGGAGGGGAGGTTCGGGATGTTCTGTGAATTTAATGCTGGGGCAATTGCTCTGCCCGTCATGGTGACTCCACTTGCCCTGGAGTTGTTCTGGTGTCAAGCGTTGGTTGTTGGGGGGGTGGGTGCAGGGATGTATTCCTGTGGCTTTGATAGTTGTTGGTTTTCCATCAGCTTGTTAATCTTAAAGATGTGCACCGGGCACTGCTGGTCGTTTGACATATGATTGCCGTTGCAGTTTGCACACATAATTGTGTGTCCCGGTGCACAGTCTTTTTTATAATGATTCTGGCTACAGCGCATGCATCTAGGGTCCCGTGCACAGTAAGTGGTTGCATGCCCCCAAACTTGGCAATGCTTGCACTGTATTTTATTGGCCTGAGTATTCCTACGTTCCCATGTAATTGACGCATGATCGAGGTACCTCACAGTTTTTTGCAGGTTCTGTAGGTTCGTGTCACCCTTTAGTACAGCCATATAAAGGGGGCGAAAAGGAGTTTTTAGCAAGTAAACTTGTTTAATAGGTAAGTTGTACTGCGTTATTAGCTCTTGATGGAATCGCGAATTGTTTTAGTCTTTTGCCGGTTGGTTCACGTTCACTGTTTAAGGAATGTTCAGTGTCTGCTGAATCATTTAGGTCTTTTTCGGGCACTCCCGATTTTTCCCCTCCTTGGGGTGAATGAAACATAGCACTCGAGATGTCTATACGCGGGGGAGGGTCCCTCAATGAGGGGACAACACTATTTACACTTAAGATTAATTATTTATTATTAATATGCACACGTTAAGTCTATACTTACACACTTAAAATTAAATTAAACATATCCGGGGGGATAAACACCCCAAAATCCGGGCGGGATAAACACGACAATGATTCCCACTGGGTGTACACAGTGTTATTTGCTGAAAAAAGCACGAAAAATTTTTTGACAAAGTTCGGGTCATTACCCGAAAATTGGGTTTTTCAACGAAAAACACAATTTACTGACTTGCGAACGCGAAATTCATACTATTATACCCTCTACGCATGTAGGGGGTGCCATAAAGGGGTATACTTGGGGTAATATCTGGCTTTAAAGCCAGGCGGCCGATGTTACAGGCCTTTTGGTCTTCATTAGCACTTAAGTAACACTTTCACTTAACTCGCGTACCGGCAAGCGCCTTTACGGGTGTCGAAGGTGTTTTTATTGCTCAGAACAGCTTAAAATGACTTGTAGATACAAGTCCGAGCATACAACGTTATTAGAAAGTCTGGAAAGCCAATGGAAAAGCACGCTGGGAAAAATTAGAAAAAAACCAGTAAGATTAATTCAGGTACAACAAATTATCTTCGCCCACAGCGGAGAATGAAAATGCGCTGTGACACAGTACCATAGGCTCCGCCCCATAGGCGGAGAGAGGCCGAGATTTGTAGGCGGGTCTTGTTGTCTGGGTCAGTTGGCGTCTCGTAAGTCCGTCCCACTGCCATTTCTCATATTTCAAATGCATATTTTGGTCCGCAAAAATCTGCCGTGGAAGTTCAGCGCGACTTTTGCGGTCTTTTATGCATTTGTTTTGTCTGTTTGTTAGTCGGTTTTAGATATTACTAATTGTTTGTCTGTCTTATTTTTAGATTGTAGGTTGGTTTTATTTATTGTTTGTTGTTATTGCCGTATGTCTGGCAGTGGGATTTGGTAAACTGGCAGTTTGTAATAAAGTAGTTTGTGCGTACTGTGTCCATCATTGTCTGCACGTCTGTCTGTAATATTACTGGTCAATGGTGTTATAAAAAAAAACGCAAACAATTAAGTGTTATAAAAAACCAAATTACGCCCTAAACAATAATCAGGTGCCAGTATTCACCTTAGGATAACCTAAAATAAACTGTGACAAGGCAACCTATCCACCCTTACTCTGGCAACCCTACGCCCTGGAGAATGTTCTTCAGACACCCCTTAGCTAGCTCAACTCAGGGTAGGTTCGCTATTTTGTCTCTAGATTGAGAGGTTTAGCATTCTTATATAAGTAAGTTAAAGTCCAAATCCTGAAGGCGCCAATTATTATATTGGTGAGAGTTCAAAAAGTCAGTGATTCACTCATTTCACTCAATATGCTGGAGAGTTCAAATTCACATAGTTCTCCCCTATCCATTATTATTCGCTAGAGAGCAGACCCTCCATTGCACACTCTAACCGTACGAATTTCACAACCGCTACGACGTCTAGTCTACCGGATCAGCTTTCACACACACTGGGAAGATATTACATCAGCATGACCTCGATTAATCATTTTAATGAAATTATGTCACAGTATAATTTTGGGACTTAATTGTATTCTTCCTAAATATTTAATTAATGCTCGAATTTAGAATATTAGGCTTAAAAGAAAATATTGGTTTAATTCGAAATTATATGACTAAGAAAGAGTAAATGATGAGATGTTTTATGCACTTACTGTATAGTAAAAAAAGAGAAATAAAAGATTACAACACATTAAAGTAATTTGTTTTATTACCATTATATCTATATAATATATGTTGTATTTCGAAATTTTCTCCTAGCGGGCTTGCTCATTTTTGGTGGCATTTGCAGGATCTAATATTCGAGGGGATCGACATTACAACTATCATCCACTGGAACGACAAGAGCGTCTCAACTATGGTTGGTGCAAGACCTGGTCGATGGGGGCGACTGGATCGTTCAAGATTAGACCAATGGGAGCAGCTGACTCGTCACAGTTGGTTTAGAAACTAAAAACTTGTTCAAATTTAGAATATTATAAAATATATGACTAAGAGAGATTAGATGATTACGTTTTATGTACTACCTCGGACTGTATGGTAAAAAAAGATAAATAAAAAATTACAATACATTAAAATAGTTATATTTACCATTATGTGTTATATTTGGACATCCGAATCCTTTCTGCCTCCCGAAATATTTTCTTATTGGTTTTACTCAATTTCGGGGGCATCTGACGGATTATATTGTTTTCGATCACATAGGTGGTCGGATCGTAGGTAGAACATTGTGGTGCAACATCCCAGCTATGGTCAATTGTGTCCTCATCTGTAGAAACGAGTGCTGACCCATTCCAGCGAACGTGATTTGGTCAGTCGTTGCAGCCTTGCACCCCCTACGGGATTAGCGTACAAAGAATGAGATGGACAGACAGAGACATACATACAGCAGATAGAGAGAGAAAAAACAGTAAAAAAAACAGCATTTAACAGTTAAAAACAGGAATCCAAACAGAGACATACAGACAGCAGATAGATAGAGAAAAAACAGTAAAAAACAGGAATTTAACAGTAAAAACAGGAAAACAGTAACAAAACAAACAGGAACAACAGCTGTACTATATCATTCATACACAGAGTAACTTATCAGCAATTTTAGGGAAAAAAAAATAATTAGTAACAGTTTCTATAATTATATAGTAATTTTACATTTGCCAAAGCGCAATGCCAACAGTAGTATAATTAAGTGATCGCAACCACACAACCCCATGGGCGTGCGGCCGCACGTCAACACAGTTACATATTCCTACACGATTGGGATTGCCGCCACAAACCTGTATTAATAGATCTAATTATTTCACATATTTACATATTCCTACACGATTGGACTACCCGCCACACAAACCAACGGCTTGCTAACACCGCATTCACATATTTACATATTCCTACACGATTGGGATTGCCGCCACACAAACCTGTATAAATAAATCGAATTAAATAATTTTACGAGATTATTTCTTCCTAACTTTAACCCCACTTAAGTAAAGTAGGATAACTATAACAGAGCCTAGATTTGAATGTTAATGCAAGACAACGCTTATACCTAAAAGTACAGTATGAAGATCTTAATAACTGAAATGTGTGAAGATTTTCTAATTTCCGAAGCATATTCCCGTTTCTATGCCAGAACGGGTAACGATACCGAAGCCCAAGATATGGACTTATATATCGAACAAACAGAGCATGCTAATTTGTGTCAAAAAGGAGCCGCAGCTTGTAAAGAATTTTTAAAATCTAAAAATTTGTAGAAGTTATTGTTAGAATTTAGGATCTTAGGCTTAAAAGATAATATTTCATTAATTAGAAATCATATGTCTAAGAAAGAGTAATCTATATTATATCATACCTAGTGGGAAAATAAATAAAACAATTAAAT
This sequence comes from Polydrusus tereticollis, assembly GCA_963920685.1. Lineage (NCBI taxonomy): Eukaryota > Metazoa > Arthropoda > Insecta > Coleoptera > Curculionidae > Polydrusus > Polydrusus tereticollis. Next base: position 28,484,037 of record OY987334.1, read on the forward strand.
GAAAAAATAAAGTTTTTTTTCTTTTTTTAGTGAACAGCTCAAATAATTTTTGTTTAACCAGGAAGGCCAATCGATATCTTTCAGCTTTTCGAAAGGCCTTCCTGGCTGACTTTGACTGTTTGGGCGGGACCTGCCTTAGAATATTATGTGTTAACACATAATTTAGTGCAATATAGGTGTTTCCTGGCTCTAGATCCCAGGACAGGTCCACAGGAACATAGCTGACAACTGGCGGGTCCCAGTACAAGTCCACAGGAACAGTTGATGGCAGGGCAGTAAATAGTTTTACAGAGCTCATTGTTTAGATCAAATTCTTACACTGCTTTTAACATTGAAAACAGAGCTTCTTCTCGCTAAACCGAATAAAAAAAACAAATTTTGCTTGGAACGGTTTTCTTATTATTCTAATGTTATTAGATTATATGTTGCATCATTCATATAATTTCAACACCAACTTTTACCTTTCTGTTACACGAACTTTGTTATGAGAACACGTAAGGTGATGTAAATTGTCTTATGTTATTCTATTTAATGTTTCATCATTCGTCTAATTTTAACAACAACTTCTTTTGAATTATGCAGGCTTAGCTTTGTGGTAAGAAAACGTGAGCTAATGTAAATAGTCTTATTATGTTATTCAACGACAACGTTTACTTTCCGAATTATGCAGGTTTAGATTTGTTGTTAGAAAACGTGATGCGAGGTACTATTAATAGTCAGTTTCGCTCGAATGTCTTTACTTAAACGTATGTGTAATGAGTGCCTCCTGTAGCAGTTTAGTTAAACCAGTTGTTAATATATTAGACCATATAATAATTTCAGCAAGCGAGGTTAGTAATAATAATAATAATAATAATAATAAATTTATAGACAAAGAATTTAGTTCTTTATCTCCTTTGTTTGACTCGAAGATATTTTTAAGGAAGACTTAAGTTTCACCCATAAAATTAATCAAAGAATACAAGAACTAGAAGGTATAGATAAGGAAGCATCATTAGTTTCTATCGGGTCGAATAATTTTCCTACACAATTCGATTCTATTTCAACACAAATAATACGATTTCTTTTCCCGACTTTGTAACGTAAGATTTTCCTTGTTGCCTAGCCACACGACGAATTTTTGGCGAAGTGGTTTTTATTTTACCAGCAGCACCGTCTAAACTACTCATTTTCACAAACTACACAGCGCAAAAATATTAACAAAATAACTAAACGTGACACAACGCTTTCTTTTCGATGATAAAATCAAACTGACGCTGTCAAAGCCGTTCTGTACTGTTTGGCACATTCATCATGGCGGTGGCATTTACACCGCTTTCCAGGTAACGCGCGTTGTAAGTTTCACCAGTAGTGACACCTATAAAGCATTACTTTCTGTAAAACTAGTAGCCGGCGGCACATACAACCTTTTCTACAGTATTGGCGATCGCATTCAGAACCTTCTTAGCGAAAAAAATAAATTTTGGGACTTCTGGCACTTACACCCTTTTCCATTTGCATGCCTCAATTATGGACCGTACTCCAATAAACTTAGACAATAATTGTTAAAAATTTCAAATAGTAGAATTTGATACAAATGTGGGTTATATAATTTAGTAAATAAAAGCTAATAATTAACTATTTGTTATAATAAGTAGTATATAATATCAAAATTACAAAAAAGTTAGTCACTGTCAATTGTTGGTCCGTCTGTTACAGGTAGATCTTGCCAAAATGCTATTTTGTTGGAAAGAACAATGTCTGGTAACTTTTGTATTAATTTAATCTTTCTCTCTTTATCAATCCCTTTTTTAGCCAATCTGACCGTAGGTTTCGGGATATCTTTTTTAAAATGTTTACCCAGGAGAAATTTTAGTTCAATCAATGGACCATTAAATTTAGTTTAATAAGAAAGGTTTTTAGAACCTCTAGTAAATTGAACTTAAACAAAATTAGCTAGATAAGATTTAGGTGTAATTTTATTAATTTTGAATCGGGAAGAAAAATCAACAAAATCATGAAAGTCATGGAGTTTCATTTTAATTACCTCTACCCTCGCACTGAAAATAAATTGGCGCTGTTGTTCATAGTTTTGAGTTTAACTTTAAGCTTCCAAGAGAGGACGATAATTCCTTTTAACATTGGTGCTTCGAAAGACAAAGAAAAAGCCCTTTGGAAGATACAGAAACATAAGAAATATCAAGTCATAAGATAATATGGAAATAAATCCAGGTAAAAGACAGACAGGTAGACAGTTGGATCCTAATTATGTTTGGCCGGAAATTGCCCAAATAAGACGCAGAGTATTAACAGAAATTCCACAAGTAAGTGCAGATAAAGCCATAAGAAGTTTAAGAAGTGAGGCCAGGAGTGTAGTTAGAGAAAAAGATTTTGAAAAATTGATAAGACTTTTGACAGCTATAACTCTAACACCTACTGACATGACTGAAGGTACACCTAACTTATGACAAATCTTCGAGTAATAGAACTTGTCGTGATATTGAAAGAATGAAAATAGTCTTTGAAATTGAAAAAAAGAAACAAGACCTGATTGAAGAATTTATGAAACAAAAGTTACATGTTCTTGAAATAGAAAAGCAATTACGCGAAGCTGAAGTAAGTGAATCTATTAGTAGTCATACAAAATCAGATAAACAGACAGACAATTCAACGTTTCATGATACACGTGCAGTTCAAAAATGGGTAAATGAATTGCCAGAATCGTTTTCCAAACAAGAGTTTGACCTGCAAGACCTCAAACCTAAACATTTCAACGAACATAAGAACGAAAGGACAGATATTGACAAGTTATGTGAAGCATAAAGAAATGAAGTAGAGCCAAAATGGTTTTTTGAACGTGACTTTCCAAAATTCGATGGAAATCCTGCACATTAGCCATTGTTTATTTCAAATTTTAACAAGTGACGTACCGCTCTGTGTACAGTGGACTAACGAAATGAAGACAACTCACTTAAATTTCATTTGCTTTGACGTCGACATATCAGGAATACACGAAAATGCTCGAATGTCCAAATTGACAGGTGTAAGTTCAGTAAACAATTTAGCATTGCCAGAACAGCATATATCGCAGAATGAATTTCGTAGCTATTCATACCTAGCAGGTATTCCTTTTACTGAAATTAGACATCAACCCATGCTACTAATTGGACAGAACAATATTCATTTGACAGTAGCCCGCAAAATATGCTCAGGTCCTACAGATTCACCGATAGCAACAAAAACTACTTTGGGATGGATTATTCATGGACGCGCCGAAAATAAATTTCTTAAGAAAAATGAATTTAGTTTCCATATTTGCCATCAAGATACTAATGATTACCTTCATAACCTCGTTCAAAATTCATTTACAATAGAATCATTATAGCTATAGAAATAATGGAGAATACTACCAAAAGAGTGGGTGATCGATTCGAAGTCGGCCTTTCATGAAAAGATGATGGAGTAGTACTACCTGATAGCAAAACGGTTGCCACTCATAGACTTGCGTGCATCGAAAGAGAAATGTCGAAAGAAGAAAAATATGAAGAAGATTATTGCAACGAAATTAAAAGTTATGTAGAAAAGGGATATTTCAAAAAGCTTTCAAAAGAAGAAGCAGAAGTGGAAACTTCCCGAACCTGGTACCTGCCACATTTTGGAGTTTCTACGACCAACAAACCGATATTGCGTCTAGTTATGGATGCAGAAGCAAAATCGCAAGGGTATAGCAGTCCCTTGTTGGAGTTCCAATTATGTTTCGACAAAGTAAAATAGCATTTTGCGCCGACATACGTGAAATGTTTCATCAAATACAAATCAGGTCTGAAGATCAGCAAGCATGAAGACTACTATGGCGAGACGACGATACAACAAAACCAGTAGAACTTTTTGAAATGCCAGTTATGATATTTGGAGCTACTTCTTCTTCAACTTGCACCCAATTTGTGAAAAACTTGAACGCTAGGCAACAAACAATTTAAAAAACACTACGTTGACGATTACTTAGATTCTAAAGACACAATCGACGAAGCTATAAGAACAATCACCGAGGTTTGGCGAATTTACAAATGAGGGCTTGAATTGGTAAACTGGATTTTCAACAGTCAAGAAATAATGGAAAGATTGTCAGAGAAAACAGATTTTTCTAAGGATCTTAATTTTGACTGTCACTCTAACCCTCAAAGAGTTCTAGGCTTGTGGTGGAATGCAAAAGATGACAACTTCAATTTTCGTGTAATCCTTGACCCCATTCTTTCAAATACAGGATGCCATCCAACCAAGAGGCAAGTTTTAAGCACTGTTATGTCATTATTTGACCCACTTGGACTTATTTCTATATTTACGATTCGCGGACGAATTTTGTTACAAGACATATGGAGAAAAGGCCTTGGATGGGAAGACAAAATTGACCATGACCTTTTTATATTTTGGCAACAGTGGATTAATGATCTAAACGAAACCACACATATTTTTTATTTTCAAAGTTAGTTATTACAACCAAGTTACATAAAATGCAAAAAAAAGTCTGATAAAAACATAATAGATAATTTCTAGAAAAACTCAAAACGCTACCAGGTATATACAAATAGTAACTCAAAACTGCTTTTTAGTATGTTACAACTGAAAACACGGAATTATACAGAGAGGTACATTGCATGTTTGACATAAAAATCTTATCTCACGTCTCTTGTTATGTTTTGTGCAAGCGATGTACCGTCTTGTAGCAGAGTTCTTTCGACCAGTGGATGGAACAAATTTAGCAAAGTGTCTTTCAGTCAGGCGTAATTCAGAATTATTATCCAACGCTCTTCTACCTACAGTACGAGTAGAAACTGGTATGTGATATTTCGCAATTATTTCTTTTATCAGTTGCAAATGAAATTTCTCAAGAGGCACATAATTTGTGGTAATGCATTTGTAGAGTTGGTAAGCATTCAAAACGGTGCAGTCTAACAAGTGAAAAAACACTTTTTTATACCATTTCATTGATTTTCGTATGCACTCTATAGATGATAGTAACATGTCCGATTTATCTACGGCACCCATGTTCTCATTATAATCGACAATACAGCTGGGTTTTAGTATGTTTCTGCCTGTTTCACGATTCTTCTTTCCTGTCTCTTTTACGTCAGGTCTCTGACAAGACGTCAACATATTAACTTCTCTTTTATCTTTCCACCTTAACGCAAGAAGGTTTTCGGTAGATTTATGTGTGAACTCACCCATTTCTAATTTCTGTGTAAATGTTGGCATGTTTTTGCAATTCTTCTTTACTGTACCGCATGCAGTAGTTTTGTTTTTATACAAACAATCGAACAAATTAGGACTAGTGTACCCGTTATCCACGTTTAAAGTGTGGCCTTTATTTAGGTAAGGCTCTAGCAATGTCATTACTATATTACCGGGTTTTCCAATATCTGCCCCTTCAAATTCCTTCACATTTGTTGATGCCCCGGTGTAAATGATAAAGTCTAGGATATAACCAGTTTCACAATCACATAATAAAAATAGCTTTACACCAAATCGGTGCCTTTTAAAAGGGATATATTGTCTAAAAAAAACTCTTCCTCTGAAAAGCATCAAACTCTCATCAATACAAATATTTAGAAAAGGAAAAAACCCTCTTTGAATTTATTCTTTAGATTATCAACAATTATTCTTATTTTTACCAAAGAGTCCTGGTTTTCAGGCGGAGGGATATCATTATCACTAAAATGGAGTAACTTGGTTATCAGTAAAAATCTGTCTCTTTTCATAAGTCGACAAAACATAGGAGTGCTCACGAATTCGTCACTTGACCAATAAGTTTATTTTTTTTACATGTGGCATTAGCAGCGCAACAGCAAAGTAGCAATAAAGCTCCTTATAATCTACTAGATGCCATCTTTTTAGAGGCAGACTCTTAGAATGCTCCTGTCTACGTAAATAATAATAAAATAAATCTAGAGCTGTCTACGGCATAGCGAATATATTCGTCCAGAGCAGCGGAAGGGTTAATGTGGAAGCAATTTAGTTTGCAAGGAAATTATAAGTGGTTAAATATATTAAGAGATATAGTTGCTAAGTATAATGCTACTAGACATACCACAACAGGTTTAAAACCTATTGATATTAACGCAAAAAATTAAAACCTAGTCTTAAAATCAGTTTACACCAATATAAAAATAATTGATCCTAATGCTCCGAAATTCGCTGTAGGTGACTATGTTAGAATCAGTAAACATAGGGAAGCCTTTCAACAAGGATATACACCAAACTGGTCAAATGAAATATTTAAAATTAGAGAAATTAAGGTGACACTTCCTAGAACATATTTGTTGCAAGATGAAAGAAATGAAGACATACTTGAAGCTTTTTATCAGGATGAGTTGCAAAAGGTTAAACACCCAAACGTCTATCTAGTTGAGCGGATTTTAAGAAGGAAAGGAAATAAAGTCTATGTTAAATGGTTGGAGATGGATAAATCACACAACTTTTGGATTTTGAGAACTGAATTATTATAATATATTTAAAAATAAAGACACATAAAACGTTCGTTGTATATTTTATTTCAATAGGTTTCCTCTAAAACATCATTTAGATGGTTTTCAGCACATTTAATCCTATTCTAAAAACGATATCTGTCTAAAACATATCGTTCAAAATTATTTTCTTTTGCTCTTTTATAAGCAAGGCTCCATACAACTAGTGTGTGCGTTTTATTCAACTTTTCGTTGAAAGTAACCTGTTTCATGATGTTTGATTGGATGTGATCATGAATCCCCATATCTCCTCTACTAATGTTTTTTTCGTTCGGTGGGGTGATTTCTATCTTGTATATTTCCACTACTTATATCAAATCTACTATTTTTGTAATTTGTTTTTATATAACTGACATGTACCTAAACTTTTAATTTGTATAGTCTCTGTAATGATAGATAATCAAATATGACTATGTAATCCTATTAATACAAAAACAACAGATTAAAATTTGTATTATTTTTTATTGATTTACGAGCTACTTGTAAAATAATAAGCTTACTGTACTTTGCTATAAATGATCTAATCAGCTTACTGTACTTTGCTATAAATGATCTAATACGTGGAGAAGTGCTCTTTGATCCACCATTGTCTGGCAATGCGCTGGCCCAATATTACAAGGTTCTAAGTAACACAACATGAGAAAAATGAATTTTAAAAATTTGACTTCTATACTAAAGTTATTTTAACTTTTTTTTTAATATATTTGTGATTCCTTATTCTATTACGTGCAAGTAGAAAGTTCAACTTAAAAAAATATTTATTTTTTAAATCGGCTGTTCTATTTTGTTGCCAAAAAAAACAACATACAACTTTGTTACTTCAAACAAACGTTTATTTAAAAAAATCTGTTTCATACAACAAAAGACCCTGTGCTAACTTTAACAAACTAAAAAAATAATACTATACAATAGAGCTTCGTTTTCAATCTTAATTAAAAACAAAATCGGTTAAATTCGCTTTTCTTATGATGCGTTATTTATTTTTTGTCTTTTTGATTGAATTTGGTGGTTGTAAAAGTGTATTATTATAATATTGTATGTCAATTTGCGGCATTAAACATTGAGCGCAAGGCCTCAACTTTGTTTTAAGGTAAAGAAATTTCCTTGCAATCCTTGTTCAGAACTATAGGAATAACTTCTTCATCAGCAGTGACATGAGAATGGATTCTCATATTGCGTCTAGCTCTTAAGTTACCTGACTTAAGTTCAGAATCAAGAAATGAAGTTTTGTATTTTATTTCAAAAATGCCTTTTGAAAACTCTAAACATGCTATTTTGGAAAACGGGACATTCTTATAATTCATCTTTGTAGAGTATGATTGGAAATCAAAAAAGGTTTGGGATACCATTTGCATTATTTTGTATGGTTTGCGTCTATTTACTTTAAGCAAAAGTCTTAATAAAGAAATTGGCGAAGATCATTCAATTACGCTATGAACGGCATCCACTTCCTGGATGCAGGAGTGTCCCGGCACAGAAAACTTCATAGTGATCTTCTTAATATTCGGGAACTTTTGCAAAATATGGGTCATTGCAAAACTCATTGGGTTATTTTTGTTTTGGGACACACAGCTGTCACTCCAGAGAAACTTTGTTTACAATTTTATACACGGCGCTGGCAATGTCGTTGCCAGTTTTTCAATGTAACACCTCTGACCAAACGGCACAATATACATCCTTAGGAACTGATAAATGGGCAGTCATGTTATAAACATTAAGTTTACTTTTGTAAAAAAGTTTTTAATTTCAGCTTTGGGGCAACTTAAATTCTGTACAAAATATATTTCGATAAATACAAAACTTTACAGGATAATAACCTGAGTTAACCTGTGCTGGCCATTGTGAGCTTGTTTGTGTCCTTGATGTAAAGTTTGTGTTTATATTATATAGCTCTTGAAAATGGTTTAAGAAACCGAAACGCGTAGAGCGAAATATTAAATATTTGTGAAGAATTTTGGATTTTTCTTTCCTGTTTAATATGAGTAATCTTCACCCCGGAGATATCTATGATTCAATTATAACCTTTCTCTTCGGTAAAGGTTATGTAGAAATCATACATTTTTCGTATTGATAAATCCCCCTCCATATATTCTTTTTTAGTGTCCTCGCGGCAATAATGCGATTGAACTCTGGGAAACATATTAATATGTTCCCTCACAAGAATTTTATTCTCTTCAGATGTAAACTTTTTTTTGTGTTTACCTTGTACACTATTTGGCCCGGGTGTGTCTGAAGTTGTTTTTTGCTTGTGAGCGGTGTAAATTGGCTTTTGGCTTATCGATAAAGTACAACAATAAAACATCTTGCATACTTTAATTTTATCATTTTGCACAGTGAAAAAATATTTAAAACTATTGCTTTTTCTAGAATTGGCCCCATTTTTCACCTTTCTTCGTCTTTCTGGATTCATCATAGCAGTTGAATTTAAAACAAACATCGTTTTTTCTCTTGCGTTCAGTTTGTAGTGATGAGAAAAAATATCTTTCCTCTGATCTTCACTTATCTTTCGAGCGCACTTGTATATGCATTTGTCTAAACAATCTTTTTTGTTTTTATTTCCCTAGCTGGCACTAGTTTTTTCCGAACTGAAATGTACTCCTCTCCTTTGTCAAAACTTGTTTTTCTAACATTACATGCCCACTTTTTTGAAATTCTTTGTCTTATTCGGGACAATTTCTTAGGTGACTGGTTCACATCTGCTTCTTTTTCCAATCGATTTCGCTTACTAGAATTTGATACAGTTTCGATCTCCTGTAAAACTTCGCTGGTTTTGTCTTTGTTATACTCTAATAATATTTCTATTTCAGTATTGTCCTGTAAATTGATTTTGTCTTCTCTTTTATCCTTTAATCTATCTTCATTTTTGTTTTGGTCTTTTAATTCAATTTCTTGATGAATGCTGCTACGCTTGCTTTGTGTTTGATCATCTAGGTTTCTTCTATAATTTCCACTTGATATTATAATATTCTGAACAATTCGTATGTTTTCTTTTTTGAACCCAGGGGACTGTCTAAATCCACTTTGTTTTTGTGAAAAGTTTTGGAAGGCTTGTCAGGATTAAAGGCAAAACTACTAGATGGGTCGGATGAGTAAGAAGGTATATCGATAAGCTTTCCTCTAATTTTGATCCTAAAAAAAAACACTAAATTAAAATAGGTAAAAGGATAATAAATTCTTCGGTTCAAGGGTAAAAGTGCTAAAGTAATGATTCCATAAAAAAATAAGAAATTGCCAGAAGAAAATTTTGTTAGTAGGTAGGTACTTTAGACAAAAAATAATGAATACAAGAAATTTTTATAATAGAGTAATACTTACCAACTATTATAAAATTTCTCAGATCAATTTTTATTGTCTGTTGGTACTCTATAATAAGTAATATAATAACAATCACTTAAACAAAGCGTGCACTTTTATCCTAAAACTACATAATTAGGTACCTATATACCTGTTTGTTTAGCGTTTTCTAATGCTCTTTGCATTTGAATAATATTATAAAAAAGATCAGTTATATTCTAATTATTTATACTTACTGAAGTTTGTTTTTGGATATTTCTGGAATATACTCTGGGTCTTTATCAGAGTCGTATTTTCTGTCTTTCTAACACAACCTGTTAATCAAGGAACACTAAATTGTCTTTTTCTACACACTTCTACCAAGATTTAATTTGCAAAATATCTCTACAACCAACATGAGTAACATGACAGATGACCTAATCTGTAATTTTTAGGCCACGGAATTCGATTACAAAAGTGTATGTTGTTACATAGAACTTTGTAATACCGGTATGTAGAAGAACTGAATAATATAATAAAGTTCTATGAAACACATACAACCATGATATTCCAATGTTTTTTATTAAAGTGAATTACAAAAGTGTATGTTCCAACATACAACTTTGTTTTTCAGTCAATTCTACAAAGTCATTTAATAAGGTCCAATGTACCAACATACACCTTTGGAATGTCAAACAACGTGTCTAAAACAGCATACACCTTTGTAATTTCTTATTTATTGGCATTGTATTCGTAATATTTATACAAAACCCCGTTCTATGTGTAGCTTGAACAATATAAAACTTTGTAATAGTACAGAGTCCAATATTTTTATATTTGTAACATACACCCTTGTAATATTGGGCCAGCAAATGGTCTCTAATTAACTGTTCTCGTCTATTGAGAACAGTTAGCAGTTCATTGCAACTATTGATAATTACCTGACAATGGTTCAATCGCCCCCTCACCTCTTCCCGTATTAAGTCAACTTCATTTAGGCTGAAATCCCTTTCGATTATTAGTAAGTTCTTCAACATTTCTAGATTATTTATTATTAGTTCTTCGTTTTCTATTACTGGTTGAGCTTGAGCTTCCATTGGTTCCGCTTCCTTGATTGGCCGAACTTCCACGATTGGTCGAGCTTCCATTGATCGAGCTTCCATGATTGGCTGAGCTTCCATTGATCGAGCTTCCATGATTGGCTTAGCTTCCATTACGAAAAGATCTTCAAGAACCTAAGGGTGGAAATTCTCCAGAACCTGAGGGTGGAAATTCTCATTTTGATTGATTAAATTCTGAACGGCTAGTTCAACTTCATCGACCTGAATTCTCTCTTCTCGGATTGAAACCGGAGCTAGAATGATCAACTATTGTATTATATTTACTTGTCCTACTTATCTGGCCATTTGATTTATCGAAGGTTTTAACATTGTGTTTTTGTTTTAGAAAATTTTTAGTAAGTACAGTATTACTTCACAGGTAGCTTGTGAATGACTATCTACAATTTTAGGGAGATATTTATAAGTAAATTATTTCTATTAAAGATGCAGGGAAAGTAACGCACTTCCATTACAGTCTATAATTTAAATAAAGATCAAGTGCACTTGCATTTTGTGAACTATATTTTTTATTAAATGTCAAGTGCAGCATGTGAGAAAATATTGTGGTCAACCTTAACATGTAATTCTATCAAATGTCAAGTGCAGTCTGTGAGAAATTATTGTGGTCAACCTTAACATGTAATTCTTACCAGTTATTTTATTAATTTTTTTAAGGTCGCATTTTGTATGTATTTCATAAATGCGACTAAAATATATTTTCTAAAGTCTATACCTGCATTGAAAATTAAAGTTTTTTGATTTAAACAAAATTTGAGGTAAAGTAAAATCTTGACCACCCTTATATACACCAAAATGTTATATTGATTTGTTAGGCCGTTTGGGTATAGTATGTAATAGTTTATGTTATTAAACTACTTATTTCGATTATTAAACATATCAACAACTATTGCATCGTCCTAGATCTAGTTATTGTGCGGACTCAGCTTGCGTAATGTTATTGTAGGATACTAGGTTAGTATACTGTTAGGCAAGTAATTATTATTATACATTTAACATGTAAACATTTGAATGAACCATTTTTTACCAGATCACTTGTATTCAAGAGACCAAGAAATAAACAAGTCAAACAGTTAATCAAAAGGTCTTTAATTTAAATCTTCAATTATCTACAAGTAAGATTTTTAAATATGTGTATGTATCAGGATCGCAGAAACTGATACATCTAAAAAATATACATCACTTTATGTAATCTTAAATATCTCAGTAATGAAGCATCCTAGAGACACCGGGTTTTCATTATTGGATAGGTTAGACATATCGCACTATGAGTACAATACTATCGCAACTCAAGAATGGTAAATTTTAAAATAACACGTGTGATATTTTGCCACTAATTTTGAATATTTTGCTGTAAATATATTAATAACAATATAATGACACTGTAAATAAAAATTTTACAGTTATATTAAACTTTCTTAGGTATTATTTTTACAAAATGATAATATATTATAATTAATACGATATTTGAAGTTAAGATACTCTTGCAATGGAGTCATATTGATCTAACTTATGTAAATTACCGTTTACGATCCTACTTCAGTAATAATAAAAGCCATTTATTTTAAAAAGAAAGAACAATAATTAGTTTATTAAATACAAAACGTGTGATAAACAATTTAAAAACATTAAGACTTACTCAGAATCTGAATTATTTTGCGAGGTTGTAGCGATTGGGAGTGTTTGGTAAAATTCATGGTATTCCTTCCTAATGAGATTTTTTTGGCAAAGGGATAGTAGTCCATCTTTTTTCTTCTTGCTTATTCCCAAAGGACCGGTGTAAGCATTTACAAGGTTTATGTTTTTAATATTAGTTTCTGTTATTTTACGTCTGGTTGTCCGGTTAACTAAAATTTCTTCAAAGAGGTCTGCTTCATAACTTGTTTTTTAAAATATAGAATGTGGAGCATCTTTTCTAAATTGCAGTATTTTAATATCATTTCAAATGACTTTTTTATTGTTAATATTAAGTCAAAACTGTTTTCCCAATTTACTAGTCAAGTCTTTAATATCATAGATATCAGTTTGCTGGACCTCATTGACTACATAGGGAGTACCTTTCTTTTTAGCAAGGGCAATAATTGGTACCCACTGTGCAGGTATATAAATATTGTTGGCCTTTAACATCCTGGTTTTTTCTCGCTCTATAGCAGAATGCATACTGTCGCCCTCATTTTGGGTGTGGCCAGCAATTAAAAATTTGTGAGTAATTAAATTTATATTATCGAAAGTACTAACAACATAGAGGTAAGTTGCTGATATAAATTTATTTTTATTCTGCCCGCAGCAATTATCTGAATAAAATATAATATCATTATGACTGTCATTTTCCTTCAAAAAACTAAGCAAAAAACTGCCAATTTCATTAGCACCTCGTTTTCCGACTGTCTCGTTCCACACATAACAGTAGCCAAGTTTACTAGGAATATTATATATTGTAAAATTCATTGTTGCAAGCTTACTTTTGTAATAAAAATCGCTTACCAAGGAGCATGGCGTGGGCAAAACTGCTTGCATGTCATAAACCGCCACCATTAGGTTAGGATTTTCATTAGCTAATGCAGTGTCGCGTTCCTTTTCTTTTCGTGCAATTGTTTTGTTGCGAAGATGTTCTTCATACTTTTGTTGTATGCTCTCCTTTTCTACTACTGAAGAATTTTTGTACGTTTCACAAAATCCACACTGGTCCTTTTTTGGACTAAAGAAGCCTATGTTATACTCATAATTAAATATTTTCGCATAATGATAATATTTAGCAAAAGGTTCTCCCACCTCTTTGCATTTATCAACATAGAGTTTGTATAAGCCACTTAAATTTAAATCTCCTTCAAAATAAATTTTCTTTGTCTGGGCCCTTAAATAATGTGACTCCACTGTGGGTATGGATTCGATGTGTTTTCTTATATTCTGTTTTAGTTCATCAGCCAATTTTTTTTGTTTATTATGAGTTCCTCTTTTCTCAGATTCTAGTACACCTTCTCCTGTTATCTTTTTTTGGGCAGTTCTGGACATCATATCACTAAATCCGAGAGTATCGTGAAAACAATTTTTACAAGCTCTTATTGTCTTGCCGTCGACCTCAAAAAAATATTTAAAATTTTTACCTCGATTTGTTTTAGCATATCTGTATGTGGGTTCAATTTTTTCCATATGTCTTAGTAAAAATTCTCTCTGGCGGTCTATATTACCGAGTCCCCAATATTGCTGAAAAATTGTGTGACGCTTTACATTGTCAATATTTAAACTGCATTTAAAACTGCATTTTTCATTACAGCCTATTTTAACTTTCCTCTCTTCAATTTGTTTGCCAGAGGACGAAGTGTAGGATTCTCCATGATTAACTTTACTTTTTTTTATGCTTCTTTTCCATGTCTCTGGTTTTCTGGCTTTTTTTCTAGACCTTTGTTTTTCTTGATAGGATTTTTCTAGTTCGCTTTCCTTCAATTTTTCAGTTAAGGTTTTCGTTTTCTTAGGAGGCTCCCAAGTTTCATCCTCATCCGACGATGCATGAAACGGATCTTCACGATCTTCATGATGTGATGGTGAATGTTCGAAGCGCATTGGTTGTAATTCTTCCAAAATTGTGTCGGTTTGTTCGATATTGGTTGGGCCGTTGCACACACTGGTAATGAGTGAGAAAGAACAGCCTGCCAAATTACTTTCGGATTGAACATCATTAATATCTTTTCTTAAAGTGGCGTGTGAAAACAAGTTGACAAATTGTGTAGCCGGCTAAACATTTTGTATATTTTTTAAGAATATACTGTGTGGTTCATCTTCATGGATTTCATTTTCAGCCTAAAATGTTTTTTTAATAATAATATAGGTACGGGTCTGAGATCTTACATTGAACATTAAACCGGAAACAAATTATGAGTGGTGAACTATACCAACATATCAGAATATTTTTATTTTGCAAAGAATCATAATATTTATGTTGCTTTTTTGCTTGCTTCCTGTACATTACACTACTTAATTACTTTATAAATTAATTTTTTGAGAGCACTATAGATAAAATAAATACTAATCAAAATATACTTTTTTTTCTGTATTATAACATGATATAAACAAAACAATATTGGTAATAAAAATTACCTAAACAAGGACCAAACATTCTTATGGATAAATTATTCAAAATAATATGTGAAATACCAAGAAATGGTATAAAACCCTTATTTATGCCTAAATCAAGTTCTACGATTAAAACTGAATATTTTCACCAATCGCCTCCCATAAATATAGTAATTATATCCACACATAATAATTAAACTTATTACTAAAACTGGGAAATTAACATTTCGAATTTATGAAAACTATGTAATGCATGTTGATTGATTTCAATAAAAAATAAAAAAGCAACACAAATACTTAAAAATATTATAAACGATAATCGGCCTAATTTCTTAACCAAATAATTATTTTAAAATCTTGTTTTTAGTATTTTATCTACTTACCTTGTTATTAATTACGTTGATATTATTTTTTATAGCTAGATTGGCTATTAATTTTCCTCTAGACATAATTTTTAACGATTAACACTACGACAAACTGGTCGCTAACACGGCGTAAGAGAAAATCAAATTGAGCACTTCTATATTATTTTTTGTGTGCAATACTATCATATCTCGATATACGATACGAAATTTTACCGCTAAGCAGTTTCAATGGGTGCTAGACTATCATATACGTGATGCGATTGTTTTGCACGCAGACCTTTTGGCTTTTTCTTTAAGATAATAATATCATATATAAAATAATGGCATACGATATACATTTTGAGATAGTGTAGTTTTGCACGTACAATAGTTAATAAAAATTAAGGCATTTGCCGTTATTATCTTCGTATATCAAATAATTTGATATACGATAGTATTGCACTCATAGTGCGATATAGTCATTGATTTTTTGCTCTTTAATTTTTTTAAATATACTCATTCTTTAAGAAAAATTATCTGAAAAATTTGTATTTTCCAAACATTGAATGTGTAATAACTGAGTAACTATAACTCGTATCGAACTCCGGTTTGGAACAAACATAAATAGTAGAACGCCTACTTTCTCAAATTACGTCAAACTTCTCATAATGTGAACAATTTCAAGAATATTCGAGAAATGATTGGAATAATCCGAAAATTTGTAACTTTTTTAGATTCTTTAAAATTATGATTCAGTGTTTAATATTTTATATTTATAACGTCTAAGTGACTACCTAATATAAACATTAGAATACAATAGTTCTTGATGTAAAAGAGAAACAACAATATAGTATAATAAATTTGTGTTTATTAAAATATGTTATACAAATTAAACGTATTGGGGAGTGATTGATTTATTACAATTGAAGCGTTGAAATATAATATGCCAAAATTAAAAAACGGAGTAATTAAACGAAAAAGTATTTATTGTAATTTTTGAAAGAATACAAAATTAACAAATTAAAAGTAAACATATGTACATCCGCTACATAGGTTTTTATGACTTTTGTTAAAAATAAGAACCACATAAAAAATTTAAAAACAAAAATAGAAAATAAATTGAGAAAGAAGCCAAGTGCCTTACTCTATATTCAGAAGATTTTTATAAAAACATTTATGTTCCTCTTTTAGCAAGTACGGTATCATAGATGATAAATGCTTTTTTTTATTTTCTGTTATTTTGTTTTCATTTGGTAATGTAATTAATTGAATATTATTTAAATCTGAGTCCTTTTTACCCTTTTTTAATATAATACTTTTTTTCCAAGGTGACACAGCGCTAAAACTTTCTTTGGTAAAAAGAACGCCTGGATTATTTTTATCCAGCTTTAGATGGACGACCTTACTAATGTTCACATTTTTAAGGTTAATAATGGCGTCTGCAGAAGACTGAATATTGAAAAATCTTTCACACATATCAACTATTACAAACCGACCTGTGTGGGTACTGGAAATAATAATATCTTTTAAGTCTTCAGGCACCATTGCCTTAACTTTTCTTTTGCGCTTTTCTATTAATGCAAAATCGCGGTCGCACTGTAAAAAACTGTGACCGCTTACTAAAAATTTGTGCTCTATTGTTTCGAAAATTCCACAGCTTATTAGGAAACAATAAACAAACACCATCATTCGGTTTTTGTTCTGAGCGGCACAGTTATCACTCCAAACTATTAGATTTTTTTTGTTTGTAATGCCCATATTTAAAACTCGTAGCAAACATGAAGAAATCTCATTACCACCTCGCCCGGCAAATCCCTCATGCCAAAAACACATAAAAGATTTTTTATTATCCGCTAAGTTAATGCATAAGTTGTAACATGATAGCTGACTTAAGTAAAACATGTCCGAATGTGTTAGTGTAGGGACAAACAAAACTTGCTCCAAATCTATGGAAATAACGCTTGTTATACTATTAGGTTCCTGAGCTTGTACAATATCCGCTTTCATAGAAGAAGTAGCTACCTCAACTTTTCTATGGTGCAGCTCAAGCTGCTGTTTTGCTAAAAGGCTACCTTCATTTTTTGCCTGAATTTCGCAGTTCAACCTATCGCAAGTTCTGCATGTATCAGTACGTGGGGGCTTAAATGAGAGATTTGGAAAATATTTTAAAAATATGCGGCGATAAAACCGATAAGTTACTAAACTTTCAGGATGCTGTTCTTTGAACGATTTGTGTAGGCGAAATACATTTAAATCCGGGCTAAGAAACTCTCTGCTAGATTTAGCTCGAGAATAATGAGACTTATCGCGAGGAATAGAGTTTACGTGCTCTCTCACGCTTAAAATATCACTATCAGTAAACTTACTGGGACATGTACGCGTTCTTTTATCCATAAAGGTTGTGTCACCTTTTTTCTTTTTGTTAATAATAGTAAAAAGTCTTTTTCTTGTTACCCCAAAAATGTTCATAAAGTTTTTCTTGCAAACTTCAATAACATTACCACACAAGTAAAACTTATTAAACAGTTCAAGTCTCTTTTCAAAAGATAAACATTTGCATGCAAATTTACATTTGCACAGCACCTAAAATATTCACACAGATATATTATTTGGACCCAATACCCTAACATTAAAAAGTTACTTACTTCTAAGCTTGGTTTTCCTTTTTCCGGGATTTCCTTATTTTTACGAGATTGATAGGTTTTGCCAGAAACTTTTAATTTTCTTTGAGCTGCCGCGACTGACCCAGTACCACTTTTTCGCTTTTGTTTTTCCATTTTTAAGCTTTTATTTAAAGAACAAATCTTACAACAGAGCATAAACAATACACGCAGCACGTGCTTAACCTAAAGGCTGCCAGTTTAATGATTTCATCATGCAGTGGCACTTAGCACCCTGAAACCTACAACGGCACTTGGAGAAAGAGCCATCTATCAACGGAAAGATAAAGCACAAAATAATGTTTTGGCTCATAGCTCCTTTCTTAGATTATGCCCGATGGCACTAACCTCCTTTCTATGATAAAAAGTCAAATCAGTAAAATTTGGCACTTGACCCCTTTGATATTTCAACGCTTCAATTGTAACATTTTCCCTGTGATTCTGCAGGCCCGTCAAAGTGTGTTCTGGAATCCGGTCTATTATAGTGTACAAAGCATGGTAGTTTAATTTGAAGATAAAAATTGTTTTTGTAACTAACAGACAATTTTCCCCATACGTCAAGAAGTTTAAAGGGGTCTGCTTGTTTAATTAAATATTCCCACGGCAACATTTTTAATTCATCGCTGGAAAAGTCAGTCAGTGCTTTCTCTCCATTTATGTGTGCTAACATAATAGCTACAGAAGAACAGCAATTCATTATTAATCTTCTTTATTCTCTGTAGGTTCCAACTTTAAAGTTAATTTTTCTTCCTGGATTTTTTCAAATCTATTTCTTTCTTCTTGTCTAAACTTCCTTTTTTCGCTTTTAGATAAATTAGGAGGAGACTTTCTTAGAATTAAATTTTTTAGTATATACGGTATAGGATTGTATGTTTCACAATGTTCTGTCTCCCAAGAAAGAACAATTGGTGCTGGTAAAGACATGGTAAACTTCTTGGATTAATTAAAAGATACTGGGCTATATATTCTTTAATAGGGATAATTGGGTTGGGGAGAGGAGTCGGAGGATTGTGTGCGGTGGTTGGAGGATTGAAGAGCTGATCCCTACTGCGCATGTGGATTTGGGAAGCAGGTTCTTGTGGAGGGAGGATTTAGTGGTAGGTGTGGAGGGAGGATTTAGTGGTAGGTGTGGAGGGTGGGTTTAGTGGTGGTGGGGGGAATAAGTTGACGTGCCTGATAATTCCCTACTTTAAAGGCATCGGGAAGAATACCCAAAAAAATTTTCTCAGATAATGGAAAAGAATAATACAATGCACAGTTTCAACGTCTTATAAAAAAATATGGCATATATTATTATTATAGCACCTTTAGCCCTTAAAGGCATCCATAGCTGAAAGAGTAATTATAACTCTTAAGGAAAAATTATTTAGGCTGTTCACCTTAAACGGTAATCATAAACGGCTGAATTTGTTGGAAAACGTTACCAATGCATATAATAATACCAAACACTCTACAATTAAGATGAAAGCCGGTGACGTTAATAATGAAAATGAAAAATCATTGTTAACTATTGATGAGGTAGGGCTGTGTACACTTTTTTGAATTAAGAGGGAACAACAGTCGTTTTTTGTATTAAGTGTATAATCTTAAAAATTAATTTAAAAAGAGCAGAGCGCTTTCGGCCTTAGGCCATCTTCAGTGCTTCCTAAAAAGCGACGAAAATCCAATTTGTAGAAAAATTATTTGAAAATGTCGTTGTTAAAAATTTAATATAAATTTGAAATCAGGTGAGTTGTACCTATTTTATTTGTCGATTATTTGTTTTAAGAAATAATATTAAATGTATTTTTTGGTTTTTACTCACTCACAGGGAACAGAAGACTTCATTGAAAAAATTAACTTTTTTCTCGAGTGGGCCATCAACAGCACAATGTAAAAGACTTATGATGTAAAAACAATTGACATGCAAATTTGTAAAAGACGAACAACTGGGACGAACCACTTTCTAAATTTCGGTTAATTAATCATTGTTTTCCTTTTCTTTTTCCATATTTTTCCTTTCCCCACGTGGAACCTGGTCTTGAGTCGAAATTTGATGGTTATTTAAATTAAAAAATTAAATTTGTCTTGTCATTAATATGACATTTTTGACGTTGTTGAGAGTAAAAAACGAGCAATTTGAAAATTGTTAAGGTTGGAGAATATTGAAATTTCAAATGTTAATTCAGAAGGCGTCTGTGTAAGGGAATGTAACTTCTCTTTAAATTAACTTGTGTATTTAAACAAAGGCAATTGTCCAGTAATTCCTTATTAATCTCTATGTCCTCCATAAAATCGAGTCTGTTGAAATTTTTGGAAGATATATCATGAATAATTTTGAATTAGAGGAGGGACTGAAAGTATGATTAGAAATTCTGAGGTGTTGGCCAAAAGCAGAAGAGGATCTCGAAAGGTGTTATTTTATACGGGTCCTTAATGGTCTACAAGTACGACCAATATAGGTACTATTTCAAGAATTACAATTTAATTTGTAGATACCACTCTTAGAAAGATGTTCAATTTTATCTTTGGAATTTACAATGTGTGTTGATAGACTGTTTTTGGTTTTGAAACAACACTGAGATTTGGGATTGATTGTGTAAGTATTTGTTCAATGTTATAATTGGTGTTTTGATCGAGGAAAGGTATAGCAACGTATTTTTTATCATTCTTAGTGGGAAGAGGGTATAATTCGTTTCTAATTCTTTCGCATTTTGTTTTTGAGATCAAGGAATCTATCATATTTGGGTCGTAGTTGTAATTGAAAGCTATTTATTTTAATATTTTTACTTCGTTCTGGTAGTTTTATTATATGACATGGTCTGTTTAAGTGGGTTTCTTATAGATTTGAAATTGTAAGTTGTTTCTGGATTTATTTATGGTAAGGTCTAAAAAGTTTATTGTTTTGTTGTTTTCTGTCTTAAGTGTGAAGGATATATTGGGGTGTGTGTTATTAAGTTTATTGAGTAATTCTAAGGCTCCTTTGTTGTTGCAATTCAAAAAACACAAACAATCGTCTACATACCTGTACCAGCGGAGGATCTCAGGATTGTTTTCTGACAATATGTGATTGTTTTCCAAGGAATCCATAAAGACATCCGCTAAAAAAAGGAGACAAACAACTTCCCATGGCAAGTCCGTCAGGCTGTTGGTAAAATTTATTATTGAAGCAAAAATAATTTTGGGATAAACAAAAATTAAGTAAGGTTAGAGTGTTGATTACCAAATCCTCATCCAAGTTTTTTGATCTCAAGATATTTTGAACAATGTCCACTGCTTCCGACTTAGGGACAGTCGTGAGTAGGTTTGTCACGTCAAAGGAGACAAGTAGTAAGTTTTGAGGTAAATTAAATCCTTGAGGTTATCCTACTTTACTTAAGTGGGGTTAAAGTTAGGAAAAAATAATCTCATTAAGTCATAAAATTAGATAACTTTTAGTAAAATAGCCTCAAGCAGGTTAACCTCGTTACATATTTCAGTGTCTGGGCCCACGAAAGTAAATTTGTTAGGACAATAAAACATCTGGTTAACTGTTATCTACAATTTCAGTGGCGCAGGGAACCCAAATGTTGTGTGGCGGGTAGCCCAATCGTGTAGGAATATGTAAATATATTAATGTGGCGTCAGCAAGCCCATTGGTTTGTGTGACGGGTAGCGCAATCGTGTAGGAATATGTAAATATGTGAATGGGGTGGCGGAAAGCCCATTGGTTTGTGCGACGGGAACCACTAACTACTCGTACTATGCTATATACTGATATTTATAGTATTGAGTTATGAGCGGGTTACGAGTTAATGTGTGTAAAATGCTGTATAAGCAAAACATCTTAAAATCACTGAAGCCTGCTTCATTATCACGTAATAGGGTTTAATTCCTGAATACGGCGACTTGACTCGCGTATATAAAACCAAGACAAGCTACTTAAAAACTTATTCAGTTTCGATCTAAACTAGTTAGTTAAAAGTAACAATAGAAAAATAATTACATAATGTGTAAAAAATACCGATAAGTGCAAAAGTTAAAGTTAGATACAATGAGGGGCTTTTCATTGAGGAATTTTTATATTGTTTTTTGCTTTAATAAAACTGGAAGAGAATCAAGACTGTGGTCCAGAATATCAGAGGAAATTAACATTTAAAGTCCGTTCCTTTATTTACGATTTTATGACCATGCTGTGCCCAGAACGGGTCAGTTTTTGGTCAACAATATTAACTGCGAACTTACAGTCTTCTAACGTGTGATGAAAATGTGCATATAAAAGATATCCCTACTAACTGAATAACGACCGCAAGGGGTGATGAAGAACAAAAAATGGACAAGTTACTCGAGCTGTAGACGATTGCTAGTCGTAAGCTTAATTTTCGAGTTCAATATGAAGATATTAAACATTATGCGTG
This sequence comes from Polydrusus tereticollis, assembly GCA_963920685.1. Lineage (NCBI taxonomy): Eukaryota > Metazoa > Arthropoda > Insecta > Coleoptera > Curculionidae > Polydrusus > Polydrusus tereticollis. The sequence continues at coordinate 28,506,379 of OY987334.1, forward strand.
TGCTTGGCTATTATTACTAGATTATTTACATTATTTAAAGTATCGGCTGATTCGATCAAGTTATTTATATTCCATAATAATTGATCAGTTTGACGGTATTCATACGGGGATTGATTTTGAGGAAGCCCTTGATTTAAATAAACAATTAATGGCGTTATGCGCAAACGGCATACAAGGAATAACTATTTTGCCTAAAACGACATATCTGCGAAAGTTCTCCAGTTATCTTTATAAGAAAACAAATTGCATCATTTGGAATATGCCATCAACTACCGATGCAACGCTCCATAATTAAGAATTTACTTCTCCGGTCTATATTGAAATGCTGTAAATAGTATGTAGTACGATGTACATTATGTTTTATTATATTATTTAATGAATTACTTTTGTACAATCTTCTATTGTGTCTGTAGTAATTTTTTTTTATCTCAGAATGACATACAGTACTACCCTACTAGCATGAAAGGTCAAAAAGTAGCTTTTCCTTGATACTACTAAAAAGTAAAAAGGATGAACTAAATTGTTTTTAGATAATCATAACTTTCCAGATTTACTTATACTACCTATCATATAAGCCTAAACAACTTTTACTGTTCGTAATGTTAAGATTTAATTTCGTAAAATATTTTCACAACTTTCGGTTCCTGCTTTCGATATGCAATCTATTGAGGATGAGATTATAATAATCAATAATATTGAAAAAATTGTTAAACATAGAATGATTTCTTTTTTAGTAAAAAATAATATTTCAAATGTAAACCATTATGCAATTACAAAAAAAATAAAAAATAATGATGTTTTCCTTTCTTGAACATCTTTATTTAATGCTGAACGAAAAATAAAAATATTGGTGCTATTTCTAAAGCTTTTGACTATATTAAGCCTCGACATAAATATTATTTTAGAGGTATATCATGAAAATGGTTTAAATCATATTTAGCTGAATAATCTCGAGTAGTAAAAAGATTTTAAAATTAACAGTCAGGATATTAGAGAAGCAGTTATATCAACTAGTCCCATAAATAATTAAAAAAAAATAAACAAAATTTAATATCTATCTTACATGAAATAATGAAGAATTTAAAGGACTATATGAACTATCGATTTAAATTATTGAGAGAAGCTATATAAAATATTAAAATATTATTTTATATAAATTTTATTAGAAGAATTAGAAGAGTATTATATTTGTGAGAGTTCAAAAAAAAGTCACTCATTCACTCATTTCACTCAATATGCTGGAGAGTTCAAACTCACACAGTTATCTCACGCCCCTATCCATTATTATTCGCTTGAGAGCAGACCCTCCATTGCACACTCCAACCGTACGAATTTCACAACCGCTACGACGCACAGTGGTTTCGATAATTAATCTGACTTGACAAAACTATTTCTTTTTATAATTGGGTAAATATACCAAAAGAATGTATGATTTTATATATTTTCCTGTAAATATTTAGTGAAAAAAATAATTTTTTCTTTTTTTTTTTTGAAATTTTGTAAAATATAAGGAAGTAATAGGAATAAATAAAATCATATAATTAAATAAACGTACATTTATTTAATTCTCATCATCACTATCATTGTCATTATAATCTGGAGGTTGAAGTAGTCTCAGAACATCGGGAGATAAACTTTTACTTCTTTTTTGACGTTTAATTCGAAGACTGCTAAGAACTGGATCCGAAGAAAGTAATAACATATGTATCATGTCCGTCATTGTATCGATTCTAGAAAATTTACGGGAATGATATTCCCTAAAATTTTTGTAATCTTTATTTCGGGCCTCTTGTGCTTCTTCCGACATCATTCCGACTGGAAGTATGGCAGCTTTTATTAACTGTGTACCATGCAGTAGTATCTTATGTACACTTTGTGGCATATGATACCATTTATATTTTTCAACGTATAATTCTGCTGTTGTAAAACAATATTTTTCAAATTCCTCAATATTGATACTAAATCCACTGGCTATTGTTTTGAGGATTGTTCCAAATCGCTGGATGAGCTCTTCACTAATACCAGTTATATTTGATGCCAGAGCTGGATCTTCGAAAAACCTTCGCACAGTGTTCCCATCATTCGTCGTTCCAAACCCAGGTTTGGGTATATCAACTAGAAGTCCCATTTCCTGTCGAAACCGATCTTGTATTATTTTCTTTCGTGCGTCAACCTGAGCCTTCATTTCTTTTCGTATCTGCCACGATCTTATATCTAGTCTGTAAGATATGTGCAATATGCACTCAAAAAATTTTATCCAAGCATGAAGACTTGATAGGCCTAGGGATAATGCTTCTTCATTAGGCTTTTTCTGCATAACCAAGGGAATATTGTTCATTTGAGAAGGGGTGGCCCCACACACATGGCAGTTTTGTGCTGCTTGATTTGAAAGTACACTACATACCTTTCCGTCGATCATCGTAAGAACCAATTCTTGTTTTACAGTAATGTCACGACCTTCTACTTGTACTACTGTTGGTGATAAAGCTGCTATTTGCACTTTTATATTGTCGATTTCTGTTTTTGTTAGTGTTGAGGTCTCTTTTTTTAAAATTAATTTAATGGGCCGACAATATTTTGTTGATGCAGGCAAACTATTTTGCCACAAAATGATCTTTTATTGTCTTGTACTACTGCCAACAATGGAATATGTAGTCATCTGCAATGGGACAATCGAAACGATAAATATATATGCATCATCTACATCTTCTTGTGTGTCCGAAAAAAGCTGTTTATATTGACTTTGTCCAGAGGCCCCATCACAGCCCCATTTAAACACTATGTTAATTATTGGAAGTGTGTCTGTTCCTACACGTACTTCTCGTAAAACCTCCATTTGTACTAACATCAAACGATTTATGGTGTGATCAAGCAGTGACTGCAACTCTACTTCCCCAGAGTAATCGGTGATATTTATGCTTTCTGGATAGCACATTTTTTTTGCCTCAAGAAGCTGGTGGTAATTTGGAAAAATATCAGCATTGTGAGCTTTTGATATCTGACGCATAGATATATATATTGATCTTTGGTCAATTTTTTATCTATAAAAAAGGCTAATGCCTCATCACTTGTCATTTTAGTTGGCATTTTACTCTGTGGAGACCAGTAAGCTTTTTTTATTTTTGTTGCTCTTTTGGGTGAATACATTGATACTTCCTTTACTATTTGGGCTGCATCACTGTAGATCGTAGGCTCATTTGAGCTGCAAGAATAATTTCACTAGCAGGAGTTTGGTCTAACAAGGGTTTTAATTTCCTCTTTCGAGATCTATCACTGCTCTGATTAAACATTTTTCGGGGTCGACCAGTGGCTTTTTTTTCTTGAGCATCGTCAGCTTCAAAAAACGATATATTTACATTCAACCACTCACTATTTTTCTCCAAAAACTGTTTTAAGATATAATGGCTGTTGGTCCAGCGTTCTTTAAGTTTCTTGCAAAACTCTGCAATTTTTTTTTGCGCTTCTTTAAGAATATGTTCAGGTTCCTCTAAACCACTTTCAGTCATTATGTAATCACAAACACAGGATAATCTTTTTGAAATGTTGGGTTCATTTCGCCAAATTTCAAATAGGTCTCGTCTTGATATTCTGACCTCCATTACTAAAAATAGTAATGAAAAAAAAAAGTTGGTTAAACATGGTCAAAAAACTATTATTATCGTACACTCAGATGATTAACTTACACGCTAAATACAAATTTACAACAGACTTCGATAGCCTTTGCTATTGCAGGCTTGCTATTTAAATTAATAATGAAAAAAAATACCGAAATTTATCGTTACTCAACATGTTAAGAAAACACAAAAATAGCGATACGTAAAAATTTAAAAATATGTTAAAAATAAAGCCCAATACCTGTTGTTTATTGCCACAAAGTACATTGGTCCAACAATAACAATGCACACTTACACAGGTAGTAGTCCCAAACGTAACTATCGATCGACCGCTAATAGCAAACCGACAGTTATCCATAACAACGAATATATTTGATCTTGCGCAGATTCTACAACTTTGTTATCTAAAACTGGTGGTGTCTCATAGTTACACAACTATATAGGAACCCAATACAGTGGTATTTACATCCTTTTAAAGCTACCACTTTAATACCTTTTGTCAAGTCAGATTTTTAATCGGAACCACTGTGCGACGTCTAGTCTACGGATCAGCTTTCACATAGACCGCGAAGATATTACATCAGCATGACCTCGATTAATCATTTTAATGAAATTATGTCACAGTATAATTTTGGGACTTAATTGTATTCTTCCCAAATATTTAACCCCACAAAAGTAAGATATGATACCTATAACAGGACTTAGATTAGATTGTTAGTGCATGACAGACTGCATAATACTTTAGTAATGAAGATATTAATAACTGAAATAAATGTATGAAGACTTTTTAATAGCAGAGGCATATTCTCGTTTCTATGCTCGAACTGGGGACGTCACCTGATGCCCAAAATTTTGACATATATATAACAGAAATGGAACTCGCAGACATATGTAAAAAGGGTGCGGAAGCTTGTAAAGAATTTTTAGAAACTAAAAGCTTGTTTAAATTAATGCTAGAATTTAGAATATTAGGCTTAAAAGAAAATATTGGTTTAATTCGAAATTATATGACTAAGAAAGAGTAAATGATTATGTTTTATGTACTTACTGTATAGTAAAAAAAGAGAAATAAAAGATTACAACACATTAAATTAATTTGTTTTATTACCATTATATCTATATAATATATGTTGTATTTCGAAATCTTACTCCTAGCGGGCTTGCTCATTTTGAGTGGCATCTGCAGGATCTAATATTCGAGGGGATCGACATTACAACTATCATCCACTGGAATGGCAAGAGCGTCTCAACTATGGTTGGTGCAAGACCTGGTCGTTGGGAGCGACTGGATCGTTCAAGATTAGACCAATGGGAGCGGCTGACTCGTCACAGTTGGTTTAGAAACTAAAAACTTGTTCAAATTTAGAATATTATGAAAATATATGACTAAGAAAGATTAAATGATTATGTTTTATGTACTACCTTGTACTGTATAGTAAAAAAAGATAAATAAAAAATTACAATACTTTAAAATAGTGATATTTACCATTATGTGTTATATTTGGACATCCGAATCCTTTCTGCCTCCCGAAATTTTTTCTTATTAGTTTTACTCAATTTCGGGGGCATCTGACGGATTATATTGCTTTCGATCACATAGGTGGTCGGATCGTAGGTAGAAGATCGTGGTGCAGCATCCCAGCTATGGTCAATTGTGTCCTCATCTGTAGAAACGAGTGCTGACCTATTCCAGCGAACGTGATTTGGACAGTCGTCCCAACTCAGAATTGGGACATCAACGTCCACAGGAACTAGGGCAGACCCGTTCCAACTCGTAAATTTGGGATACTTGTCCCAACTCGTATACATGATTTATAAATTTGTAAATGATATATTGCTTTAGTAATAGTAGTTTAGAAGAAAAACTGCTTGTAACTAACGATTGATTACAAAAAGCCATATATATATATAGTAGACAAACAGGGTCAAAAGTAACATTAAACCTTTCTGTTTTCTTTTTTTAATATTTAACTTAGCATAACAACTCTCTCTCAAACAAAAAGAAATCTTTTAAACAGGGACAAAAAGAAGATATAAAAAATAACAGAATATACACTTAGAGACAAAGGGAGAAAAATAGGAAGAATTATGATTCATGCCCTTATAGACAAACAGTAACCCTTATAAATAGTTACTTCAAGAAATTTATTAAAGAACGCGGTGGAAAACCTATTTTGACACCTCAATTAGAATTAATAACAATAAGAATATATTTCAAGACACTTTGCAGATCATTTAATAATTTTGATTAGAAGAAATTTGTAATTTGTATAATTAGCAGACTTACCTCTTGGGTGCATCGATCCTTTCGCTTTCTCACAGACAGTGCTGTCTGTCTACTATAGTATTAAAAATAGAAATCTTCTCAGACAACATATGATGTTAATCCTATAAATTGTCAGTATAGTTTGATATCTTTACTAAACGTATATGTAATGAATACCTCGTCGTGTAACCCAGTGAAACCAGTTATTAAGGTATTACAAAATATTATAATTCCGGGAAAAAAGGTTATTGTTGATTCGTGTATAGACAGGGTGTTTAATTGTTTATCTCCGGTGTTTAATAATGATATATTTGATCAAGATTTATATTCTGCAGAGGACATTAAAAAAATTGTAGATGAATTAGATAACATGGGGCAAACAGATTTAGAGGGTAATAGGTTGTTAGAATTACCAAAGCAATCAGGAATTGTTTTTAAACCAGAAGTAACTAGGGCTGAGGAAGGTTTAGAATCAACAGCGAGCAATTTCAAAGATCTCTTATCAAAAAATGATAGTTTAGGTAATCTTGCTAGTAATTTTGAGGGGCTTCATAATGAATTAACTCCTTGTAAGAAGTTTGGTATAGTGTCAAATAATGCTTCTAAAAAGAAGAAAAATTAATTCTGTTTCAGTACAAACAAACAATAATAACCTTTTGAACGTAGGAACACAAACTAAAGATAAAAAATTTTCAACTAAACAATCTGAGATAAGTAAAGATGTAGTACAAAGAAAAAAACGTAAAATTAAAGCTACTTTAATGAGTTTACGCGTATGTTTAACAGATTTATATCGTATGGATAATATGACCTTAAGAGAAAGACAGAAATGGAATCGAATAGTGGAAGTATTTGAAAAATGCGCGAACAATATAGAACAGGATTTTTCTCAACAGTTAATTAATTTCTAATTATAGTTTCCCTCCCCCACACACCCTCGGTAGTATTAAAAGATAACATAAGATATTTCTTAGTAAATTGAAACTGGTTACTCAGAGGTTCGCTAAGTTGTATTTATTACAAATTGTAAGTAAAAGAAAATGGCGTAAGTTTGTATCACCTGCAAGAAGTCATATAGCAGAAGAGATAATTTACTGCGTCACTTGAAACAGTCCTGTGATAGGAACAAAAACCAACAACAGTTGGATGAGATGAAAAAAGCAAAAATGCAGAAAACTTCTAAGAAAACAGGCAAGAATAATATACATATTTGTATTGATAATAGGAGTGTTGCACAAACGAACATAAAAATAATGTTGCAATATTTTCAAATGGTATTGAAACGATTAAGGCGGACTTTATAGGAAGAATCATATTTTACCGAATCAAACCTGAGGGGCACCATATTAACGTGAATACATTTTTTGGTGACATATTTCAAAAACTGATGGACTTATTATTAGCAGAAGTACAAAAACATCCGTGCATTAAATCAGATTTGGAGTTGTTTGGACTATATGTAAATCCCGTTAATGGAATTCATAGTCTGAAGTCTTTTAACACTAGATTTGAAACACTCTGTCAAACTTCGGACCTAGCCCAGTATATTGCAGATATGTGCAAGATAATCGACGTAAAAACTGACGAAATGGCAGAAATAGACTCAGGTAAAAAATTATTTTATATTTTAAGGTGACATCTCTGTTTTGAACGTAGTTCTAAAAGTTGTCTTTTACAGGATGGAGCTTGATCAACATTATTCATTTGGAAGTTAACGTTAATAAATACAACCCCCTCAGAGCTTCTTCGCATATTGAAGTACCCAAGAAAATTCGGATGAAACGTGCTACAATCAATATCAGGAACAATGACGAATTTTGTTTCTTCTGGTCAGTCGTTGCAGCCTTGCACCCCCCTACAGGATTAGCGTTTGAAACATCATCATACCCAAATTTTGCAGATGTCTAGGATATTTCAGGTATTGAGACTCCAGTTAAAATTATTAATATCTCAAAATTTGAATTGCAAAATAATGTATCGATTAACGTTTATGGCTTAGAAAAACTAAAAACAGATTTTAAATCCAAGTACGAAGTGATTGGGCCTTTACATTATACGAAGGCCAAACAAAATAAGCACGTTAATTTATTGTTAATAAGCGATGTCGATGGGAATTTCCATTATTGTTTGATTTCCGATTTGTCTAGGTTAGTTTCTAGTCAAATAACTAAACACAACGAAAAAAAATATTTTTGTGACGGCTGTCTCCAATATTTTGCATCTAATGAAGAATTAACCAAACATTCCATTTAAGATTTTGCGTCATTGGTCACAGCGCGCGCAAATACCAATACGCCGCACGGCAGAACGAACAAACCGTGGTTTGATCGCGCATGTCGTGATTTAAAAAAACCAGTAAAAGAATCATTTAAAAGATTTAAACGTTTAAACTTTGCGCCAAACTTTAAAACACAATATGTATCAAATAAAAAATTATACAAAAAACTATTACTACAAAAAAAGCGCGAATATAATGCGAAGATACAGGAATCACTTTCAAATTGTAATGACCAAAGATCTTTCTGGTGTGCGATAAAGCGGCTTAAGGGCATTTCTGTCAAATATAATCTTGACTCGGACACATGGGAGAACTTTTTTGAAAAAATTTATCCCGGTAGAGTTGCTGACAACACAATGTTCTTTGGACCCCACGACTATATTCTGGACTCGCCTGTTGATCTCCGAGAAGTCGTGAGTGTTTTAAACAGCTGTAAAAATGGCAAGGCTCCTGGAACAGATGGAATTGGCTATGAGTTTTTTAAACATCTTCCCCAAAATTGGCTCCTGTATGTTCACTGTTTGACAAAACTATTGAATCTCAGCATATTCCCTCTGCTTGGACCAGGGTTTTCTTCTCAATGCTCTATAAAAAAAGGCTCCCCCATTGACCCCAATAATTTTAGATCAATAGCATTAGTAAATTGTGTTCTCAAAATATTAACCCAAGTTCTACTAAATAGACTTTTCATATGGTTGGATCAGAATCAAGTAGTCCCGGAGTCAAAGTCGGGCTTCAGAAAGAAGCGCAGCTGCTTGGATAGTTATACTACACCACTTAAGATTGGGAGGTCGTAAAGTTTATGCAGCTTTCATTGATTTTCAGCGTGCCTTCGACTCAGTTTCCCATTCGTTGCTTTGGTCAAAATTATACCTACTTGGTTTAAGTCCTAACTTTATAAACATTATAAAAAATATATACGATAATGCCTCGGTACAAATCAGATCATCAGATGGCCTGACCAATCCTTTCCAGATAAATACCGGTGTTTTGCAGGGGAAGTCTTTGAGTCCGACCTGGTTCAATCTTTTTATCTCTGATATCGATGAATATTTTGCGGATCGCTCTGCTCTGGGTCTTAGCATCGACGCGCTTAATTATGTGCTATTGCTTCTATATGCTGACGACCTTGTTATTCTGTGTTCATCTGAGATTGACCTTCAGCGAAAGCTTAAAATTTTGGAATCGTACACTCGAGATAACCATTTAAAGGTAAATGAATTAAAATGTAAAATAATGTGTTTCAACCGTCCACGGAAGCCCTATACCGGGAATTTTAATTTTAAAATTAATAATAATGGTTTGGAAATTGTTAGCGAATTTACCTACCTTGGAGTTGTTTTCTCTTCCTCGAATGCTTTAGAAAAATTACCGAATTAATAGTTTTGAAGGCGAAACAAACTGCAGGTGCATTAATGAGTCTGACCTCAGGATCAAAACCCGGCACCTTTTTTTTGCTATAAAAAATTATTTCAAACCACTATTTTAAACTCATTTTCCAGCTGTCTTCCTGTTTGGGGTATCAGATATGCGGACATTTTGGAGAGTATTCAGACCTCTTTTTACAAATCGCTGATAATGCTACCACGAAATACTTCTTCAGCGCTGATTAGACTTGAAACTGGCTCTATCTATCTTTCCTATTTTATGTTCAGATTGACCTTGAATTTTTTAATTAAAATACTTTTTATGAATAACAGTAGACTGCCCAAAATCTGTTTGAAATGTCAAATACAACTACATCCTCTTAATCCTGGTCTGAAGTACAACTGGGTTTTCCAAATTAAATCGCTCTTCGAATCTAATGGACTTTCTAGCTTCTGGTCCCTGAATCCACATATCTTACAAACTAACCGGAAAATCATCTTAAGAAACATATCGAGATCGGTGTTTTCAGACAGATTTGAGCATAGCTAAAAATTTCGCTTACACTCTCTTTTATAACTCCTTTAACGTGTCCTGCGCTGCAGCAAAATACCTTCACTTTAACTGCCCTTTTTATATTCTCAAATTATTAGCACAGTACACCAAATTTTACGAGTTTGAAACTTTCGAACATGTGTTTTTTAAATGCCCACTTTATAGCCACCTACGCCCACCTAATTGGCAAAATAATATTTTTCATTTCGCTCAAGTTCTTGATGGATTGACGCCTGACTAGCCAAAGATACTTTTAATGCCATGTTTAGCATACTTAAGTTACGCGCTTTCCTGAGGAACGAATAAAATTATCCTATTTTTCTATAATTGTCTTAATAGAATTTTATTTATAATTATATACATTTTATTTCCAGTACGCGCCTGTTTCCAACACACGCATTTCTTTTTATTTTTTTTTTATTTATTGTATATTTCTTTTTATTTAGTATTATTAGGTACCTACTAACACTTAGCCTAGAGATCTTCATTGTTATGAAATTGTATTATTTCTGGAAACAATAAAGAAGTAAGTAAGTAAGTAAACATTCCATTTACGACTGCGGTCATATACGTGTTACTTTACCGAGCATAGAAAATAAAATAGATAAATTTGGCAACACAGTACCGGGAAATATTTTGAAATTTACTAATATTAAAAAAAAAAAGTTCCATTCGTCATTTACGCGGATTTAGAATGTATTCTTAAACCTTTCAATAATGAGACCAATGACTTGGAAGCAAACCGCCCTTACACGCTATAAAAATACGAACATGTTCCATATTCCTTCGCGTATTACATAAAGTGCTCTTTTGACGATGAGGCTTCAAAATTTGAACTTTTTCTGGGCCTTGATTGTGCAAAGGTTTTTATAAATATGTTAGACAGAGATGTGTACTCTATTTATAATAAATATTTACAGCACAAAAAACCAATGAACCGTTTAAGTGAATTGGAAAAATTACGTCATACTTATACAAACGAGTGTCACATTTGTAAAAAAATAATCGAAACAGGGGAAGAAAAAGTTGCGGATCACTGTCATCCGACTGGGGAGTACCGGGGGCCCGCACATTCAGTGTGTAACTTAAACTTTAAGATACCAAATTTCATTCCTGTTGTCCTACATAGCCTAAAAAATAACGATGCCCATCTATTTATAAAAAACCTTGGCCAGAACAAGGAACGACTGAAGGTAATTGCACAAAATAAGGAAAAGTATATTACCTTTGAGAAGTTTCTTGAGGTAGGTCTGTATTTCGATAAAAAAAACTGGAGAACAAAAGGAAAAATTTTTATCCATTAGGTTTATAAACTCTTTTCAATTTTTACCCTATTCTTTATCAAAACTTGCGGAAACTTGGAAGCTTGGAAATATCAAAATATTTTAAGGATAAGGAACAGTTCGATTTTATTCGTCAAAAAGGTGTTTTTCCGTATGCATATATCGATAGTTACGTAAAATTACAAGAAGCCTCATTGCCCGAAAAAGAACAATTTTATAATGACTTGATAGAGGGACATATTAGTGACCAAGAGTACGAACGCGCAAGGAAGGTATGGAACTCGTTTGAGCGTAAATCTATTGGGCAATATTCTGATATCTATTTAAATCCGACGTTTTACTTTTGGCAGATGTATTTTAAAACTTTAGGAAAACTTGTTAATACATACAGTCTCGAAAGCGTGGCATACGTTAGTTTTCCCAGTTACAGTTTCGACAGTTTTCTCTTACACACAGTGACGGAATTAGAAGTATTGACAGACGTTAACATGTTACATTTTTTTAAAGATAGTATAAGAGGAGGGGTCAGTACCTGTGTTTGTAGGAAATTCGAAGCAAATAATCGGTTTATGCCAAATCACGATAAGTCTAAACCCGATAAGTATATTTTATACGTGGATGCAAATAACCTGTACGGAAAGGCAATGTCAAACCCATTGCCTATAAGTGACTTTCTGTGGTTATCTCTAGAAGAAATTGCAAATTTTAATGTCACAAACATTTCCGATACGTCTGATAAGGGGTATGTTTTAGAAGTGAATCTGACCTACCCGGGTGAGCTACATGATCTACATAGTGAATTTCCTTTTTGTCCTGAAAGTTATCAACCGCCTAATTCTAAATGTTCAAAATTAATTCCGAATTTAAAAAACAAGGAAAAGTACGTGATTCAATACATGTTACTTAAGCAGTGCCTTCAACATGGACTAAAATTAACTAAAATTCACCGAATCTTAGAGTTTACTCAATCACCTTGGCTAAAAAAGTATATCGATTTAAACATAAAATTAAGAAACGAATCTAAAACAGAGTTTAAAAGAAGTACGTATAAATTTGCTAATAACAGTATATACGGGAAGACGATGGAAAATGTTAAAAAAAGAACTGACGTTAGGTTGGTTACAGAGTGGTCAAAAAATGTACGAAAGGACGGTGCGGAAACCCTTATTTCAAAACTATATTTTAAAGACTCATTTGTGTATAATGAAAACTTGGCTGCTATTCACATGCAAAAAGTTTTGATCAACTACGATAAGCCCATGTACGCAGGATTCTCTTCTCTGTTTTAGACATATCTGAAACGGTTATGTATACTTTCTTTTACGATTTTCTAAAACCATTATATCAAGAAAAGGTTAAACTACTGTACACAGAAACTGACTCGTTTATCTTGGAAATCGAGACTGAAAATGTATATGAAGATATTAAACATCATATCGATGACTTTGACACCTCAAATTACAAACCTAATAACATACACGACATGCCAATAACAAAAGCTGTAGTAGGTAAATTTAAAGACGAATATGCTGGCGAACCCATAGAAAGCTTTTATGGCCCCGGTGCTAAAGCTTATTGTGTTAAAACTAAAAAAACGTTACTTAAAAAAGCAAAAAGAATTAAAAAAAGTAGTATTAATAAACAATTGAATTTGACTCATTACAAGGATGTTGTTGAAAATAACTCTAAAACTTTTTGTAGTATGTATTTGTTCAGATCTAGGTCACATAATATTTTTACAAAGCTCGTTAATAAAGTAGCCCTTACGTCGACCGCCGATAAGCGCTATAAGATTCCAAACTATTTCGATAGTCTCGCAGGGGGTCACCAGGATATCCCTCTCTACGAGTGGTCTAAGGATCAAGAAAATTGGTAATCCCCTCCTCAATTGTGAGTATATTAAGGTCCACAACTGTGAAATATTTCAGTTTTAATCAATTATTAATGATGTGTGCAGAATCCTTTGATAAGAAAATTGACAATGTATCTTATAGAACATACGATTAAAGAAAACGCTCGTTTAAAAGATGGACAGGAAAATTATCACCTGAAATATTAGCAATCTGTGGATTTTACTATCTGATGATTGAGGATTCTTGTCGATGCTATTACTGCGGGGTAGAGATATTTGATTGAAGATTTGAGGACTCTCCTATTGAGCAACATTATAAATTTCATAAAAACTGCGATCTAATCGAGTGTATGTGGCGATATAAAATGAAAAACCAAATATTACAAGGGACCCAAAATGATTATAAAATACTAGTATCACTGTTTATTATTATTCTGTTATTTTTACTAAATATGTTTATACCTAGTTATTTTACTATGAAATAAGTGTATCAAGAAAAAAAAATCGGTTGTGTTTTAATTATTTTATTGTTATTGTTCACATACCTTGACCTTTCAAACTTAGGAAAGTTGGTGGGGAGACGGTTATAATAAGAATGCATTTTTGTCTTACAATTCACTAAACAAAATGTATTCGACATTTAATTAAGGTTTTGGGTATCCCCCAAACAAAAGTGAGGTTAGCAGTGAAAATAAATTTAATGAAAAAATGTTAAATGCCAAAATCTATTACTTGAACAAGTCCTCAACAAAATTTATAAGCATTGGGTTAAATTTGGAGAATTTTGCCCCGAAAGTAATTATTGGCAGTCACAATGGGTTCAAAATATTCCTGTCCGAAGAAGACTGGAAAAATTTGCTTTCTTATCAAGGCATTCTGATGGGCTATTGTTATTCACTTAATGAGGACACCACTTCTGTAATGTTTGAAAATTTCTTAGTTTATTTCGAAATGTATCAACAACAGCCTGTAATAAAAATTTAAAAAAGTGATGGCTATTATGTGACTCTTGCTTGCGACTCCATGGACAATTTATGGGCTCTTAAGGAACTAATTAATTATAGGATTCAAATAATTAAAAGACAGGAGTTTCCACAATATTTCAATGTGTTTAAAACTAGTCTGAAACATTCAGTGGACCTGCTTGCAAATATATATAATGTTTTAAATCCAAATCATAATCCAAACAGCGAAAATGTATGCACAATGTTCGAGTTGCTGACAATATTTCCGAACGAGTTGGAAAATTTGATTACGAAAAATGGACAGAAAAGAAAATATGAAGAAAACAGTGACTTTCAGTGAGCAAAATGAAGTTCATATACTTGTGGTATGGTCCTTTGCCTATAGGAGCGCCCGAAAGAGTAATTTTAGAAGCCAATATCTGGACCAACTACGATTCAAAAGGCGAATTCAGCAATTTGAAATTGAACTTTCTAATGTTTTAAATGGAAAACAGAATTATAATTTATGCTAATAGGTTTAAATTTAATTAGTAATAAAATACATTTGATTAACATACTTGTTTTATTTCTTGATTTATACATAATGTATTACAAAACATCTTTTTTGGGAATCCATGAATTGTAAGATTTGTCAAGGCCCAACCATTTAACAAATACTTGACTTCCTTTTTTTCTTAATATTTTTTCAACTAAATATACGTCTGGATGTTGCACTTTTTGTAACTCCTCTTAATAGAATCCACCTTCAATATTTTCATTGTTCTTATCTTTCAGAAGATACGTGGTGGGGTTTGTCAGGTTTACTTTTCTTATTTGAAAAATTTCAGTCGAGTATGATTATAATTTTCAATAATACCACTCAGCACTACTGGTTATAAACCGGTTGATGTTAACCCAGGAAATGGAAATGAAAAAACGATATTACAAAATTCTTTCACTTTTAAAAAAATAGTCGGCTTGGATCGTAAAAAGTTTAAAGTTAATGACTTTGTCCGCATTTCGAAGCAAAGGCTATACACCCAATTTTTCAAATAAGAAAAATAAACCTGACAAACCCCACCACGTATCTTCTGAAAGATGACAAAAATGAAAATATTGAAGGTGGATTCTATCAAGAGGAGTTACAAAAAGTGCAATATCCAGACGTATATTTAGTTGAATATTTCCCTCATATGTTAAAGTTCCCATAAGAGAAATGCAATTTTCGCAAAATTACAGCGAATATTTCACTCATGTATAAATTTTCCCATAAGAAACGTTAAAAATAAAAAAATATCAGCGGATATACAACGTTGCCTAGACAACGTTGTATATCCAACACACAACAATCGAACCTATTTGACGAGACAGTTTTTTTTTTACCTTTTTACTGCGAACGTGATCGTTATTGTTATGAGTTCCCTTCGGGAAATTCATTGCTTTTACAGTTTTAATTATGTTATATGAAATTGAAAATTGTATGACAAAAAAAAATTTTTATATATATTTCATTCTAGAAATATTCTCCCTAAATACCGCTCGTGCATAAAAATTAACCAGATAATTTTTAAGCACTCGTGGTATTACCCCCGAAAACAGCACTGCCAGAAATCGAAAATTGCATCGCAAGTTTATATTGTTGACGAAACGTCAAAGCGGGATTTTATTGTTAACAAACGTCAAAAAATGTAATATTCTGACAATTAATGTCATCTTATTGAGTGACAGCAGACAAAAAAGTCAATGTCAACGAATGTTTTCCTTTCATTTTGTCAAGAATTGTTAATAACTATCTCTTTGCATTGGGATAACCCGTGGCAACGTAAATTTTTTTGTTTTTTTTGTAAACAACGCTATTGAACTTTTCCGTAGACGTAATTTTACTACAAAAATGTCTCGTTTTGGCGAAGAATCTATCCTCGAAATAGAGCAGAAAATAACAGAAGCCATTCCAAAGAATACTGCATCAAATCACGACTATATTTGGCGGCAGTTCATGTGTTTTGCAAGGAAAGGGGGCACGGTCTTGATGAAAACACTAATGTTTCAAAACTGGCAGATATCTTAAAGGAATGGGAGTTTAATATGAAAAAGCAAAATGGTGAGGACTATAAAGATTATACTGTCAAAACTATATGGAATGTTACCGCTAAATTGTTGATGAATAAGTATCACAGAGATTACAATATTATTTTCAACCCATTCAGTGACATTCAGTTCAAATCATCCCGTGATGCCAAAAATGCTAAGCGGAAACAACTACAGCAGGAGCCGGAAAAAAGAAAACAAAGCTCAGTTTTTCTAAAGCACGACGAATTCATCAAAATAGTAGAGACTTGCGACGAGGAAACCCCCGACGGTTTGCAAAAAAAGATGTTTTTTGTTTTATCCTACGTGCTGGTCTGGCGTGGAGGAGAAGGCCCAAAGTGTTTAACAAACTATCTTAAAGAAGAACTGGATCACGCGGGTCAGAAGACGGGACGAATAGAGTACAATCCGCTTTTTACCAAGACTACTCAAGGAGGAGATAAGCCCTGCGCATCCTCGAAATGGTTGGTCAGGAATAAAGTAAACCCGAACATCTGCCCTATCCGACTATATAAGAAATTCATGAAGAAAAGGCAAGCAATAATTACAATAATTGTACTTTTCATTGCAATTCTTGTAATTTTTATGCATTTTAATTTTATTGTTAGTATTTTCTGTTAAATAAAATATTTAAATTTACTTGATTTGAGTTCTTAATTAATTTGGGAAATATTTAAATAAATTACACTCGTGCATAAAAAATAACCAGATAATTTTTTTATTCAATGTGTTTTTTTTACAAATTGCAATCGTTTGTTTTCATATTTTACGAAAATGCCCTCCTCCTGCGGAGTCGGGCTTTTTCGCGAAAATATGAAAACAAACTCTTGCAATTATAAAAAAACACATTTCATTCAAAAATTATCGGTAATTTTGATGCACTTGTGCACTTACCCCCGAAAAGATATTAAGAAAAAAAGGAAGTCAAGTATTTGTTAAATGGTTGGGCCTTGACAAATCTAACAATTTATGGATTCCCAAAAAAGATGTTTTGTAATATATTATGTATAAATCAAGAAATAAAACAAGTATGTTAATCAAATGTATTTTATTACTAATTAAATTTAAACCTATTAGCATATATTATAATTCTATGTTTTTAATTTAAAACATTAGAAAGTTCAATTTCAAATTGATGAATTCGTCTTTTGAATCATAGTTGGTTCAGATATTGGCTTCTAAAATTACTCTTTCGGGCGCTCCTATAGGCAAAGAACCATACCACAAGCATATGAACTTCATTTTGCTCACTGAAAGTCACTGTTTTCTTCATATTTTCTTTTCTGTTCATTTTTCGTAATCAAATTTTCCAACTCGTTTGAAAATATTGTCAGCAACTCGAACATTGTGCATACATTTTCGCTGTTAGGATTATGATTTGGATTTAAAACATTATATATATTTGCAAGCAGGTCCCCTGAATGTTTCAAACTAGTTTTAAACACATTGAAATATTGTGAAAACTCCTGTCTTTTAATTATTTGAATCCTATAATTAATTAGTTCCTTAAGAGCCCATAAATTGTCCATGGACTCGCAAGCAAGAGTCACATAATAGCCATCACTTTTTTTAATTTTTATTACAGGCTGTTGTTGATACATTTCGAAATGAACTGTGAAATTTTTAAACTTTACAGGAGTCGTGTCCTCATTAAGTGAATAAAAATAGCCCATCAGAATGCCTTGATAAGAAAGCAAATTTTTCCAGTCTTCTTCGGACAGGAATATTTTGAAACCATTGTGACCGCCAATAATTACTTTCGGGGCAAAATTCTCCAAATTTAACCCAATGCTTATAAATTTTGTTGAGGACTTGTTCAAGTAATAGATTTTAGCATTTAAAATTTTTTCATTAAATTTATTTTCACTACTAACCTCACTTTTGTTTGGGGATACCCAAAACCTTGATTAAATGTCGAATACATCTTGTTTAGTGAATTGTAAGAAAAAAATGCATTCTTATTATAACCGTCTCCCCACCAACTTTTCTAAGTTTGAAAGGCCAAGGTATGTGAACAATGACAATAAAATAATTAAAACACAACCGATTTTTTTTTCTTAATACATTTATTTAATAATTAAATAACTAGGATTTCCCCTATTCCCCTTCCAATACGACAAGAACAAACGAGAGTATTCCTTTCGCGCGGCCTCGGAACTGCTGGATTTTGCGACGTTGTCACGTAGACTTTTCGAACCTAAGTTTTTAATATTTTATTGGGGAAGACAACATAAATAATTTCATTTTTACTGGTTGATCGAAACCCTGCCCTTTGCTTTCGCGGGTGGCGGTACTATGCAAGACTTGTACGGACTGGTGGGGGCGGCTACGGCAAGGCTCATATTCACAGAGTCTTTTGCATAGACAGGAGTAAATTAATATTTTAGAAAAATGTATTCGCGTGAACAGAAAATTAATATAGTTTTATGGTATTCCAAAGCTGAAAGTGCCGAAGGTGTTGTTGGGCAACTTGCATTTGCGTACCCTGATCAACAGGTTCATTCCCGCCAAACGATTATTAATATTTATAATCGTTTTAAAAAATCCGGGTGCATTAACCAATGTGGTAAATGCTATCACGAGGATCAACAAGCCCGTCCTATTCCTGAAGAAAGAGTCGAGAGGGACGAAAATGTATGCGCTTTTGTGGAAGCAAGTGAGCCATGTTCCAGCACCCATATTTCTCAAGAAATTGGCATTCCAAACCGCACAGTTAGACATGTTTTAAAAAAGCATGGGTATAAATCCTATAAAATGAAAACTACCCAAGAAATTTTTCCAGATGATTTTATGAGGCGAATGGAGTTTTGTGAGACCATGAGAAGGCAAATTGATGGAAATGAAGATTTTTTAAAAAATATTCTGTTTACGGATGAATCATCATTTTCTCTTCATGGTTACCATAATCCTGCAGTCGCCAGATATTGGTCACGGGAAAATAAACATTTAAGTGCGCCTTTGCGGACACAATATCCCCGAAAATTAAACTGTTGGGCGGGTATTATGGGCGACAATATTGTTAGGACCTTTTCTCATTGACGGCAACTTAAATGGGGAAAAATATTTGCAGATGCTGCAAGAGGAAATAATACCAGCTGTGCGTGCCTTGAATGTTAATTTCGAAGAAATTTGGTTTCAGCAGGATGGTTGCCCTGCTCACAATGCAAGGCCAGTTCAGGAGTTTTTGAGTATGACATTTCCTGAACGGCTTATTTGTGGCAGAGGTACCATACCATGGTCGGCAAGGTCACTGGATTTGACTCCCCTCGACTTTTTTTTGTGGGGCCACTTAACTCAACTAATTTACAGGTATCCACATGAGAGGCCTGTAAATTTAGCTGAGTTAAGAGCAAAAATATTCGACATTACTAATTCCATAACACCGGAGGTATTGTCGAATGTTAGGACGGAGTTTTATGATCGGCTCGGGTATTGCGAAGCCCAGCAAGGCAATGTCTTCGAGCATATATTAAAATGACTTTTTTAGTTTTATACTATTTTAAGAATACTTATTGTTTAAAGTTATTTTTTAATTAGAATTACCATTAATTTTATTTCTTTTTAAGAATGTTCACGAGTTTTTTTTTTTTTTAGAATAACAGGTTTTATTTTACTTTTATGCTTAAGGCCGATAAAAATTTAAGCATCTTAAAATTACTGTTAGTTGTATGTATTAATAGAACTACCAGTGATAAACATGACCGCAAAAAAACGACGTCGTAAAACATCGCACAAAATGCGATTGACAATCACTACTGCTCCAATATCTGGCTGATACGATACTGCCGTCGCCCGTCGCCCACCTACCGTGCCCGCTAGTATTCCCCTCTACCATAAAAGCGTATTGGTCGGTGGAAGGGGAATCGGCTAGAGCATGATTTTGTCTGTCTTTATTTCTTTCCAGCCTTTGCCTATACCGTTTTATCACACTGAAAACCTCCGCATGTAAGATAAGTGCTTGCCAATAGCGAACAAACTGAAATTTTGTCGGAAACCAATTCAAATTATTAGTTATCTTGTATAGAAAGGGATGAAATCTCTTTATTTTTCTCTCTCTTTCTTTTTGTGATTGAATCACAAATAACCCGTTGCCGACATTGAATCGTTTATTGGAACACCTCAGAGCAATGTTTGCCTTTTCAGAAGCCCACATCGTCGAGCAACTAACTCGAGAACAAGTAAAGAAGCTTATATACCTTTCTAAACGAAAACAAAAAAGAGATAAGTTAACAAATTACACAACTCCTGTTCGAATTGAAACTAAATATAAATATTTAAATCAATATCATGTAGTTGTTCCGGCTCCTTTTACATGGAACGAAAAGTTTATTCAAGCCTTGGAATATTTTTTAGCAACCGACGAGGACCGTATTGATACCCGAAACCGCTTTAAATCACCGCAAAAAAATTTCGAACAGTTGATGCAAGTTTCTACAAAACTGGGTTCGTGTAAAACCAATTTACAAGAAGGACATAGTACAATACAAACGGTTGTTTCATTTCCATTAAATAATACGGCACGCGGTTACATTAAAGCAGCATGCAATGTTCACCCTATGACGTTACAAGTACCAATTACAATAGCGAAACGAATATTCAAGTTATGGCATGCCAAGGTAAACGATGTAATTGAATTGCCGCTAACGACGCAAGTGTTAATTAAACGGGATCCCGTGTTATTTGAGGGTGGGATTCATATGATAAAACACATACAGATCATTGAGGGCATGAGCTTTGGTGTATCACCATGGGATTTCGAACGAATGCATATGGACGTTGACGGCGACACGGTAGTTATACAAATATTTACCGGTATTGATAGTATGTATGAAATTAAACTAGAGTTTAGCAGTCCATTAATGAGAAACGGCGAACCGCGCATTGTACCAACTCATTCTCATCTCTTAAGTATAGCTTACACACTTTGCATGGATGCATTTTCTGTTGACTCGTTTCCTGATAAAAAGGAACTTTACAATGTAGTAACACAAAACATATTACGATTGAACGGGAATCTATTCGGGAATCCGTACGATAATATTTGGTTAGAATTTGTTAAATCGTATATATCGCCGTCCGAGGGCTTTCGGCTAAAAGAAAGTATTCTTTATTTAATAAAAATATGCTGGTTAAGAGGTATGGATATTAATCCTCTTATTATGCGCATAAATGACATCGGATATGGGCGGGAATCGTGTGGAATTGGCCAATCGTACGATTGTCTTTTAACTCGTTTATTAACGTGGTTTAATATTAAAGGAAACGAGCAAAAACTAAACAAACAAATACCTATGATGAACACGCGAGCTAATTCGGACGACTGTTTTTTTGAGCAAATTCAAAAAAAAGATCAAGAAAATGCTGACGAATTTCTTAGAAATTTTGTGGAAAATAGCAAGAAGGTACCGAAAAACAGTTACCTATGGGCAAATGCTTCACACTTTCTCCAAACTTTGCGTCTTCGAAACAATCAATTCGAAAACGACGGAGTTGTACTTATTCAGAATGCAAACCGTATTATCCCCCAAGATCTGGTGTTTGATAAAAGGGAGGTACAACGGCTGTGAAACGGAAAATCTGACTGGTATAGTTGAATCATGTTGTACGAAGATAATAAGATTACGGTTGATCCAAAAAAACCCTTTCTAGTGTTTTGCCATCATGACACGCTGAAAGATTTCAATGGCATTAATGTACCGACACATTTGTCAATGTTAACATTTAGTCCGGATACGTCGCCGTCGAACGAAAAAACCTTTCAAGTAAATACCAATGCAATTTACTGTCAGCAAAATGGTCAAATTAAATTCAATAACGGCTACCCACCAATACAAAGGGAAGAAATAACTAGTATGGTTAATGAAGTGTTTATCAAGAACGAGATTAATGCACTGCAAATTATCAAATCAAAGGTTCAGCTGTATTTTATACGAGAATTTTTAAGGTATAACGGTCCTGTGATTCAGGTAACTGTCGATCAGCCATTTCTAGGAGTCGTTACCGCCGATGCCTGTATCCCTCTGACTAATCATAATACCTTTAGTTGTTCACATTGTTTAATTTTAACTATAATGTCACGGAAATTGAAGGAATTTTTAGCTTAAATTTATACTTTTTCTGTGTATGTAATCACAAAATATATACTTTGTTTGTGTGTAGTGTAGTTTGTATCAAGAATATTAAATTTATTTACAAAGCATATTTTACAGCGTTTGATTGTTGTATAGTCCCAATTTTTCCTATTCCAACCCCATCAACGGACGTCACTAGATTTTCGAGCAAAACGAGTATTTTGCCTTTAAATGTGTTCAAATTTTCAAATGACAACAATCGAGTACGATCAAAATCATTTATGTTGTTTGGAGACACATCGAGTTCTTTTTTGTTCTTATTATTAGCAATATTAAAATTCCTAAAATGAGTTTGTACCTGGAAAGCATCGTTATAATTAAAGTTACCCGTACTTTTATTAAGTTCAGCTAAATATTGCATCGAGGCGCTTTTCTTACCAACAACCCAACTTAGTGTAAATATATCACCAATTTCTTCCACGGTTGTCCTTTGGTATTCCCCCTCAACTGTTATATGATAATCGAAATTGGTTATATTATAATCGGATCGGATCCGTATAGTTCCGTTGGAACAAAAATATAATCCTTGTAGGGAAAATGGGGTGTAGTCGCAGCGGGGCTGTATTGCCACTCTATTCGCATCGTGTTTCCATACATATATGGTTAGCATCGTCCTCGGTAATGTGGCTCTATGCCAAAAATTGAAAGGTCGTAGACCGAGTCGTAGTAATCACAAGAGTGCTGTAATGAGCCTTACCGTACGTGTGATATACAACATTTTATATAAGACCTAGAATTTTGGGTTTTTATGATTTTTTTTATGTATTCAAAATGGTTTTCATATTTATGCAGTGCCATTATACGAAAAGTGACAGTGACTGACGGAACAAAAAAAAATCATAGTTTGATTAAAAATAAGCAATGTAATAAGTTCATTACATCACTGAGTGATGTAGCGAGTTCATTACATCACTCAGTACGATAATATAGTATATTACATAACGCAAACAGGCTAAAATGGGTTATGTAATAAGCTCCTTTCGTGTGGGTCTTATATAAAATGTATTTATGAAAATTTCTTTTATTATTTTGAGGATTTATTATATACTTATTAATAGCATTAAAACAATAATAAATATATTATATATAAACGAGGTTCTGCCCAGAGCAATTCCGCAATTCCGAAGTTCCGAAGTTCCAAAGTTCCGGCGCCTACGGCTATAAAAAAAATACAGAACATATTAATTTTTGAGTTTTTACTGATTTTGGGTCTATTAAATTAATATACAGGGTTGGGCAAATGTTCCGAAACGGCTTAATTACAGGCGAAAGAAAAGTGATATCGGATCCTGGTTTTGGGCAATGCAATCTATAGAACTAAAATTTCACTATTTGACTATTATACCATATGTCAGTAATGTCACCAACTGTGGAAATGGAACACCCTGTATATTATTACATTTTTCAATTCTACATAAAATTACAATCATTTTTTAAAAGGTGCATCATAAGTCCAAATTTTATTAGTTTCCGAGATATCGAATTTTGAAAAGTGACATTTTTGAACTTTGACAGCTTCTAGCTTCTTAACAGTACGTCTCAGAGCAAAACGGGTTCCATGTCCCTATCTTCCTTTTTCATTATTTTTCCAAAAGTGTCAACTTCCGGTTAATCCGGATGTAACGCAAAAGCTGAAAAATAGTACTTCCTGATTAACCGGAAGTTGACACTTTTGGAAAGATAATGAAAAAGTAAGATAGGGAGATGTAAGCCGTTTTGCTCTGAGACGTACTGTTAAGAAGCTAGAAGCTGTCAAAGTTCAAAAATGTCACTTTTCAAAATTCGATATCTCGGAAACTAATAAGTTTAGACTTATGATGCACCTTTTAAAAAATTATTGTAATTTTATTATGAATTGAAAAATGTAATATACAGGGTGTTCCATTTAAAAAAATAGTAAATAACGTCAACACTTGACAGTTGGTGACATTACTGACATATAGTATAATAGTCAAATAGTAAAATTTAAGTCCTATAGATTGCCCAAAACCCGGATCCGATATCACTTTTCGTTCGCCTGTAATTAAGCCGTTCCGGAACATTTGCCCAACCCTGTATTATGTATATAAATTTTATTTTGTGGCTATGTGGGTTCTTTCGCTAGATTGTGTAAACTGTGTCTGATATAAAATGTACATAAATGTGAGATATTATGTATATTTATGTAGTACATTTCATGTTTTTTTGTGCATGTGGATTACACATTAGTTCCATATTTTTATACGAAGATGGTTTAGTTTTTAATAAACCGAAACGTAAAACAATCACAAAACTTGTTTTTACTTTATGACCGAAAAACCCAAGAAACCCAAAACATAGTATTTGAAAATAACGGTCAAGAAAAATAAAAAACTTCGACTTACCTTTGGAACCCTTCGGCGCTCTTCTGATCTTTTTTCTTTTAGACACTCTGCCCGATGGCGCTCATATTCTGCCCTTCGGCGTTCGTCTTGGGCTCTTGCTTTTGCTTTGTCCAGTTCCGCCTGGCGGCGGCGGCGTTCTGCTTCTTCTCTGCGATGAATTCTGTAACCAACGGTACAAAATTGGGAATCGAAAGCAAGCTAATGGCTAGACAAACCATTGAAAAAGATTTTCCTTACTTTGATGGAAAATCGGAAGAGTGGCCTTTGTTTTATCAACAATTTTGTAATATTTCTAAACTTTGTGGGTATTCTAGCGAAGAAATAATGATAAAGTTACAAAAATGCTTAAAAGGAGAAGCAAGAAGTGCAGTAGTGGGCATGATGTTGATGGGGGAAAATGTTGAGCAAGTGATAAAAACATATTAAAGATGAGATTTGGTAGACCAGGCCACGACATAATAGAATCCATGATATCAAGAGTTCGGTTTCTTCCATATATTCGAGAAAATAACTTAGATAAGGTTATTCAGTTTTCCAACGAGGTATCTAATCTTTTAGCGATGATGAAATCTTTAAATTCGCAAGGACATCTAAAAAATCCACAACTTTTACGAGAACTGACAGGAAAACCAAAATCCTTTGAAACCATCTAAGCGTTACGACGCTTCCAAGAAAGTATTGAAATTTAAATAATATTTGTGGCGAGGTGTTTTCCGCTAACCTGGGATTTTCTGCGAGCATGCTGAAAGTCTTTGCTAAACTTGACCTCTCCATTATGGGTTAGCTTATAAGTAGAATAAAATGAATCTTTTTATGGGGTTTCTCATATTTATGATAGTTGCCCTTCTCGCATTAAATTTTCTACCATTAAAACAACAGTACTGGTTATATGCTTCGAAAGTTGAAACACTATATACAAATGTTAGTGGTATTGAATTCACCCAAAAGCCCTCCTGGTTACAAATGACATTAGCTTATTTACAAAAACAAATAAAAAATATAGCAACACAAAACGTTCAAAAATAATGGCTAATAAAAATATATCTTTTAGTTAACGTACTTGGTACCGGTAAAGTATCCAAATAAAATAAGGGAATAATTGTCCTAAAACAGTATTTATTTTCAAGTGGCCGTTTAATATGATAACTTAACGAATTATATAGAATACATACATTTTTATTTGGTTTTAACAGATAATATTAGTCTCACAAAAATTAGTAAACGCTAGATTAAACTATTTATTAATGATAGGCGTCCTTTGGACTTCCAATGTCTATATTTAATTTTTTTCTTCACTACGTTTCAACTGGTAAATACGGCTTCATATCTAAAGCTAGAGGATAAGATTATATCTTTCTGCATAATTAGAACTAAATTTCGTTAGTACATCACCAATTTGGGGAATTTTGTTTAATAGTCGATTTGCACTAAGCCAAGTAGCTGGTACTATCAGTTCGTCAAAACTTTGATATTTGTACATTGGCTCGTTTAAACTATAATTGGCGAAACGACCTTTGACGTTAAAAATGTAGGGGCTGTCTTTAGTTATGATTTTCACATAACACACGTTATAGTTTAAATCACACTGGTCGAAATTCTTGTCAAGTAAAATTGCTCGCGGAAAAACACGTAACCACAAATATATTGCCAATAGAAATATTGGTTCCTCAAAAGATATGGCAGGTTCAATTTTATTTTCCACTGGTTCAATTGGCAAAAGAAGGAAACTTTGTCCACCGTTGATTTTTTTTAAAAATGTCCAATAACTACCACCAGTAAATGTTTCCACTTCCGTCGTTTGTCTGTATGCCCAAGTGTTCAAGGTTTGCTTGCGGGTTTCAAATAACCTTTTTTCAATTCGAAAGTTGGCTTCACCCTTGGAAATATGCGCCAGTTGTTGTAGTAAAATCCACGACCAGCCGGTTTCCTTTGGATAAGCCATTCTATCGAAATCGATTAGTAGTAAATCACTATACACTGTCGGCAAAGTAAAACTTTGCAGGCCAATTTCAATGCAATAGAATAGTATGGTTATAAAATGCCTAAGATTAAAAAGAGAACGACAGCGATTTCCCCTATTCCCCTTCCAATACGACGAGAACAAACGAGAGTATTCCTTTCGCGCGGCCTCGGAACTGCTGGATTTTGCGACGTTGTCACGTAGACTTTTCGAACCTAAGTTTTTAATATTTTATTGGGGAAGACAACATAAATAATTTCATTTTTACTGGTTGATCGAAACCCTGCCCTTTGCTTTCGCGGGTGGCGGTACTATGCAAGACTTGTACGGACTGGTGGGGGCGGCTACGGCAAGGCTCATATTCACAGAGTCTTTTGCATAGACAGGAGTAAATTAATATTTTAGAAAAATGTATTCGCGTGAACAGAAAATTAATATAGTTTTATGGTATTCCAAAGCTGAAAGTGCCGAAGGTGTTGTTGGGCAACTTGCATTTGCGTACCCTGATCAACAGGTTCCTTCCCGCCAAACGATTATTAATATTTATAATCGTTTTAAAAAATCCGGGTGCATTAACCAATGTGGTAAATGCTATCACGAGGATCAACAAGCCCGTCCTATTCCTGAAGAAAGAGTCGAGAGGGACGAAAATGTATGCGCTTTTGTGGAAGCAAGTGAGCCATGTTCCAGCACCCATATTTCTCAAGAAATTGGCATTCCAAACCGCACAGTTAGACATGTTTTAAAAAAGCATGGGTATAAATCCTATAAAATGAAAACTACCCAAGAAATTTTTCCAGATGATTTTATGAGGCGAATGGAGTTTTGTGAGACCATGAGAAGGCAAATTGATGGAAATGAAGATTTTTTAAAAAATATTCTGTTTACGGATGAATCATCATTTTCTCTTCATGGTTACCATAATCCTGCAGTCGCCAGATATTGGTCACGGGAAAATAAACATTTAAGTGCGCCTTTGCGGACACAATATCCCCGAAAATTAAACTGTTGGGCGGGTATTATGGGCGACAATATTGTTAGGACCTTTTCTCATTGACGGCAACTTAAATGGGGAAAAATATTTGCAGATGCTGCAAGAGGAAATAATACCAGCTGTGCGTGCCTTGAATGTTAATTTCGAAGAAATTTGGTTTCAGCAGGATGGTTGCCCTGCTCACAATGCAAGGCCAGTTCAGGAGTTTTTGAGTATGACATTTCCTGAACGGCTTATTTGTGGCAGAGGTACCATACCATGGTCGGCAAGGTCACTGGATTTGACTCCCCTCGACTTTTTTTTGTGGGGCCACTTAACTCAACTAATTTACAGGTATCCACATGAGAGGCCTGTAAATTTAGCTGAGTTAAGAGCAAAAATATTCGACATTACTAATTCCATAACACCGGAGGTATTGTCGAATGTTAGGACGGAGTTTTATGATCGGCTCGGGTATTGCGAAGCCCAGCAAGGCAATGTCTTCGAGCATATATTAAAATGACTTTTTTAGTTTTATACTATTTTAAGAATACTTATTGTTTAAAGTTATTTTTTAATTAGAATTACCATTAATTTTATTTCTTTTTAAGAATGTTCACGAGTTTTTTTTTTTTTTAGAATAACAGGTTTTATTTTATTTTTATGCTTAAGGCCGATAAAAATTTAAGCATCTTAAAATTACTGTTAGTTGTATGTATTAATAGAACTACCAGTGATAAACATGACCGCAAAAAAACGACGTCGTAAAACATCGCACAAAATGCGATTGACAATCACTACTGCTCCAATATCTGGCTGATACGATACTGCCGTCGCCCGTCGCCCACCTACCGTGCCCGCTAGTATTCCCCTCTACCATAAAAGCGTATTGGTCGGTGGAAGGGGAATCGGCTAGAGCATGATTTTGTCTGTCTTTATTTCTTTCCAGCCTTTGCCTATACCGTTTTATCACACTGAAAACCTCCGCATGTAAGATAAGTGCTTGCCAATAGTGTATAAGCGAACAAACTGAAATTTTGTCGGAAACCAATTCAAATTATTAGTTATCTTGTATAGAAAGGGATGAAATCTCTTTATTTTTCTCTCTCTTTCTTTTTGTGATTGAATCACAAATAACCCGTTGCCGACATTGAATCGTTTATTGGAACACCTCAGAGCAATGTTTGCCTTTTCAGAAGCCCACATCGTCGAGCAACTAACTCGAGAACAAGTAAAGAAGCTTATATACCTTTCTAAACGAAAACAAACAAGAGATAAGTTAACAAATTACACAACTCCTGTTCGAATTGAAACTAAATATAAATATTTAAATCAATATCATGTAGTTGTTCCGGCTCCTTTTACATGGTACGAAAAGTTTATTCAAGCCTTGGAATATTTTTTAGCAACCGACGAGGATCGTATTGATACCCGAAACCGCTTTAAATCACCGCAAAAAAATTTCGAACAGTTGATGCAAGTTTCTACAAAACTGGGTTCGTGTAAAACCAATTTACAAGAAGGACATAGTACAATACAAACGGTTGTTTCATTTCCATTAAATAATACGGCACGCGGTTACATTAAAGCAGCATGCAATGTTCACCCTATGACGTTACAAGTACCAATTACAATAGCGAAACGAATATTCAAGTTATGGCATGCCAAGGTAAACGATGTAATTGAATTGCCGCTAACGACGCAAGTGTTAATTAAACGGGATCCCGTGTTATTTGAGGGTGGGATTCATATGATAAAACACATACAGATCATTGAGGGCATGAGCTTTGGTGTATCACCATGGGATTTCGAACGAATGCATATGGACGTTGACGGCGACACGGTAGTTATACAAATATTTACCGGTATTGATAGTATGTATGAAATTAAACTAGAGTTTAGCAGTCCATTGATGAGAAACGGCGAACCGCGCATTGTACCAACTCATTCTCATCTCTTAAGTATAGCTTACACACTTTGCATGGATGCATTTTCTGTTGACTCGTTTCCTGATAAAAAGGAACTTTACAATGTAGTAACACAAAACAAATTACGATTGAACGGGAATCTATTCAGGAATCCGTACGATAATATTTGGTTAGAATTTGTTAAATCGTATATATCGCCGTCCGAGGGCTTTCGGCTAAAAGAAAGTATTCTTTATTTAATAAAAATATGCTGGTTAAGAGGTATGGATATTAATCCTCTTATTATGCGCATAAATGACATCGGATATGGGCGGGAATCGTGTGGAATTGGCCAATCGTACGATTGTCTTTTAACTCGTTTATTAACGTGGTTTAATATTAAAGGAAACGAGCAAAAACTAAACAAACAAATACCTATGATGAACACGCGAGCTAATTCGGACGACTGTTTTTTTGAGCAAATTCAAAAAAAAGATCAAGAAAATGCTGACGAATTTCTTAGAAATTTTGTGGAAAATAGCAAGAAGGTACCGAAAAACAGTTACTATGGGCAAATGCTTCACACTTTCTCCAAACTTTGCGTCTTCGAAACAATCAATTCGAAAACGACGGAGTTGTACTTATTCAGAATGCAAACCGTATTATCCCCCAAGATCTGGTGTTTGATAAAAGGGAGGTACAACGGCTGTGGAACGGAAAATCTGACTGGTACAGTTGAATCATGTTGTACGAAGATAATAAGATTACGGTTGATCCAAAAAAACCCTTTCTAGTTTTTTGCCATCATGACACGCTGAAAGATTTCAATGGCATTAATGTACCGACACATTTGTCAATGTTAACATTTAGTCCGGATACGTCGCCGTCGAACGAAAAAACCTTTCAAGTAAATACCAATGCAATTTACTGTCAGCAAAATGGTCAAATTAAATTCAATAACGGCTACCCACCAATACAAAGGGAAGAAATAACTAGTATGGTTAATGAAGTGTTTATCAAGAACGAGATTGATGCACTGCAAATTATCAAATCAAAGGTTCAGCTGTATTTTATACGAGAATTTTTAAGGTATAACGGTCCTGTGATTCAGGTAACTGTCGATCAGCCATTTCTAGGAGTCGTTACCGCCGATGCCTGTATCCCTCTGACTAATCATAATACCTTTAGTTGTTCACATTGTTTAATTTTAACTATAATGTCACGGAAATTGAAGGAATTTTTAGCTTAAATTTATACTTTTTCTGTGTATGTAATCACAAAATATATACTTTGTTTGTGTGTAGTGTAGTTTGTATCAAGAATATTAAATTTATTTACAAAGCATATTTTACAGCGTTTGATTGTTGTATAGTCCCAATTTTTCCTATTCCAACCCCATCAACGGACGTCACTAGATTTTCGAGCAAAACGAGTATTTTGCCTTTAAATGTGTTCAAATTTTCAAATGACAACAATCGAGTACGATCAAAATCATTTATGTTGTTTGGAGACACATCGAGTTCTTTTTTGTTCTTATTATTAGCAATATTAAAATTCCTAAAATGAGTTTGTACCTGGAAAGCATCGTTATAATTAAAGTTACCCGTACTTTTATTAAGTTCAGCTAAATATTGCATCGAGGCGCTTTTCTTACCAACAACCCAACTTAGTGTAAATATATCACCAATTTCTTCCACGGTTGTCCTTTGGTATTCCCCCTCAACTGTTATATGATAATCGAAATTGGTTATATTATAATCGGATCGGATCCGTATAGTTCCGTTGGAACAAAAATATAATCCTTGTAGGGAAAATGGGGTGTAGTCGCAGCGGGGCTGTATTGCCACTCTATTCGCATCGTGTTTCCATACATATATGGTTAGCATCGTCCTCGGTAATGTGGCTCTATGCCAAAAATTGAAAGGTCGTAGACCGAGTCGTAGTAATCACAAGAGTGCTGTAATGAGCCTTACCGTACGTGTGATATACAACATTTTATATAAGACCTAGAATTTTGGGTTTTTATGATTTTTTTTATGTATTCAAAATGGTTTTCATATTTATGCAGTGCCATTATACGAAAAGTGACAGTGACTGACGGAACAAAAAAAAATCATAGTTTGATTAAAAATAAGCAATGTAATAAGTTCATTACATCACTGAGTGATGTAGCGAGTTCATTACATCACTCAGTACGATAATATAGTATATTACATAACGCAAACAGGCTAAAATGGGTTATGTAATAAGCTCCTTTCGTGTGGGTCTTATATAAAATGTATTTATGAAAATTTCTTTTATTATTTTGAGGATTTATTATATACTTATTAATAGCATTAAAACAATAATAAATATATTATATATAAACGAGGTTCTGCCCAGAGCAATTCCGCAATTCCGAAGTTCCGAAGTTCCAAAGTTCCGGCGCCTACGGCTATAAAAAAAATACAGAACATATTAATTTTTGAGTTTTTACTGATTTTGGGTCTATTAAATTAATATACAGGGTTGGGCAAATGTTCCGAAACGGCTTAATTACAGGCGAAAGAAAAGTGATATCGGATCCTGGTTTTGGGCAATGCAATCTATAGAACTAAAATTTCACTATTTGACTATTATACCATATGTCAGTAATGTCACCAACTGTGGAAATGGAACACCCTGTATATTATTACATTTTTCAATTCTACATAAAATTACAATCATTTTTTAAAAGGTGCATCATAAGTCCAAATTTTATTAGTTTCCGAGATATCGAATTTTGAAAAGTGACATTTTTGAACTTTGACAGCTTCTAGCTTCTTAACAGTACGTCTCAGAGCAAAACGGGTTCCATGTCCCTATCTTCCTTTTTCATTATTTTTCCAAAAGTGTCAACTTCCGGTTAATCCGGATGTAACGCAAAAGCTGAAAAATAGTACTTCCTGATTAACCGGAAGTTGACACTTTTGGAAAGATAATGAAAAAGTAAGATAGGGAGATGTAAGCCGTTTTGCTCTGAGACGTACTGTTAAGAAGCTAGAAGCTGTCAAAGTTCAAAAATGTCACTTTTCAAAATTCGATATCTCGGAAACTAATAAGTTTAGACTTATGATGCACCTTTTAAAAAATTATTGTAATTTTATTATGAATTGAAAAATGTAATATACAGGGTGTTCCATTTAAAAAAATAGTAAATAACGTCAACACTTGACAGTTGGTGACATTACTGACATATAGTATAATAGTCAAATAGTAAAATTTAAGTCCTATAGATTGCCCAAAACCCGGATCCGATATCACTTTTCGTTCGCCTGTAATTAAGCCGTTCCGGAACATTTGCCCAACCCTGTATTATGTATATAAATTTTATTTTGTGGCTATGTGGGTTCTTTCGCTAGATTGTGTAAACTGTGTCTGATATAAAATGTACATAAATGTGAGATATTATGTATATTTATGTAGTACATTTCATGTTTTTTTGAGCATGTGGATTACACATTAGTTCCATATTTTTATACGAAGATGGTTTAGTTTTTAATAAACCGAAACGTAAAACAATCACAAAACTTGTTTTTACTTTATGACCGAAAAACCCAAGAAACCCAAAACATAGTATTTGAAAATAACGGTCAAGAAAAATAAAAAACTTCGACTTACCTTTGGAACCCTTCGGCGCTCTTCTGATCTTTTTTCTTTTAGACACTCTGCCCGATGGCGCTCATATTCTGCCCTTCGGCGTTCGTCTTGGGCTCTTGCTTTTGCTTTGTCCAGTTCCGCCTGGCGGCGGCGGCGTTCTGCTTCTTCTCTGCGATGAATTCTGTAACCAACGGTACAAAATTGGGAATCGAAAGCAAGCTAATGGCTAGACAAACCATTGAAAAAGATTTTCCTTACTTTGATGGAAAATCGGAAGAGTGGCCTTTGTTTTATCAACAATTTTGTAATATTTCTAAACTTTGTGGGTATTCTAGCGAAGAAATAATGATAAAGTTACAAAAATGCTTAAAAGGAGAAGCAAGAAGTGCAGTAGTGGGCATGATGTTGATGGGGGAAAATGTTGAGCAAGTGATAAAAACATATTAAAGATGAGATTTGGTAGACCAGGCCACGACATAATAGAATCCATGATATCAAGAGTTCGGTTTCTTCCATATATTCAAGAAAATAACTTAGATAAGGTTATTCAGTTTTCCAACGAGGTATCTAATCTTTTAGCGATGATGAAATCTTTAAATTCGCAAGGACATCTAAAAAATCCACAACTTTTACGAGAACTGACAGGAAAACCAAAATCCTTTGAAACCATCTAAGCGTTACGACGCTTCCAAGAAAGTATTGAAATTTAAATAATATTTGTGGCGAGGTGTTTTCCGCTAACCTGGGATTTTCTGCGAGCATGCTGAAAGTCTTTGCTAAACTTGACCTCTCCATTATGGGTTAGCTTATAAGTAGAATAAAATGAATCTTTTTATGGGGTTTCTCATATTTATGATAGTTGCCCTTCTCGCATTAAATTTTCTACCATTAAAACAACAGTACTGGTTATATGCTTCGAAAGTTGAAACACTATATACAAATGTTAGTGGTATTGAATTCACCCAAAAGCCCTCCTGGTTACAAATGACATTAGCTTATTTACAAAAACAAATAAAAAATATAGCAACACAAAACGTTCAAAAATAATGGCTAATAAAAATATATCTTTTAGTTAACGTACTTGGTACCGGTAAAGTATCCAAATAAAATAAGGGAATAATTGTCCTAAAACAGTATTTATTTTCAAGTGGCCGTTTAATATGATAACTTAACGAATTATATAGAATACATACATTTTTATTTGGTTTTAACAGATAATATTAGTCTCACAAAAATTAGTAAACGCTAGATTAAACTATTTATTAATGATAGGCGTCCTTTGGACTTCCAATGTCTATATTTAATTTTTTTCTTCACTACGTTTCAACTGGTAAATACGGCTTCATATCTAAAGCTAGAGGATAAGATTATATCTTTCTGCATAATTAGAACTAAATTTCGTTAGTACATCACCAATTTGGGGAATTTTGTTTAATAGTCGATTTGCACTAAGCCAAGTAGCTGGTACTATCAGTTCGTCAAAACTTTGATATTTGTACATTGGCTCGTTTAAACTATAATTGGCGAAACGACCTTTGACGTTAAAAATGTAGGGGCTGTCTTTAGTTATGATTTTCACATAACACACGTTATAGTTTAAATCACACTGGTCGAAATTCTTGTCAAGTAAAATTGCTCGCGGAAAAACACGTAACCACAAATATATTGCCAATAGAAATATTGGTTCCTCAAAAGATATGGCAGGTTCAATTTTATTTTCCACTGGTTCAATTGGCAAAAGAAGGAAACTTTGTCCACCGTTGATTTTTTTTAAAAATGTCCAATAACTACCACCAGTAAATGTTTCCACTTCCGTCGTTTGTCTGTATGCCCAAGTGTTCAAGGTTTGCTTGCGGGTTTCAAATAACCTTTTTTCAATTCGAAAGTTGGCTTCACCCTTGGAAATATGCGCCAGTTGTTGTAGTAAAATCCACGACCAGCCGGTTTCCTTTGGATAAGCCATTCTATCGAAATCGATTAGTAGTAAATCACTATACACTGTCGGCAAAGTAAAACTTTGCAGGCCAATTTCAATGCAATAGAATAGTATGGTTATAAAATGCCTAAGATTAAAAAGAGAACGACAGCGATTTCCCCTATTCCCCTTCCAATACGACGAGAACAAACGAGAGTATTCCTTTCGCGCGGCCTCGGAACTGTTGGATTTTGCGACGTTGTCACGTAGACTTTTCGAACCTAAGTTTTTAATATTTTATTGGGGAAGACAACATAAATAATTTCATTTTTACTGGTTGATCGAAACCCTGCCCTTTGCTTTCGCGGGTGGCGGTACTATGCAAGACTTGTACGGACTGGTGGGGGCGGCTACGGCAAGGCTCATATTCACAGAGTCTTTTGCATAGACAGGAGTAAATTAATATTTTAGAAAAATGTATTCGCGTGAACAGAAAATTAATATAGTTTTATGGTATTCCAAAGCTGAAAGTGCCGAAGGTGTTGTTGGGCAACTTGCATTTGCGTACCCTGATCAACAGGTTCCTTCCCGCCAAACGATTATTAATATTTATAATCGTTTTAAAAAATCCGGGTGCATTAACCAATGTGGTAAATGCTATCACGAGGATCAACAAGCCCGTCCTATTCCTGAAGAAAGAGTCGAGAGGGACGAAAATGTATGCGCTTTTGTGGAAGCAAGTGAGCCATGTTCCAGCACCCATATTTCTCAAGAAATTGGCATTCCAAACCGCACAGTTAGACATGTTTTAAAAAAGCATGGGTATAAATCCTATAAAATGAAAACTACCCAAGAAATTTTTCCAGATGATTTTATGAGGCGAATGGAGTTTTGTGAGACCATGAGAAGGCAAATTGATGGAAATGAAGATTTTTTAAAAAATATTCTGTTTACGGATGAATCATCATTTTCTCTTCATGGTTACCATAATCCTGCAGTCGCCAGATATTGGTCACGGGAAAATAAACATTTAAGTGCGCCTTTGCGGACACAATATCCCCGAAAATTAAACTGTTGGGCGGGTATTATGGGCGACAATATTGTTAGGACCTTTTCTCATTGACGGCAACTTAAATGGGGAAAAAT
This sequence comes from Polydrusus tereticollis, assembly GCA_963920685.1. Lineage (NCBI taxonomy): Eukaryota > Metazoa > Arthropoda > Insecta > Coleoptera > Curculionidae > Polydrusus > Polydrusus tereticollis. Next base: position 28,542,637 of record OY987334.1, read on the forward strand.
ATTTGCAGATGCTGCAAGAGGAAATAATACCAGCTGTGCGTGCCTTGAATGTTAATTTCGAAGAAATTTGGTTTCAGCAGGATGGTTGCCCTGCTCACAATGCAAGGCCAGTTCAGGAGTTTTTGAGTATGACATTTCCTGAACGGCTTATTTGTGGCAGAGGTACCATACCATGGTCGGCAAGGTCACTGGATTTGACTCCCCTCGACTTTTTTTTGTGGGGCCACTTAACTCAACTAATTTACAGGTATCCACATGAGAGGCCTGTAAATTTAGCTGAGTTAAGAGCAAAAATATTCGACATTACTAATTCCATAACACCGGAGGTATTGTCGAATGTTAGGACGGAGTTTTATGATCGGCTCGGGTATTGCGAAGCCCAGCAAGGCAATGTCTTCGAGCATATATTAAAATGACTTTTTTAGTTTTATACTATTTTAAGAATACTTATTGTTTAAAGTTATTTTTTAATTAGAATTACCATTAATTTTATTTCTTTTTAAGAATGTTCACGAGTTTTTTTTTTTTTTAGAATAACAGGTTTTATTTTATTTTTATGCTTAAGGCCGATAAAAATTTAAGCATCTTAAAATTACTGTTAGTTGTATGTATTAATAGAACTACCAGTGATAAACATGACCGCAAAAAAACGACGTCGTAAAACATCGCACAAAATGCGATTGACAATCACTACTGCTCCAATATCTGGCTGATACGATACTGCCGTCGCCCGTCGCCCACCTACCGTGCCCGCTAGTATTCCCCTCTACCATAAAAGCGTATTGGTCGGTGGAAGGGGAATCGGCTAGAGCATGATTTTGTCTGTCTTTATTTCTTTCCAGCCTTTGCCTATACCGTTTTATCACACTGAAAACCTCCGCATGTAAGATAAGTGCTTGCCAATAGTGTATAAGCGAACAAACTGAAATTTTGTCGGAAACCAATTCAAATTATTAGTTATCTTGTATAGAAAGGGATGAAATCTCTTTATTTTTCTCTCTCTTTCTTTTTGTGATTGAATCACAAATAACCCGTTGCCGACATTGAATCGTTTATTGGAACACCTCAGAGCAATGTTTGCCTTTTCAGAAGCCCACATCGTCGAGCAACTAACTCGAGAACAAGTAAAGAAGCTTATATACCTTTCTAAACGAAAACAAACAAGAGATAAGTTAACAAATTACACAACTCCTGTTCGAATTGAAACTAAATATAAATATTTAAATCAATATCATGTAGTTGTTCCGGCTCCTTTTACATGGTACGAAAAGTTTATTCAAGCCTTGGAATATTTTTTAGCAACCGACGAGGATCGTATTGATACCCGAAACCGCTTTAAATCACCGCAAAAAAATTTCGAACAGTTGATGCAAGTTTCTACAAAACTGGGTTCGTGTAAAACCAATTTACAAGAAGGACATAGTACAATACAAACGGTTGTTTCATTTCCATTAAATAATACGGCACGCGGTTACATTAAAGCAGCATGCAATGTTCACCCTATGACGTTACAAGTACCAATTACAATAGCGAAACGAATATTCAAGTTATGGCATGCCAAGGTAAACGATGTAATTGAATTGCCGCTAACGACGCAAGTGTTAATTAAACGGGATCCCGTGTTATTTGAGGGTGGGATTCATATGATAAAACACATACAGATCATTGAGGGCATGAGCTTTGGTGTATCACCATGGGATTTTGAACGAATGCATATGGACGTTGACGGCGACACGGTAGTTATACAAATATTTACCGGTATTGATAGTATGTATGAAATTAAACTAGAGTTTAGCAGTCCATTGATGAGAAACGGCGAACCGCGCATTGTACCAACTCATTCTCATCTCTTAAGTATAGCTTACACACTTTGCATGGATGCATTTTCTGTTGACTCGTTTCCTGATAAAAAGGAACTTTACAATGTAGTAACACAAAACAAATTACGATTGAACGGGAATCTATTCAGGAATCCGTACGATAATATTTGGTTAGAATTTGTTAAATCGTATATATCGCCGTCCGAGGGCTTTCGGCTAAAAGAAAGTATTCTTTATTTAATAAAAATATGCTGGTTAAGAGGTATGGATATTAATCCTCTTATTATGCGCATAAATGACATCGGATATGGGCGGGAATCGTGTGGAATTGGCCAATCGTACGATTGTCTTTTAACTCGTTTATTAACGTGGTTTAATATTAAAGGAAACGAGCAAAAACTAAACAAACAAATACCTATGATGAACACGCGAGCTAATTCGGACGACTGTTTTTTTGAGCAAATTCAAAAAAAAGATCAAGAAAATGCTGACGAATTTCTTAGAAATTTTGTGGAAAATAGCAAGAAGGTACCGAAAAACAGTTACTATGGGCAAATGCTTCACACTTTCTCCAAACTTTGCGTCTTCGAAACAATCAATTCGAAAACGACGGAGTTGTACTTATTCAGAATGCAAACCGTATTATCCCCCAAGATCTGGTGTTTGATAAAAGGGAGGTACAACGGCTGTGGAACGGAAAATCTGACTGGTACAGTTGAATCATGTTGTACGAAGATAATAAGATTACGGTTGATCCAAAAAAACCCTTTCTAGTTTTTTGCCATCATGACACGCTGAAAGATTTCAATGGCATTAATGTACCGACACATTTGTCAATGTTAACATTTAGTCCGGATACGTCGCCGTCGAACGAAAAAACCTTTCAAGTAAATACCAATGCAATTTACTGTCAGCAAAATGGTCAAATTAAATTCAATAACGGCTACCCACCAATACAAAGGGAAGAAATAACTAGTATGGTTAATGAAGTGTTTATCAAGAACGAGATTGATGCACTGCAAATTATCAAATCAAAGGTTCAGCTGTATTTTATACGAGAATTTTTAAGGTATAACGGTCCTGTGATTCAGGTAACTGCCATTTCTAGGAGTCGTTACCGCCGATGCCTGTATCCCTCTGACTAATCATAATACCTTTAGTTGTTCACATTGTTTAATTTTAACTATAATGTCACGGAAATTGAAGGAATTTTTAGCTTAAATTTATACTTTTTCTGTGTATGTAATCACAAAATATATACTTTGTTTGTGTGTAGTGTAGTTTGTATCAAGAATATTAAATTTATTTACAAAGCATATTTTACAGCGTTTGATTGTTGTATAGTCCCAATTTTTCCTATTCCAACCCCATCAACGGACGTCACTAGATTTTCGAGCAAAACGAGTATTTTGCCTTTAAATGTGTTCAAATTTTCAAATGACAACAATCGAGTACGATCAAAATCATTTATGTTGTTTGGAGACACATCGAGTTCTTTTTTGTTCTTATTATTAGCAATATTAAAATTCCTAAAATGAGTTTGTACCTGGAAAGCATCGTTATAATTAAAGTTACCCGTACTTTTATTAAGTTCAGCTAAATATTGCATCGAGGCGCTTTTCTTACCAACAACCCAACTTAGTGTAAATATATCACCAATTTCTTCCACGGTTGTCCTTTGGTATTCCCCCTCAACTGTTATATGATAATCGAAATTGGTTATATTATAATCGGATCGGATCCGTATAGTTCCGTTGGAACAAAAATATAATCCTTGTAGGGAAAATGGGGTGTAGTCGCAGCGGGGCTGTATTGCCACTCTATTCGCATCGTGTTTCCATACATATATGGTTAGCATCGTCCTCGGTAATGTGGCTCTATGCCAAAAATTGAAAGGTCGTAGACCGAGTCGTAGTAATCACAAGAGTGCTGTAATGAGCCTTACCGTACGTGTGATATACAACATTTTATATAAGACCTAGAATTTTGGGTTTTTATGATTTTTTTTATGTATTCAAAATGGTTTTCATATTTATGCAGTGCCATTATACGAAAAGTGACAGTGACTGACGGAACGAAAAAAAATCATAGTTTGATTAAAAATAAGCAATGTAATAAGTTCATTACATCACTGAGTGATGTAGCGAGTTCATTACATCACTCAGTACGATAATATAGTATATTACATAACGCAAACAGGCTAAAATGGGTTATGTAATAAGCTCCTTTCGTGTGGGTCTTATATAAAATGTATTTATGAAAATTTCTTTTATTATTTTGAGGATTTATTATATACTTATTAATAGCATTAAAACAATAATAAATATATTATATATAAACGAGGTTCTGCCCAGAGCAATTCCGCAATTCCGAAGTTCCGAAGTTCCAAAGTTCCGGCGCCTACGGCTATAAAAAAAATACAGAACATATTAATTTTTGAGTTTTTACTGATTTTGGGTCTATTAAATTAATATACAGGGTTGGGCAAATGTTCCGAAACGGCTTAATTACAGGCGAAAGAAAAGTGATATCGGATCCTGGTTTTGGGCAATGCAATCTATAGAACTAAAATTTCACTATTTGACTATTATACCATATGTCAGTAATGTCACCAACTGTGGAAATGGAACACCCTGTATATTATTACATTTTTCAATTCTACATAAAATTACAATCATTTTTTAAAAGGTGCATCATAAGTCCAAATTTTATTAGTTTCCGAGATATCGAATTTTGAAAAGTGACATTTTTGAACTTTGACAGCTTCTAGCTTCTTAACAGTACGTCTCAGAGCAAAACGGGTTCCATGTCCCTATCTTCCTTTTTCATTATTTTTCCAAAAGTGTCAACTTCCGGTTAATCCGGATGTAACGCAAAAGCTGAAAAATAGTACTTCCTGATTAACCGGAAGTTGACACTTTTGGAAAGATAATGAAAAAGTAAGATAGGGAGATGTAAGCCGTTTTGCTCTGAGACGTACTGTTAAGAAGCTAGAAGCTGTCAAAGTTCAAAAATGTCACTTTTCAAAATTCGATATCTCGGAAACTAATAAGTTTAGACTTATGATGCACCTTTTAAAAAATTATTGTAATTTTATTATGAATTGAAAAATGTAATATACAGGGTGTTCCATTTAAAAAAATAGTAAATAACGTCAACACTTGACAGTTGGTGACATTACTGACATATAGTATAATAGTCAAATAGTAAAATTTAAGTCCTATAGATTGCCCAAAACCCGGATCCGATATCACTTTTCGTTCGCCTGTAATTAAGCCGTTCCGGAACATTTGCCCAACCCTGTATTATGTATATAAATTTTATTTTGTGGCTATGTGGGTTCTTTCGCTAGATTGTGTAAACTGTGTCTGATATAAAATGTACATAAATGTGAGATATTATGTATATTTATGTAGTACATTTCATGTTTTTTTGTGCATGTGGATTACACATTAGTTCCATATTTTTATACGAAGATGGTTTAGTTTTTAATAAACCGAAACGTAAAACAATCACAAAACTTGTTTTTACTTTATGACCGAAAAACCCAAGAAACCCAAAACATAGTATTTGAAAATAACGGTCAAGAAAAATAAAAAACTTCGACTTACCTTTGGAACCCTTCGGCGCTCTTCTGATCTTTTTTCTTTTAGACACTCTGCCCGATGGCGCTCATATTCTGCCCTTCGGCGTTCGTCTTGGGCTCTTGCTTTTGCTTTGTCCAGTTCCGCCTGGCGGCGGCGGCGTTCTGCTTCTTCTCTGCGATGAATTCTGTAACCAACGGTACAAAATTGGGAATCGAAAGCAAGCTAATGGCTAGACAAACCATTGAAAAAGATTTTCCTTACTTTGATGGAAAATCGGAAGAGTGGCCTTTGTTTTATCAACAATTTTGTAATATTTCTAAACTTTGTGGGTATTCTAGCGAAGAAATAATGATAAAGTTACAAAAATGCTTAAAAGGAGAAGCAAGAAGTGCAGTAGTGGGCATGATGTTGATGGGGGAAAATGTTGAGCAAGTGATAAAAACATATTAAAGATGAGATTTGGTAGACCAGGCCACGACATAATAGAATCCATGATATCAAGAGTTCGGTTTCTTCCATATATTCGAGAAAATAACTTAGATAAGGTTATTCAGTTTTCCAACGAGGTATCTAATCTTTTAGCGATGATGAAATCTTTAAATTCGCAAGGACATCTAAAAAATCCACAACTTTTACGAGAACTGACAGGAAAACCAAAATCCTTTGAAACCATCTAAGCGTTACGACGCTTCCAAGAAAGTATTGAAATTTAAATAATATTTGTGGCGAGGTGTTTTCCGCTAACCTGGGATTTTCTGCGAGCATGCTGAAAGTCTTTGCTAAACTTGACCTCTCCATTATGGGTTAGCTTATAAGTAGAATAAAATGAATCTTTGGGATTTTATGGGGTTTCTCATATTTATGATAGTTGCCCTTCTCGCATTAAATTTTCTACCATTAAAACAACAGTAGTGGTTATATGCTTCGAAAGTTGAAACACTATATACAAATGTTAGTGGTATTGAATTCACCCAAAAGCCCTCCTGGTTACAAATGACATTAGCTTATTTACAAAAACAAATAAAAAATATAGCAACACAAAACGTTCAAAAATAATGGCTAATAAAAATATATCTTTTAGTTAACGTACTTGGTACCGGTAAAGTATCCAAATAAAATAAGGGAATAATTGTCCTAAAACAGTATTTATTTTCAAGTGGCCGTTTAATATGATAACTTAACGAATTATATAGAATACATACATTTTTATTTGGTTTTAACAGATAATATTAGTCTCACAAAAATTAGTAAACGCTAGATTAAACTATTTATTAATGATAGGCGTCCTTTGGACTTCCAATGTCTATATTTAATTTTTTTCTTCACTACGTTTCAACTGGTAAATACGGCTTCATATCTAAAGCTAGAGGATAAGATTATATCTTTCTGCATAATTAGAACTAAATTTCGTTAGTACATCACCAATTTGGGGAATTTTGTTTAATAGTCGATTTGCACTAAGCCAAGTAGCTGGTACTATCAGTTCGTCAAAACTTTGATATTTGTACATTGGCTCGTTTAAACTATAATTGGCGAAACGACCTTTGACGTTAAAAATGTAGGGGCTGTCTTTAGTTATGATTTTCACATAACACACGTTATAGTTTAAATCACACTGGTCGAAATTCTTGTCAAGTAAAATTGCTCGCGGAAAAACACGTAACCACAAATATATTGCCAATAGAAATATTGGTTCCTCAAAAGATATGGCAGGTTCAATTTTATTTTCCACTCGTTCAATTGGCAAAAGAAGGAAAGTTTGTCCACCGTTGATTTTTTTTAAAAATGTCCAATAACTACCACCAGTAAATGTTTCCACTTCCGTCGTTTGTCTGTATGCCCAAGTGTTCAAGGTTTGCTTGCGGGTTTCAAATAACCTTTTTTCAATTCGAAAGTTGGCTTCACCCTTGGAAATATGCGCCAGTTGTTGTAGTAAAATCCACGACCAGCCGGTTTCCTTTGGATAAGCCATTCTATCGAAATCGATTAGTAGTAAATCACTATACACTGTCGGCAAAGTAAAACTTTGCAGGCCAATTTTAATGCAATAGAATAGTATGGTTATAAAATGCCTAAGATTAAAAAGAGAACGACAGCGATTTCCCCTATTCCCTTTCCAATACGACGAGAACAAACGAGAGTATTCCTTTCGCGCGGCCTCGGAACTGCTGGATTTTGCGACGTTGTCACGTAGACTTTTCGAACCTAAGTTTTTAATATTTTATTGGGGAAGACAACATAAATAATTTCATTTTTACTGGTTGATCGAAACCCTGCCCTTTGCTTTCGCGGGTGGCGGTACTATGCAAGACTTGTACGGACTGGTGGGGGCGGCTACGGCAAGGCTCATATTCACAGAGTCTTTTGCATAGACAGGAGTAAATTAATATTTTAGAAAAATGTATTCGCGTGAACAGAAAATTAATATAGTTTTATGGTATTCCAAAGCTGAAAGTGCCGAAGGTGTTGTTGGGCAACTTGCATTTGCGTACCCTGATCAACAGGTTCCTTCCCGCCAAACGATTATTAATATTTATAATCGTTTTAAAAAATCCGGGTGCATTAACCAATGTGGTAAATGCTATCACGAGGATCAACAAGCCCGTCCTATTCCTGAAGAAAGAGTCGAGAGGGACGAAAATGTATGCGCTTTTGTGAAAGCAAGTGAGCCATGTTGCAGCACCCATATTTCTCAAGAAATTGGCATTCCAAACCGCACAGTTAGACATGTTTTAAAAAAGCATGGGTATAAATCCTATAAAATGAAAACTACCCAAGAAATTTTTCCAGATGATTTTATGAGGCGAATGGAGTTTTGTGAGACCATGAGAAGGCAAATTGATGGAAATGAAGATTTTTTAAAAAATATTCTGTTTACGGATGAATCATCATTTTCTCTTCATGGTTACCATAATCCTGCAGTCGCCAGATATTGGTCACGGGAAAATAAACATTTAAGTGCGCCTTTGCGGACACAATATCCCCGAAAATTAAACTGTTGGGCGGGTATTATGGGCGACAATATTGTTAGGACCTTTTCTCATTGACGGCAACTTAAATGGGGAAAAATATTTGCAGATGCTGCAAGAGGAAATAATACCAGCTGTGCGTGCCTTGAATGTTAATTTCGAAGAAATTTGGTTTCAGCAGGATGGTTGCCCTGCTCACAATGCAAGGCCAGTTCAGGAGTTTTTGAGTATGACATTTCCTGAACGGCTTATTTGTGGCAGAGGTACCATACCATGGTCGGCAAGGTCACTGGATTTGACTCCCCTCGACTTTTTTTTGTGGGGCCACTTAACTCAACTAATTTACAGGTATCCACATGAGAGGCCTGTAAATTTAGCTGAGTTAAGAGCAAAAATATTCGACATTACTAATTCCATAACACCGGAGGTATTGTCGAATGTTAGGACGGAGTTTTATGATCGGCTCGGGTATTGCGAAGCCCAGCAAGGCAATGTCTTCGAGCATATATTAAAATGACTTTTTTAGTTTTATACTATTTTAAGAATACTTATTGTTTAAAGTTATTTTTTAATTAGAATTACCATTAATTTTATTTCTTTTTAAGAATGTTCACGAGTTTTTTTTTTTTTTAGAATAACAGGTTTTATTTTACTTTTATGCTTAAGGCCGATAAAAATTTAAGCATCTTAAAATTACTGTTAGTTGTATGTATTAATAGAACTACCAGTGATAAACATGACCGCAAAAAAACGACGTCGTAAAACATCGCACAAAATGCGATTGACAATCACTACTGCTCCAATATCTGGCTGATACGATACTGCCGTCGCCCGTCGCCCACCTACCGTGCCCGCTAGTATTCCCCTCTACCATAAAAGCGTATTGGTCGGTGGAAGGGGAATCGGCTAGAGCATGATTTTGTCTGTCTTTATTTCTTTCCAGCCTTTGCCTATACCGTTTTATCACACTGAAAACCTCCGCATGTAAGATAAGTGCTTGCCAATAGTGTATAAGCGAACAAACTGAAATTTTGTCGGAAACCAATTCAAATTATTAGTTATCTTGTATAGAAAGGGATGAAATCTCTTTATTTTTCTCTCTCTTTCTTTTTGTGATTGAATCACAAATAACCCGTTGCCGACATTGAATCGTTTATTGGAACACCTCAGAGCAATGTTTGCCTTTTCAGAAGCCCACATCGTCGAGCAACTAACTCGAGAACAAGTAAAGAAGCTTATATACCTTTCTAAACGAAAACAAACAAGAGATAAGTTAACAAATTACACAACTCCTGTTCGAATTGAAACTAAATATAAATATTTAAATCAATATCATGTAGTTGTTCCGGCTCCTTTTACATGGAACGAAAAGTTTATTCAAGCCTTGGAATATTTTTTAGCAACCGACGAGGATCGTATTGATACCCGAAACCGCTTTAAATCACCGCAAAAAAATTTCGAACAGTTGATGCAAGTTTCTACAAAACTGGGTTCGTGTAAAACCAATTTACAAGAAGGACATAGTACAATACAAACGGTTGTTTCATTTCCATTAAATAATACGGCACGCGGTTACATTAAAGCAGCATGCAATGTTCACCCTATGACGTTACAAGTACCAATTACAATAGCGAAACGAATATTCAAGTTATGGCATGCCAAGGTAAACGATGTAATTGAATTGCCGCTAACGACGCAAGTGTTAATTAAACGGGATCCCGTGTTATTTGAGGGTGGGATTCATATGATAAAACACATACAGATCATTGAGGGCATGAGCTTTGGTGTATCACCATGGGATTTCGAACGAATGCATATGGACGTTGACGGCGACACGGTAGTTATACAAATATTTACCGGTATTGATAGTATGTATGAAATTAAACTAGAGTTTAGCAGTCCATTAATGAGAAACGGCGAACCGCGCATTGTACCAACTCATTCTCATCTCTTAAGTATAGCTTACACACTTTGCATGGATGCATTTTCTGTTGACTCGTTTCCTGATAAAAAGGAACTTTACAATGTAGTAACACAAAACAAATTACGATTGAACGGGAATCTATTCAGGAATCCGTACGATAATATTTGGTTAGAATTTGTTAAATCGTATATATCGCCGTCCGAGGGCTTTCGGCTAAAAGAAAGTATTCTTTATTTAATAAAAATATGCTGGTTAAGAGGTATGGATATTAATCCTCTTATTATGCGCATAAATGACATCGGATATGGGCGGGAATCGTGTGGAATTGGCCAATCGTACGATTGTCTTTTAACTCGTTTATTAACGTGGTTTAATATTAAAGGAAACGAGCAAAAACTAAACAAACAAATACCTATGATGAACACGCGAGCTAATTCGGACGACTGTTTTTTTGAGCAAATTCAAAAAAAAGATCAAGAAAATGCTGACGAATTTCTTAGAAATTTTGTGGAAAATAGCAAGAAGGTACCGAAAAACAGTTACTATGGGCAAATGCTTCACACTTTCTCCAAACTTTGCGTCTTCGAAACAATCAATTCGAAAACGACGGAGTTGTACTTATTCAGAATGCAAACCGTATTATCCCCCAAGATCTGGTGTTTGATAAAAGGGAGGTACAACGGCTGTGGAACGGAAAATCTGACTGGTACAGTTGAATCATGTTGTACGAAGATAATAAGATTACGGTTGATCCAAAAAAACCCTTTCTAGTGTTTTGCCATCATGACACGCTGAAAGATTTCAATGGCATTAATGTACCGACACATTTGTCAATGTTAACATTTAGTCCGGATACGCCGCCGTCGAACGAAAAAACCTTTCAAGTAAATACCAATGCAATTTACTGTCAGCAAAATGGTCAAATTAAATTCAATAACGGCTACCCACCAATACAAAGGGAAGAAATAACTAGTATGGTTAATGAAGTGTTTATCAAGAACGAGATTGATGCACTGCAAATTATCAAATCAAAGGTTCAGCTGTATTTTATACGAGAATTTTTAAGGTATAACGGTCCTGTGATTCAGGTAACTGTCGATCAGCCATTTCTAGGAGTCGTTACCGCCGATGCCTGTATCCCTCTGACTAATCATAATACCTTTAGTTGTTCACATTGTTTAATTTTAACTATAATGTCACGGAAATTGAAGGAATTTTTAGCTTAAATTTATACTTTTTCTGTGTATGTAATCACAAAATGTATACTTTGTTTGTGTGTAGTGTAGTTTGTATCAAGAATATTAAATTTATTTACAAAGCATATTTTACAGCGTTTGATTGTTGTATAGTCCCAATTTTTCCTATTCCAACCCCATCAACGGACGTCACTAGATTTTCGAGCAAAACGAGTATTTTGCCTTTAAATGTGTTCAAATTTTCAAATGACAACAATCGAGTACGATCAAAATCATTTATGTTGTTTGGAGACACATCGAGTTCTTTTTTGTTCTTATTATTAGCAATATTAAAATTCCTAAAATGAGTTTGTACCTGGAAAGCATCGTTATAATTAAAGTTACCCGTACTTTTATTAAGTTCAGCTAAATATTGCATCGAGGCGCTTTTCTTACCAACAACCCAACTTAGTGTAAATATATCACCAATTTCTTCCACGGTTGTCCTTTGGTATTCCCCCTCAACTGTTATATGATAATCGAAATTGGTTATATTATAATCGGATCGGATCCGTATAGTTCCGTTGGAACAAAAATATAATCCTTGTAGGGAAAATGGGGTGTATGGCGAAATTGTGTTAGAACCCAAGTCGCTTTTGCTGTACGTTTCCCAAATGATAAAGGTCTTGTTATTATTTGCACCACCCCAATAACTAGGAAAAAGATAATTGAAACATCCTAATTGTTCTTTGCCGATGCGCGTGATCATCCTATAACCTGCCTCTTGATTTAGGGCACCTTCTATATTAGCAAAAAACACATCGCTACCGGGCTCAATTTGAATTGCTCCGAATAATCCTGTTGGTAAAATGGAAGGTTTAAATTCTATATTAGTTCCCGTAGTGGCCTCTTGGACTTTTAAGGATTTTGATTGAATTAAATCATTATAATTTTGTTCTATATAAAAACAACCAGTTCGTTTGGGCCAATTAGAATAGTCGATGGCATTTCGGAGGGTGTAAAAGAGGATAGTGTAAGCGTTCCAATTGAGGATAGCCTCACCACGTGAATTAAATATTCCTAAATAATCATTTTTATTTGGTAAGGCCAAGATGGAATTTTCCATCGATTCATTGACCAAAGTCGAAGTCAAGGTAAGAAGAGGTTGTGGTGTTAATTTCCACATTGGTTGTTGTTGTGTGCATTGTTGGGAAATATTCACAGGAATCAAACAAAGGGGGTCTCGCATATCTTCGACGTTGTTAAAGGAAATTTTGTCGATACCTGGATGCATTACATGGCCCATCGAGGCCGCCCATAACATACAACGTTTGACCAACAGTGTATTACTATGTGCGGCCAGTATAGTTCCGTTTGTGCTCAAATGAGAAAGGCACACGTGTACAAGGCGTTCTTTAGACTTTTGATCAAGGATGGCCCGTGCCCAATAAATTGTACTTGGAATGTTATCCAAACCATTTACAAAAGTACCATCATGATGAAACGCAATTTTCTGTACTCTTGTGTTATATATCGATTTAATAACGGGTATTGAAATTACCTCATCGACCCGTTCTATGATACCCAGATGAAGGGCAGTTGTTTGAACTATACCGAATTTAAGCCGATCCTTAAAGTCCGAGTACTGAAAAGTTTTAATTAGTTCAAACATAATTTTAAACTCGTTTAGGGTTTCTGTGGTGTCATAAATTTGAGCAAGAGCAAATATTGGAAGGGCGGTGTATAAATAAATTCGTTCTTTTTGAGGACTATCCATGTGAGCTTCATACAAGGGTGCTAACCGTTTAATAAAACCGCTATCTGTCTTTTTATATCGAGTTCTATTTCGGGACGCAACTGAAAAACAAAAAATTTCTTTATGCATGCTAATATTAAAAGCACCAAATTTGTTTAAACAAAATTTAGCGTCTATTTATCCGACATTATACCCGTTTAATCCAACAGAGGTGGACTCTATAAACAAGTACCTCGTTAAAAGGGTAAAGACTATTTTGAGCATTACCCACACCAACAAACAAGATGATTATAATGATCATGATAACAAGGAACAAGAAGGTTTGTTATTATTAGAAGTTTCACCGGTCAGCTTCGCGGCAATAGATCACTTCCCCGATATTGTCTCTATGTGGAAATTACTATATCTTTGCTCGTTTGACACGACCTATGTTGAACGTACTATAAAATATTTAAAACCCTTTCTTTCAAGTAAAGGATTGTTGCGTGAATTTGGATCCGGACAAGGATTCGTTGATGCTCAATTGAACAAATATTTAACAAGTCACGAGTATAGCTGTACATTATTAGACAAATTCGAAAACAATGAACATATTGATAAATTTGCCTTTGCCTTTTTAGAACCCATTAAAGGTATTCACAAAAGTATTTCATACACACTAGCGCCATCACTAGTTGGCTACAATGGTAGTTCGCTATTTCTGCAACACAACTTTGATCAGTCGCATACGTTTACAGGAACCGGCTGGAGAATGCAACATCGAGCCGTACATCGAGAAGGTAAGAATACCTTTGCTGCCCTTGGTATTGGTGGCGACAAAGAAGCAATGCAAGCCGTTATTATCCAAGATCTAAAGGATTCGGATCTGTTGCTAAGGGAGAGATTTTTCCGCCGGCCGATAATTTTGATAGACGGAAACACGTTAACAAGAAAAGAAAATATTTTCGTTCAAGTCGCAACGCCGATTTACATTAAATACGAAAATATATCAGTTACATTGCGTTTCAATATACCCCTGGTATTAAGGTTAACATATATAATTTCTCCGCTGACAATACCGACCGCCTTTTGGGAGCTTAAACTAAATGCTTTACTGTGATGTTAAATAGTCATTATGATAAGACGAGAAAAATTATTCACCTTGGATCAAATAGTGATAGAGATTTAAATCCAGTCGCCAATGGTTATGCATTGCGAGGATCTAATTTCAGCGAGGTAATAGTATTCGATCACATGGCCATTAATTTGTGCAAAATACCAACTGTACATAGCATAAATGGAAAAACATTTACCAATTCGGTACCACAAATTTGTTTAATTTAAGAATATAATGTATGTACAACAATTATGTATAATAACATTGGTAACGATAATTTGGTTGATGAGCGACCTGTGGACTCTGATGGGCATACGATGGCTAGAAATCTACAATTTAATAAAAACCAGGGCACCAGGTTCCATAAAAAAATTAATAGATTTCGAAGCAACCGAACTCATCAATACAATATTCTACCCGGATGTGTTAAATTGAAATTCATAACACCAGAAAAAAAATCGGTGCCTTTTTTTCGGGCCACTTCAAAGAATACGCAAGTCTTATCAAACGATGATGATATTTTACAAAACGGAAATGATGATAAAATTTTACAACATACACAAGTATTACCAATAGACGATAAAATTTTACAGCATGCACAAGTTTTACCAAACGACGATAAAATTTTACAGCACAGCAATGACGAGGACTTGAATGTTTTAGTTTTGCACGATTTTCAATTGCAATGGGCAATTAAACAACAATTAAACAACAACTAAAAATAAAACTTATTTTTTATTCATACTATCATTAAATCTACTAAGCCACTCAAAACTGGATTTAAAATTACAACACAAAAGTCTGTGACCAATGTTGCTGGACCAAAGCTGGCGGTACACAACGCCAGTTCTAATGGGAAAGCGGCAAATGTGTCGGAACGAATGGGCCTTTTTACCGGTATCTTTTATCTTGATTCTAGCAAATCGATCCACCAATAAACAAAAGGTTTTTACCATTCCATTTACCAATATTTGTTCTGATTCCAATTTTAGGGGATGCACAACCAATATTCCTTCGTCTGTTGGCAGAGCACTAAGAATGGAGAAACCAGAATAGCCTACTTGAACCATATCATTACACCAGAGCCATATTTCTTTAAAGTGTTCAATTGAATTAATATCTAATTGAGAGAGGGTCGCAGTTTCTGTGCCGGATAACTGTTTACGGCATTCCCATATGGGTTCACAACCCAGGTCATCGTCTTCCTCGGAAAGTGTACTATATTCGGGCCCGATAGGTTGATTGGACAATTGAACGTGCACATTGTCTTGAATATAACAACGTTTACCCGCAGCCAGGTCCAACCCTTCCATACCTTGATGTAACGGACAAAATCCTTTCATTGTAAATAAAACTATAAGGAGCTAATTATTATGAAGACGTGGATAATTATATTTATTATGTGCATAGTTTTTGCCCTTGCAATAGGACTTTATATTATTGCAGTTGCCTTAAGTACAAGTGTAACAAATTCAAATTTATCTGCTTGCGTGGCCAAGTAAAAGTAAGCCCAACGAAATTTTCAAGTATTAAAGTTCGATGTAACGCAACCTTTAACAATGAACTTGATTAAAAATTAGACCGGTATCAAACTATGATTTAACTATCCTACTCGTGGACCATATATTTAGGTTCAAATATTTCGAGAGTAAATTAACAGGGGTAAATCATCCATATAAAGGTAGAAAGTATGAACACAACGTGGTTTCAACAAGGCAATATATTTTCAAGTTTACAAACAGAATACTAGGTTATACAATTATGTCGTACACTACGACCGATTAATTTTTTACAAATACCATATTCGTTAAAAAGTATGTCGGACTCTACAACAGTGTTTCTTCCAAAGATGCTAAGTTTTGATAAATTCTCTTTGTTCTCTTGATGCGACGGTTGTATCCAGGGTTAGTTCCATTATTTGATTTATTACATTTCCTTAGCTCCTTGTCTACCATGTAATTGAAAGTCGTTTGTAGATTCATAAACTTATTTTTCCTAAACGGTTGACTTGAACAAGTTGGAAGAAGACTTCCATTTTCTTTGTCTTCGTACTCCGCTGAGATGTGGGTGGCCGCCTCGATGTCGTAGTCCGCCTCGATGTCGTAGGCATCATTCGGAGAATAGAAAAAACGAGTGAAGGTCTTTAGAATTCTCTTCCACATGGCTAGTTTTATTATTGGTGTTAACCGCTGAATTATCTACTTAGAAATGAAGTAGAATATTGAGTTACACTCCTATTTATATAATTTTTTATTAGTAAATACAACTTCTAGTGATATTCGATCATCATAAATGTGATTGTCGGAAGTAAACTACAGTACATAATTAATAAGAGTAAAGTAAAGGAATACTCAGTTGTTTATTTATCATTTTAATTTAAGTAGTAGGTAAATACAATTTCTTTTGATTTTCGATTGGTATGAACATGAAGGTTCGAAATAAACTATATTAAAATAATTAATAAGGGAAATGGAAGCCACAGGGGACGTTGATCATCAGATTACGTTGACAAATCGGACTTTAAGAAAGACCGACACGCTGTCTGCCGTGGAGGAAAAGTCCAATGGCGATTCGAGTAGTGCTAGTACCAACCGTCGTCGTCGAGAAAATAGAAATAGAAATAGAATGGGGAAATTCCTTTGCCGGTGCATATGTCACTGTTGCAAATTGTGTCGGATTTTAAGCCAAGTAGGAGCGACCTTTAGTGACGTTCAGCTAAAGTTGTTTTTCCAGGGCCTAACAAATTGTTGTCGAAAACATTAACGAGACCCAAATAATTTAATCATTGACCGTTTTTGTATAAACTTCGCCAAGAGTAAGTCATTTTCAAATAACGCTTTATCTATTTTGGGATCAACAATGAATATAACACGTTTTCTTATTTGTACAAGAGCGAACATTAAAATTAAACCATGAACCACTATACTACAATAATACTGACTAAGGTCAAAATTACCACGTATCGCAACAAACATATTGGACTTGTTTAGATCTCGAGTTAACTGAAAATAAAAAATCGACGAGTTTTCGTCTAAGGCGAGGGGAAGTGAAAATTTACAAGAACTAAGTTTGGAATGTAGATTGTCAGGCAACCAAGAATAATTCTTAGGTAACAGAGCCCCTCGAGGCGTTGATAAATTAGGCAATAGTTCATTAAATTCGCCGTTCATTATTTTGATCGCACCACAAAGCAAGTCGCGTTGACTTGTAATTTTGTTTTTTAGTTCCAACTTTTGACGCTTTTGTAATTCTATCTCTTCCTTCTTTTCATTATTTTTGCGTTTTCGTTCTTTTTCGTTCAATAATTTCTGTTGTAACTTTTCTGCTTTAACCCTATTTTTTTCTTCTTCGAGTAACCTTTTTTGTTCTAACCTTTTTTCCTTTAATTGCTGCTGTTTTAATGCGCGTTCCTCTTTAGCCTTTTGCAGGGCACGATTTTTTACTTCCTTTTCGTGAGATTGTTGTAATTTTTTAACCATTAGTTTCTCCTGTTTATCTAGTGCCCAATCACCAATGAGACTCATGAAATCGGGTACTTTAACAGATTCGTCAATTTCCGCCATTTCGACCACGCACTGGTTCAAATTGTTTTATGCGAAGAAATCTTAATGTACGCTGACAAAAGGCATCATACAAGTTTATATAGGGATCGAAAAGGATTGGCTTTTTAAAATCTAATTGATCAAGCTCCGATAGTAAAATTGCCAATTCGTCCGATTCTAGCTGTGACATACTTTCCTTAATATACAAAAACCAAAAGGTTTCATTTAAAGTTTGATCTAAAACAATTACGCTTTGTCCCGTCGAACCACTGCCGCCTGACGTTGAATTTGAAAGTAATATTTTTGAGTGTAATATCCAACCTACTTTGTTGTATTTTTCAAATAGCTCACTTGGCTTAATCATCTTAAGAATTATTGCATGCAAAAAAGACCATTGATAACTTAGAGAAATAACAAACGCTAAGTCGAAACATGGTGGAGGCGATAAACGCTAAGCCGTGACAGACCATTATTTATTACGTGCAGGTTCGTCAATATCACGTTTTGCGGTGATCTGAATAGTATAAATTCGACAAATTGTGGTGCTAAAGCGTCAGTCATAACTGTACGTTAGACACAACAAGACGACTTCTCGCCTTTAGAAAATGGAAAATATAAAGTTTTCTGCTGCTGAAGTAATTCCAAAAGAAGATTTATTTCCGACACTAAATTTTTCAAAACGGTGGTATCCAACATCTTCATTGGATACGTCACAACTCAACCAGAAGACGTCTTCATTGGATACTCCCCAACTTAACCAGAAGACATCTTCATTGGATACGTCACAACTCAACCAGAAGACATCTTCATTGGATCCTCCCCAACTTAACCTGAAGAAATCTTCATTGGATGCTCCACAACTCAACCAGAAGACATCTTCATTGGATACTCCACAACTCAACCCAGCAGTACAGCCCATACAGCCAACCCCGGTTCCTGCATTAGACGCCTTACTACCCAGCCCGGCACCCATATTAGTTCCACAACCCATTCCCCTACAAGTTGAGGATACCAACTCGACCTCTATATTAGATGCTAAACAACCAAAAATGATGCCAGCGAGAACTCCCATCAAGATCAAACTGACCGGTCCGATACCCGCCTTAAAACCAAAACAACCCATCTCGATAGACGTATTGGATGTTGACGTGGGTCGTCACGAAATCACGGGACGATTGAAGACATTTTCTCATTGGCCAGCAATACTGAACTACATGGTAATACCTTTGGCAGAGTGTGGCTTTTTCTATACTGGAATGGGGGATATGGTGCAATGCTATAAGTGTGGAATAATCATACGCAATTGGACAGATAGAGCTGATGTTTTGCAGCACCATAAACGTGCATCTCCCAATTGCCCCATTGTCACTAAAATCCAGAATCGTTTTAATCTAGCTCATTGGAATGGTAAGGCCTCCAAGGAACCACCACGGAATAAATCGACAAATTTCCAATGTCCAAGTTGCCAACGTCCTATGGACGCTATATATGCATTGGTACCATGTGGGCATGCCGTGTGTTTATCCTGCTGCACCAACTTAAGGTGTGTGATATGTCAACAACCAAAAACGAATCTCCTTCGGATCATCCTCTAGGCGGAAGTAACAACAACTTAGAGAAATGTATCTTAATGTGTGGAGAACTTGGACCAGTCTTATTCAATAAAAAATATTATTGCAAACCTTGTGTTCTTAGGATTTTAGGAAAAAATAGTTTAAGGGGGTCTATGATAGACATAATATATTAAATTACCTATAAGATGGGTCTTGCCAGTGAAGAACTTGAGGTGGAAGAATTACCTATGTATTATTTAGGACATGAGGACTTATACATGATATGGTGTGGATGGAATTTTACCCGGCAAGAATGGTTATGGTTTTTGGAGACATAAATTTTATTAATACATTAAATATTTTTCTGTAACGCTGTAAATTTATAATAAAGTTTAAACTTTATTTTTTGGTTTCAAATAGTAAAACTGTTTTATATTATATTTGTTCAACGTACTGTATTGATACCGTTTCGCTGTCCAATTGAACAAACAAACGGCTTATTTCAGGTGGTGTACTTACGTAAAATATATTGTTAACAAGCGCCACCAACGTTAAAACTTCTTGTTTACTTCGGATAGCGTCACTTTTCTTGAATGGAATAATGCCTGACATTCCGTTCACCTCTAACTTCTCGCTTGTTGTTTCGTTAGTTTGAAATTCGTTCATTAGTTTGGTGCTCGTAATAGTAGTCCAACCACTACTGTCCGACGTGGTTCCGTTAAGATAGTGCACCTTTAACTTAAAATGCAAATAGTGTGTATTATTGTCTGGAATAGGAATAAAAAACAATGGCAT
Source organism: Polydrusus tereticollis (assembly GCA_963920685.1). Lineage (NCBI taxonomy): Eukaryota > Metazoa > Arthropoda > Insecta > Coleoptera > Curculionidae > Polydrusus > Polydrusus tereticollis. The sequence goes on from OY987334.1 coordinate 28,562,854, forward strand.
ATTCGTCAAACGTTTGAATAGTAATGGCACCCAAGTTCCGTTTGTGGATGCGGTTTCACTGTCCAACTGAACAAATACATGATTTATTTCGGGTGGTGTATATACGTAAAATATATTTTGAACAAGAGCCACTAAAGTTAACAAACTAGAGCTTACAAATATCATTTTTACCGATTTACTTTACTTCTAAAAATATATCAGAAGTTCACAAGCTTTTATACTAAATGTCTGACTGGATATAAACTGAATAGTTGTACCAGCCTAGACTTGGAATAAACAATATTGTATTTTTATTCTAATAAATGAATGCGTTACTGATAACCTTCAAACGGCAACGATTATAAAAGAAATATCAGCCTTGCTGAATGTTATTCAGTCGTGCAAATGCCTTCTGACAAGTTATTCAGGTGACAAGCTATTCAAAATACCGGTAAGCTATCGCCAGCAATCGTAAACTTAAGTCGAACAGTGGTACCATGAAGTTCGCTGTAGCTGACATTCAAGGATTTGACAGATCGCCAGAATTTTACGCTAAAGAATTAGCAATTTATGATGGTCAAGTAATGAAGTGTTATGTGTTCAAACCCGTTCATCCATTTAATACATTGCAAGAAGTGGATAAGAAAAAAATTCAATTATTTGAATGGGACTCATCACGGTCTCGACTACAACTATGGTTATGTCGATTACGACGATCTCTACACAATTATTACCAACGAATTAAGGGATGTTGATACCGTCTACATCATGGGAGAGGTGAAGAAGAAGCTTTTAACCGAAACACTCCCAACAATCAACGTCGAGTTGCCATTGTTAATTTGGAATCAGCCCGTACCTGTGGTGTTCCAAAGATGGAAAAAAGTTATACGATTTGTCCACATCATAAATTGCATATTGCTGCTTGTAGTGTTAAAAATGCATATGTCTTGTATGATTATATTACCAATCTTTTACCGTAATAAATGTTTAAATTACAGTGTGGAAAAATCGTATGGGCAACTACCCTTAATAAACCATACTTTTAAGATGCTTATCACCACAAATCCACAAGATTGTGACAAAATTGCATAAAAAGATTAACCAAATTAAGGCACAACGAATTCACTTTGTTTGCGCTTCCTTACTCCTCCACATTGATGTAAATCATCAAGCTTTTTAGTTTTCTTACCAAAAAAAAATTTCTAGAAGAAGCTGGTATGTAATGTGTATCTTTCTTTTACAACGAAGCGTTATAGAAGAAGCTGGTATATAATGTATATTTTTTTTTTACAACGAATTCGCTTTGTTTGTACCCCCTTTCTCCTCCACTTTGATGTAAATCCTAAAGCTCTTTCATGTTTTTACCAAAAATTGGCAAAATGATTAATACGATTATTATTGCCTCAATTGAATTTGTTGAACTGGTAGAGATTCCACCCGTATTATGTTTTAAATGCCTCTCTGAGCACTTATTGTTCTTGCTCATATTCAGATCAAAGACGCTTCAAATATTCTGCAAGGGGTCATTCGTCGTAGTTATCGCATTCTGTTGTAAAAAATGAGCAAAAGCACCTGAGCACTTAATTTATTTTTTTCTCTTTCTCCAAAAAAAATACCTAAAATTGTTGCATATGTGTTTGTTTTCTTTAAGCTTCCCACGACCTACCCCTATCGTCAGACGATGATATACGGTTTATAAAGTCCATTTATTAATTTGAAAATATGAACCTATACTAGGCATTATTGTGCGAGTAAAATTTTTTGCTTCATTAGCATTGAATTCTTAAACTATTACGTGCCATGCCGAAATATCTTGTTGGTTGAAAATAAATTGGAATTCCAATAAGATCGTAATAATGTTAATATTATTATACTTGTTTATCCTAAAACACTTATTTTCTAATATAAATATTCCTTTAATTTCTTCTCCTAATTAATACTATCATTATATTAATAATTATTTTTGTTAAGTAACTGAATCTTAAGTAGTAATATGTGGATTGTAGTAAAATGAATAGAAAATATATTATTAATAAATATATATTTTTATTAAAATAAAATTGACACATTCAGGTAAATATGTTCCCGCTCGCGGTGATGCGCATCCCCTGGATGGTCCACTCTTCTTCGTCGTCCGAAGACCACTGGGCGGCTGCTTCTTCGTCCGAAGACCATCCAGGGGATGCTTCTTGGTGGTTCTGCTTGGCGGCTGCTTGGTGGTTCTGCATCGCGGCTGCTTCGGCTGCTTCTTGGTTCTGCTTGGCGGCTGCTTCTTGGTGGTTCTGCTTTTCGGCTGCTTCTTGGTAGTTCTGCTATTGGTAGTTCTGCTATTGGCGGCTGCTTCTAATATGGAACCTCTTGTTCGAATGAATAATTTACCACGGCACCGGCTGTTTTTATACCCGTGTCAAAACCGCAAACGTTTGCGACTTATCAGTAATGCGGGTAATAAATATTGCGCTGATGTGAAAATGTACAAGTCGGCAAATTAAAATAAGGAGTTTTATTGTAAGGTCGTGATATGCGTACCCATACCTACCACGTCGTAAAGTACTTCTTCGAATCGTTTACAGATCCATGTTAGGGACACAGAAAAATTATACTGGACAATGAGAAATATTGATATATAAAAACTACACCCAAATTAAATTATTGGGCACTAAAAACACACAAATTCCCGATATAGTCCGGATTAAATTGTCTCAGGGGTGGCCCAAATTTAATTTCTGGGCATCACTATAACAGCTGAATATTTTTTAGTTTTGTAGCACGTGACAGACACACGTAGGTTTGGGTACGCATATCACGACCTTACAATAAAACTCCTTATTTTAATTTGCCGACTTGTACATTTTCACATCAGCGCAATATTTATTACCCGCATTACTGATAAGTCGCAAACGTTTGCGGTTTTGACACGGGTATAAAAACAGCCGGTGCCGTGGTAAATTATTCATTCGAACAAGAGGTTTCATATTAGAAGCAGCCGCCAATAGCAGAACTACCAATAGCAGAACTACCAAGAAGCAGCCGAAAAGCAGAACCATCAAGAAGCAGCCGCCGCAGAACCACCAAGCAGCCGCCAAGCAGAACCAAGAAGCAGCCGAAGCAGCCGCGATGCAGAACCACCAAGCAGTCGCCAAGCAGAACCAAAAAGCAGCCGAAGCAGCCGCGATGCAGAACCACCAAGCAGCCGCCAAGCAGAACCAAGAAGCAGCCGAAGCAGCCGCGATGCAGAACCACCAAGCAGCCGAAGCAGCTGCGAAGCAGAACCAAGAAGCAGCCGAAGCAGCCGCGATGCAGAACCACCAAGCAGCCGAAGCAGCCGCGAAGCAGAACCACCAAGAAGCATCCCCTGGATGGTCTTCGGACAAAGAAGCAGCCGCCCAGTGGTCTTCGGACGACGAAGAAGAGTGGACCATCCAGGGGATGCGCATCACCGCGAGCGGGAACATCTATACCTGATATACCTGAATGTGTACATTTTATTTTAATAAAAATATATATTTATTAATAATATATTTTCTATTCATTTTACTACAATCCACATATTACTACTTAAGATTCAGTTGCGTAACAAAAATAATTATTAATATAATGATAGTATTAATTAGGAGAAGAAATTAAAGGAATATTTATATTAGAAAATAAGTGTTTTAGGATAAACAAGTATAATAATATTAACATTATTACGATCTTATTGGAATTCCAATTTATTTTCAACCAACAAAATATTTCGGCATGGCACGTAATAGTTTAAGAATTCAATGCTAATGAAGCAAAAAATTTTACTCGCACAATAATGCCTAGTATAGGTTCATATTTTCAAATTAATAAATGGACTTTATAAACCGTATATCATCGTCTGACGATAGGAGTAGGTCGTGGAAAGCTTAAAGAAAACAAACACATATGCAACAATTTTAGGTATTTTTTTTTGAGAAAGAGAAAAAAATAAATTAAGTGCTCAGGTGCTTTTGCTCATTTTTTACAACAGAATGCGATAACTACGACGAATGACCCCTTGCAGAATATTTGAAGCGTCTTTGATCTGAATATGAGCAAGAACAATAAGTGCTCATAGAGGCATTTAAAACATAATACGGGTGGAATCTCTACCAGCTCAACAAATTCAATTGAGGCAATAATAATCGTTTTAATCATTTTGCCAATTTTTGGTAAAAACATGAAAGAGCTTTAGGATTTACATCAAAGTGGAGGAGAAAGGGGGTACAAACAAAGCGAATTCGTTGTAAAAAAAAGATACACATTATATACCAGCTTCTTCTATAACGCTTCGTTGTAAAAGAAAGATACACATTACATACCAGCTTCTTCTAGAAATTTTTTTTGGTAAGAAAGCTAAAAAGCTTGATGATTTACATCAATGTTGAGGAGTGAAGTGTAACGATACGTCTACGTTCCCAGGTAGCTCCGACGTACGTTCACCACAATTTTTAATATGCTGACGTTCAGCTAGTTCGACGTAAACGTCTTTTTCTTCCTCTTCACCCAGCATTCCCCACGGCTGCACATCTTTACTCCACGACCAAAGATCCTCTTCTTCAAGCATCGATGTTGTTTGCCTTTTTGAGCCAACCACGGGGTTTGGGTCGCTTGCCACTTCTATGCCACTCGGCCGGCAGCCGGACGGAGGTTTAGGGAACCCTAACAGGTCCTGGACACCAAGTGCAGAATTGGCATCTCGGTCTGGGCCCTTTGCCACCCCCGCAGCGTTGACGGATGAGTCATAGCTAACTCCCTGGAGTTCTGATTGTCCATTGGGCAATGAAGAACCCATGGCATCGATGATCCAGGCCTCCAGGAAGCCGCTCGGCGAAGACGGTAGCAGCACGTCTTGCATTCGGTCTAAGACTGTTGCGAAATTTAAAGCCATGTGTCTGACTTCCAACAGCTTATTTAAAATGTAGTTAAAATATCAAAGTTCTATTCTAACTTTGTTTAATATTTTATTTCTTAAAACTATTTTATGTCTAAGTATTTCTTCTAACTTAAAAACACAAAATAAACAACTTTAATAACTTTTAAAAAGAGTTTTATTCATCCAATTTACGATACTTTATTTACTGCCAAAAAGTCCCAGATTATGCTTTAGGTAACTTTTATTCAAATACAAATAACACTTTTTATTTACTGTGAAAATATCTCATCAACTCGAGATATGACGTCATATGATGACTGCAGCTAATTTGATCTTATCTGTTTGAACCCCCGTGAATGACTGATTCTACAGAGCGCAAATTCGCTATTTATAGGAAAATCGAATACCAGAACACCCTCCCACTTAAGAGATCAATTTAGCTGTTGTCGAAAAACAACAACAACAAAAATATTTACATTTTTACCCTAATATATACACTTTAGAACGTCTTGTTCTGGCGGATCGTCCTGGTGTTGGTCACGATCTCTCTGGCCGTAGCTCCATTGTGGTCATCTCTGCGGCTCCTAGCTTGATTCAGCAGGGACTGCAACTGTAGAGGCCACTCTTCTCTGGTCATCGTTAAAATTCTTGTTTGCAACTGCTCAAACGGTATCATCGTGTAAGTCACTAATTTCTCTGCCGTGCCAACTGTTGTAATGTTGGTTGCGTGGGCAATCTTCTCTCGGTACTTCGCCACTTCTGGCATTAGCATCAATAAACTGGGTGTTCCCCATCGGCTAATCACCTCGGCTTGTACAAATTCTATTAAGGAAGCTGGGTGAATACTTCTGTGTGGTCTTGCTTCTATAAATCCACTGTACACGTCAACAGCACAGTATAGTGTTGTAAATCTACTGTGTCTGGTCCTTGGTAAATTTTCAATTACTGTAATCAAAACTGTGCCCCACGGTCTCAACATGCCGTGGCACAGGGCATCATCCTTGAAATGTTGACATAACATACATTGGCTGAAATGCGTGTCCACATCCTTGTCTTTCATCGGCCACCATAACCATCTCTTGATAATATCTTTCATCCCTTCACGAGTGTTGTGGCGTATTCCATGTGCCAAATTGAGTATATTCTGCCTGTGGGTCCTCGGACACCACACCGCCACTCCATCTTCCTCCTGACGCCCCACAACTCCAAGCCGGTCAACCAGCGGCACCTCAGCTCCTCTTCGGATACTTTCACGCAGGTCCCTGGCAGCCGGGTCTATTGCTTGCGCTCCAACGATCCCTAGGAGTGCGGTTATCCACCGCCCATCACCTGGGGCCTCCTTCTCCAATTTACCATGTAGCCACAAGACTGTTTCCCTATCTATCTCTTCCTGATGGGACACCACTTCAGGCACGTCATATTTCTTCAAAATTTCTTCTTTCACATTAAAATGGGTCTTTGACCTAGGCGCATCGAAGGGCTTTAAGTCTTCCTTGCCTTTAACGGTCTGTTGCTCGGGCGCCATGAAGTGTAACGATACGTCTACGTTCCCAGGTAGCTCCGACGTACGTTCACCACAATTTTTAATATGCTGACGTTCAGCTAGTTCGACGTAAACGTCTTTTTCTTCCTCTTCACCCAGCATTCCCCACGGCTGCACATCTTTACTCCACGACCAGAGATCCTCTTCTTCAGGCATCGATGTTGTTTGCCTTTTTGAGCCACCCACGGGGTTTGGGTCGCTTGCCACTTCTATGCCACTCGGCCGGCAGCCGGACGGAGGTTTAGGGAACCCTAACAGGTCCTGGACACCAAGTGCAGAATTGGCATCTCGGTCTGGGCCCTTTGCCACCCCCGCAGCGTTGACGGATGAGTCATAGCTAACTCCCTGGAGTTCTGATTGTCCATTGGGCAATGAAGAACCCATGGCATCGATGCTCCAGGCCTCCAGGAAGCCGCTCGGCGAAGACGGTAGCAGCACGTCTTGCATTCGGTCTAAGACTGTTGCGAAATTTAAAGCCATGTGTCTGACTTCCAACAGCTTATTTAAAATGTAGTTAAAATATCAAAGTTCTATTCTAACTTTGTTTAATATTTTATTTCTTAAAACTATTTTATGTCTAAGTATTTTTTCTAACTTAAAAACACAAAATAAACAACTTTAATAACTTTTAAAAAGAGTTTTATTCATCCAATTTACGATACTTTATTTACTGCCAAAAAGTCCCAGATTATGCTTTAGGTAACTTTTATTCAAATACAAATAACACTTTTTATTTACTGTGAAAATATCTCATCAACTCGAGATATGACGTCATATGATGACTGCAGCTAATTTGATCTTATCTGTTTGAACCCCCGTGAATGACTGATTCTACAAAGCGCAAATTCGCTATTTATAGGAAAATCGAATACCAGAACAGGAGTAAGGAAGCGCAAACAAAGTGAATTCGTTGTGCCTTAATTTGGTTAATCTTTTTATGCAATTTTGTCGCAATCTTGTGGATTTATGGTGATAAGCATCTTAAAAGTATGGTTTATTAAGGGTAGTTGCCCATACGATTTTTCCACACTGTAATTTAAACATTTATTACGGTAAAAGATTGGTAATATAATCATACAAGACATATGCATTTTTAACACTACAAGCAGCAATATGCAATTTATGATGTGGACAAATCGTATAACTTTTTTCCATCTTTGGAACACCACAGGTACGGGCTGATTCCAAATTAACAATGGCAACTCGACGTTGATTGTTGGGAGTGTTTTGGTTAAAAGCTTCTTCTTCACCTCTCCCATGATGTAGACGGTATCAACATCCCTTAATTCGTTGGTAATAATTGTGTAGAGATCATCGTAATCGACATAACCATAGTTGTAGTCGAGACCGTGATGAGTCCCATTCAAATAATTGAATTTTTTTCTTATCCACTTCTTGCAATGTATTAAATAGATGAACGGGTTTGAACACATAACACTTCATTACTTGACCATCATAAATTGCTAATTCTTTAGCGTAAAATTCTGGCGATCTGTCAAATCCTTGAATGTCAGCTACAGCGAACTTCATGGTACCACTGTTCGACCTAAGTTTACGATTGCTGGCGATAGCTTACCGGTATTTTGAATAGCTTGTCACCTGAATAACTTGTCAGAAGGCATTTGCACGACTGAATAACATTCAGCAAGGCTGATATTTCTTTTATAATTGTTGCCGTTTGAAGGTTATCAGTAACGCATTCATTTATTAGAATAAAAATACAATATTGTTTATTCCAAGTCTAGGCTGGTACAACTATTCAGTTTATATCCAGTCAGAAATTTAGTATAAAAGCTGGTACAAATATTCAGTTTATATCCAGTCAGAAATTTAGTATAAAAGCTTGTGAACTTCTGATATATTTTTAGAAGTAAAGTAAATCGGTAAAAATGATATTTGTAAGCTGTAGTTTGTTAACTTTAGTGGCTCTTGTTCATATTTTACGTATATACACCACCCGAAATAAATCATGTATTTGTTCAGTTGGGCAGTGAAACCGCATCCACAAACGGAACTTGGGTGCCATTACTATTCAAACGTTTGACGAATATGCCATTCTTTTTTATTCCTATTCCAGACAATAATACAGACTATTTGCATTTTAAGTTAAAGGTGCACTATCTTAACGGAACCACGTCGGACAGTAGTGGTTGGACTACTATTACGAGCACCAAACTAATGAACGAATTTCAAACTAACGAAACAACAAGCGAGAAGTTAGAGGTGAACGGAATGTCAGGCATTATTCCATTCAAGAAAAGTGACGCTATCCGAAGTAAACAAGAAGTTTTAACGTTGGTGGCGCTTGTTAACAATATACTTTACGTAAGTACACCACCTGGAATAAGCCGTTTGTTTGTTCAATTGGACAGCGAAACGGTATCAATAAAAGAAACTTGGACTCCACTACTTTTCAAACGGTTCAAGACGATGCCACTGTATTTTATTCCTATTTCTAGAACCCCTATAGACTATGTGCATTTTAGACTAAGGGTTTCCTTTATCGACGGAACCCCATCCAAGAGTACATCTTGGACCACCATTACGAGTACCGAAACATGGAACACATTTCAAACTAACGAAACAACCGAGAAGTTAAAGGCAAACGGTTTTTGGAACATTACTCTAATTAACAAAAGTGGCGTTGTTCAAAAAAAACAAAGTGATTCTACAAACTTAAATGCTATCCAAACTAATGAAACAACGAGGAAGTTACCAAATTCGAGCATTGTTGGGAATGAGAAAAGTAATGTTGCTAAAGACAATCAAAGTATTATTGACCATACTAAATTAATTTCCAATCGAACTCCTCATGGGAATATTGTTAAAGCCGTCCATTTAGCAGCTAATGGGAACGGGAACAGAAACAGTTATGTAATCACTATACTATTTTTTCTCTCACATTTACCTGTGTATCTGATCAACTAATGTAATTGCTATAATGGGTTAAATGTATTAAAAATGTATATTTTTAGTTTATTAAACACATGTTTCCTTGTAACTGAAATATAAAAAATATATGATTCAAAAATCAATTTTATTATGTTTTATTAGAACTGAAATATATTCAACAAAAGATAAATGGCCGTAGAATAAGCAGTTCGAATGCTATCTCTTACACTTTTTATCGTCTTACTTTTTGTTGGATTTATTTTAATTCAAATGTGCTATTTTATAGATACTCGAATTGTTTCAAATCGGGCAAGAGTTTCTTACACACCTGAACATATTCCAAGTTCGGATGTAGATTATATTTTAGCGCTGTTTAACTTACAAGAGAAAGGTGTGGTATTTATTAATGGGTTCTATAAATACAGGTCTATTAATTTTTAAACTTCTTGCGTTCTTCTTGACAGTGTGTAGAATAAATTTTTACACATCTTGTCTTCTTAACTGTTTGTCATATAATTTAAAATTTAATCTACGGTCTTGTTAAAATTTTATTGGATTATGTTTTCAACGATTTATTAGGAATCAGTATACATAAATTTCCTATTTATGTTGAGCGTAGTTAAAACCTAATTCTAAAAAACAATTTATTAGGAATTAGTTTACACATTGTTTTGTAAACAGGTTTAGTCTGTCATATAAATTAACAGTAGTTTCAATGAGATAATTAAAAGAATTTTTATTTATGCAAGAAGGCCCATGTAAATTCTTCTTTTAACCTACATGCATCACCATTTTAATATTTATTATAGCAATTTTAATTACTTTTTAGCAATAGCAAATTAAATACTTTTATCCTATGAGGGTTGGAAATTAACAACAATCTTAATGGAAGGTCATTATTTATTACACCACAATTAGAATACAGTACGTTGAACAAATATAAAATAAAACAGTTTTACTATTTAACACAAAAATGTTAAACTATATTTAAAATTTTACAGCGTTAAAGAAAAAAATATTTATTGTATTAATAAAAATAATACAGTTAATAAAAATAATACAGTACGTTGAACAAATACAATATAAAACAGTTTTACTATTTGAAACCAAAAAATAAAGTTTAAGCTTTATTATAAATTTACAGCGTTACAGAAAAATATTTAATGTATTAATTAAATTTATGTCTCCAAAAAGCATAAACATTCTTGCCGGGTAAAATTCAATCCACGCCATATCATGTATAAGTCCTCTTCTCCTAAATAATACATAGGTAATTCTTCCACCTCAAGTTGTTCACTGGCAAGACCCATCTTATAGGTAATTTAATATATTATGTCTATCATAGACCCCCTTAAACTATTTTTTCCTAAAGTCCTAAGAACACAAGGTTTGCAATAATATTTTTTATTGAATAAGACTGGTCCAAGTTCTCCACACATTAAGATACATTTCTCTAAGTTGTTGTTACTTCCGCCTAGAGGATGATCCGAAGGAGATTCGTTTTTGGTTGTTGACATATCACACACCTTAAGTTGGTGCAGCAGGATAAACACACGGCATGCCCACATGGTACCAATGCATATATAGCGTCCATAGGACGTTGGCAACTTGGACATTGGAAATTTTTCGATTTATTCCGTGGTGGTTCCTTGGAGGCCTTACCATTCCAATGAGCTAGATTAAAACGATTCTGGATTTCAGTGACAACGGGGCAATTGGGAGATGCACGTTTATGGTGCTGCAAAACATCAGCTCTATCTGTCCAATTGCGTATGATTATTCCACACTTATAGCATTGCACCATATCCCCCATTCCAGTATAGAAAAAGCCACACTCTGCCAAAGGTATTACCATGTAGTTCAGTATTGCTGGCCAATGAGAAAATGTCTTCAATCGTCCCGTGATTTCGTGACGACCCACGTCAACATCCAATACGTCTGTCGAGATGGGTTGTTTTGGTTTTAAGGCGGGTATCGGACCGGTCAGTTTGATCTTGATGGGAGTTCTCGCTGGCATCGTTTTTGGTTGTTTAGCATCTAATATAGAGGTCGAGTTGGTATCCTCAACTTGTAGGGGAATGGGTTGTGGAACTAATATCGGTGCCGGGCTGGGTAGTAAGGCGTCTAATGCAGGAACCGGGGTTGGCTGTATGGGCTGTAATGCTGGGTTGAGTTGTGGAGTATCCAATGAAGATGTCTTCTGGTTGAGTTGTGGAGCATCCAATGAAGATTTCTTTAGGTTAAGTTGGGGAGGATCCAATGAAGATGTCTTCTGGTTGAGTTGTGACGTATCCAATGAATATGTCTTCTGGTTAAGTTGGGGAGTATCCAATGAAGATGTCTTCTGGTTGAGTTGTGACGTATCCAATGAAGATGTTGGATACCACTGTTTTGAAAAATTTAGTGTCGGAAATAAATCTTCTTTTGGAATTACTTCAGCAGCAGAAAACTTTATATTTTCCATTTTCTAAAGGCGAGAAGTCGTCTTGTTGTGTCTAACGTACAGTTATGACTGACGCTTTAGCACCACAATTTGTCGAATTTATACTATTCAGATCACCGCAAAACGTGATAATGACGAACCCGCACGTAATAAATAATGGTCTGTCACGGCTTAGCGTTTATCGCCTCCACCATGTTTCGACTTAGCGTTTGTTATTTCTCTAAGTTATCAATGGTCTTTTTTGCACGCAATAATTCTTGAGATGATTAAGCCAAGTGAGCTATTTGAAAAATACAACAAAGTAGGTTGGATATTACACTCAAAAATATTACTTTCAAATTCAACGTCAGGCGGCAGTGGTTCGACGGGACAAAGCGTAATTGTTTTAGATCAAACTTTAAATGAAACCTTTTGGTTTTTGTATATTAAGGAAAGTATGTCACAGCTAGAATCGGACGAATTGGCAATTTTACTATCGGAGCTTGATCAATTAGATTTTAAAAAGCCAATCCTTTTCGATCCCTATATAAACTTGTATGATGCCAGTATATAGTTACTGAGAGTGCCGCCACACAAACACCACACAGGTACTGAGAGCACAACCACCTCATTCAATATGAGAGTTCAGTCACTTCCCTTTCCCTTATTATTCGCTTGAGAGCACAACCACCTCATTCAATATGAGAGTTCAGCCACTTCCCTTTCCCTTATTATTCGCTTGAGAGCAGACCCGCACACTCTAACCGTACGAATTTCACGCTACGACGTCATCGGGCTCGGAAGCCCTGCCATCGAACTCTTACAAGACAATTAACCTTGTGCTCGGTTGAATTTAACAGCGTTAGCATAATCCGATATTCTACAGGGTGTTCATTGCTTAAACAAAGAATGAGATGGACAGACAGAGACATACAGCAGATAGAGAGAGAGAAAACAGTAAAAAAACAGCATTTAACAGTAAAAAACAGGAATCCAGACAGTGACATACAGACAGTGAGAGAGAAAAAATAGGAATTTAACAGTAAAAAACAGGAATACAGTAACAAAAAAAACAGGAACAACAGCGGTACTATATCATACACAGAGTAACTTTTCAGTAACTTTAGGGAGAAAAAAAACAAAATAAATAGTAACAGTTTCTATAATTATATAGTAATTTTACATTTGCCAAAGCGCAATGCCAACAATTACCATTCTTATGAAAATAACATTCTGGAATTTTCTTAAATTTACTTAGCTTTGGTTCTTTACCAATAGGAATACTGTATATAGTTTCTTCATCAAAGAATTTTCGTAAGAAGTTTGCCTTTTCATTCCCTTTCACGTAAATCTTGGGTGACAGATAGCATTTTACCACATGGTTTAAAATACTATTAATTTTATGGAGACTTATATATCCGCAGTCCCATTCAAGACCATGATATTCTTCTGCCCAAGTCACGGTTTTCAAATCTTCAACAGTTAACAAATTTTTCTTAAATGGTGATTTAAATAGATAGTTTGAACAGCGAATCCCATTATAAATCGCTAATTCTTTTGGGACGTAACCAAAGGAGCAGTGGTATCCTTGAATGTCCATAAAAACAGATGCCTCACTCATGTTATGTCAGTAAATGAGGTTCGAAAGTTACGGAATTACCCTACTCACAATTACCCCACTCAAATATTATCTAACCTTTTGATTAAAGTATGGAAGGAGATTTTGCTTTAAAATGAGACTTGCAAGACATTTAGTTATTGTTAATAATGCATTCTTCAAGTAGTGCATTAAGCCAGCATGTTAAGAAATTACATAAGACCTTTTGTGAGAAGATTAATGAGCAATATTATTTAGCTATGCAAAGTAACCCGCAGTGGTGTAGCTTCTATCAAGACCAAGCAGAACATTATGGAAGAGGTGCTGACGCATGCGTAGATTTTTTTGAAAGTTTCAACTTGGTGGATCTGGTGCAAGAATTCAACAGCCGTGGGTTTTTTGCAGAACTACTCAGTTTAAAACCCTATGTTACGGATCCTATAGTATTGGAGGCAATCAATATAATTGATGAAGAAGAGGAACCTCTGAACATGTCGGCTTAATATACTAATTATAATGTAGACTAAAATTAAAAATAAAACAGTAAATACGTTAGATAATGCACAAACAGAAGGTGACCTTGAATGATATTTACATCTGGGTGTTGATTGAGGCAAGGCTGGTTCTTCGTCTAGTTCGATTATGGGCTTGGAAGAATATTTTCTTAGAAACTTTGCTTTTTCTGGTCCTTTAACATAAATAAATTCACTATTTTCAGTAATTTTCTTAGCTATATCGCTGAAATGATGAAGAGGGGTAGGTCCTAGGTTCCAGTTTATGCAATGATGATTTTTCATTAACCAGGTAGCTTGCTTGTATTGTTCCTTAGGAAGCAAATTTATTGCAAAGGGTTGTTTGAAAACATAGTGACTTATTTTATAGCCATCAAAGGTTGCCAATTCCTTAGGTATAAATTTATTATGTTCGTCCTTAAACCCTTGTACATCAATAACAATTCTGGAACCCATCATTAATTTTTAAAGCAGAAAAATTTTTAAACATAGAAAACTTTTTAGAATAGTGTTCGATATCCTTTTTAAGTATATTTAACTTATACATAAAAGTGTGTAATCGTTCAGAAAACTCCTCTTCTAAAGACATTCTCACCACTACTAAGCTTCGTAAATAACTGAATATATATAAAACATTAGTCCGGGTGGTAGGGGATTTAAAGTTGCTTTACTATTTTTGTTAGCGGATTGTAACTGAATATTTTATCATGAATAATGAGACAATACGCAGCGGTTTTGGCAGGTATTTTTTCCTTTGTTTCAAATTCAATCCTCATAGTAACTGGACCAGTTTGTAACAGATCCCTTTGATGTGAACAATTTATGTAGGAAATAGGCGCATTACTCTTAAACTCGGTAGGACTAAAAACTGGTTCCATCGGAGAGTTATAATATACTTGACGAAAATCACAAAACATTTCATAGAGTGTAGCGAATTTGTTGTTTTTAAAATCGAGTTGAAGGTCGTTATAGGGATATCGTTCAGAGTTTAAAAATACATTTATATTTCTTAATTCACAGTGATCAAATTTACTCATATCCATTTTAATATTGCCACGCCTATTCTTTTGGAAAGCGATTAAAACATGACGAGGTGTTTCAACCTTGGTAGAAGTTTTTACAGGCCAATTATGCCTTGTAGTTTCTAGTAATTCAGGATATTCAACTAGCTCCCAACTTCGAAAAGTAATTAGTATGTCACTGTTTTTCTCGACAAGTTTCGTTAATGCCAATTCTTGGGGGATTGCCGGAGTAAGATGTGGAACCCTCCAGCAAAGTCTTGTGATTACAATTTTTGCTGTTTCCGCAGCCTCGGTAGTGCGCAGTAATGAATCAACCGAATCATTACTTCTAACGAGTATTAGCTCTTGTTGAGAATTCAGGATAATTTTATTGTAATCTTCAAAGAACCCTGAATACATCTTTAATGGAATGCACAAAGAGACGTTTCCTTTGTCATCGGTCATAATTTTATCAGTTGCTTTCGCTTTGGGATACCAGCCGGCATTTTCCAATTTTGCGCTTTCGTTTTGGTTAAACGACGTATAACCCTTAAGTGTTGAAGTGATGCCAAGATCTCTAACAGAGTCAATAGTAACACCGTTTAAAACATAACGCATTTCTTTAAACAAGAAGGCTGGGGCGTTGTTGACTAAAAAAGTGTTTGCTAACGGTGCACCATCCTCTTTGGTAACTTGTAATTCCAAATATATTTCACTTTTGCAGGGCAAGGGATACTTCCCGGTCTGTTGCAGGGCAATGCGAATTTCATCATTTGGTCCGAGTTTTGTTGGATTAAAGGGATCGAAGGAAAATACCTCCCAACTTAATATTGAATCATCAACAAGAACATTTTCTTTAACGTTTAGATACTCCATATTTTATTTAATTTTAAAACCCAAACTTATAAGAAACTGTCTATTTAACGGTGTTAGTCTTTGAGAGTTCTGTTTATTACTGAGAAAATTACGATTGTTTTCTTTCTTATTAAGCTTTCCACTAAAATATTGATTTTTCCTATTATAAATAATCACCATCGTTCATCTAATTTTTTAAGATGTAGTCTTAAAGTTATGGTTTCTTCTCTAAAATTAACACGTTCTCCCTCTTGGTCTAATATTTTAATAATTATTTTATCTATTACCTTGGCAGTAACTGGGAAGTATATAACGTTTTGGGGTGATTCTATTATTTTAAAACCAGGAGCCACACTGGGGAAAAATTGATGTATTATATGAACTGGATTACCATTTAAGTATGAACCTTCAGCGATACTGCAATCGATATTTATTGAGTTTACTTTAATTATTTCTGCAGGTCGTTCAGAAATATGAATTTCTCTCGAATCTAGTATCTGATTTTGAAATCCCAACAATGTGCCTATAGAGCCGTCTCTAAAAATAATAGTTTCGGAGCATTTAATTACTGAACGCAACGTATTATTATTAGCGTTAAGATAAAATGAAATTTGTTTTTCTTCTAATTTGTCTTGCAGTAATTTGTTGATATTATCAATTTCATAACTTCCGGGCGGGATAGTTATAAATTCACCAGTTTCACCGTAAAAGAAACGATTATTACTCTCATCAATGTTGGGAATTGCATTAAATGTTTCAAAATTTACAAGTCCAATAACATAATCGATATTTTCCTCTAGATATATGGGAGGGTGAAATTCAGTAGTTAAGATGGCTGAATTGCCGCTAATAACAAAACTATAGGACATGTCCCTTTAATATTTCGCAAATGAATAAATCTTTATTGGGTATCATGTGTTATTATAAAGAAATATTAGACACAACTGTCCGCAATTTGTCGCGTTAAAATCTTGAAACCTGTTATAATTATAATTTATAACATTTTTATTTTTATCGCTGAAGAAATATGTTATTAATTCAGCGGGTGGTCGCAGATTACCATAACTATCAAAGTAGGTTATTTGTTTTTCTTTTTTTATGTAGGCTGTCCAATGAGTTCCATCACCACTATAATCATCTAGATTAATAATACCACTTTCATTGTCTTTTATTTTTTTAGGAAGCTTATTTCTCATAAATATACCTCTAAACTTGGGAATTTGTAGAAATTTTATGTATTTTAGTAAATCATATCTAGTAAGAGTTTTTAGGGGTATATGTTTTAGCAGTTTTTTGAATAGGGCTTCAAATACAAACCACACCCCGATTTATAGGGTTTTAAATACAGCCCGCTTCCTTTTTGTCCTATTGCTATAGACTCCATCGTTTGATTGTGTCTTTTATCTTCTTCTAATTTTTGTTTGGCTGCTTTTGCGTCGTTAATGGCTTTTGCTACTCCTGCGGCGCCTCCTCCTAGGGCACCTAAAGCTGACAGGCCCGCAAATAATGGTATAAGTGGTAAAAATCCCCCACTCCTTGGAATAATGGTATAATTCTTTTTTTAGGGGCAATCACCTTACCACTTTTCCTAATTGCTTTTACGGCTGTTTTAATACCCGCTTGTAAACTTTTAAACTGCTTTCCCTTAAGTCCTTTTCTTGCTTGCGCAATGGCTTGATGCAAAGTTATTCCTCGCCCTTTTGTCTTTTTTCTTTTTAGACCCATACCCAACTTTCGTTTGACGTTCATAGTGCCACTAATGCCTAACGCTGCCACTTTTTCTCCAAAACTAGCGTCCTTTGCTCTGAATCGGGCTATTGCTTTCTCAGACAGTAATTTATCGGCAACGTTCCTTCTGTTTATATCGTTTGATTGCGAATATGCAATGTCGTGCTCTTTGCAGGCCTCGTCTAATAAATTGATTCCCTTGTCACCTCTTGATAATCTTTTTTCTAATTTTGTCCCGGGCCCACAGAAATTGTAACCAGGAAGATGTAATTCAAAGGGTAATTTATTGATAAGCGTGTTTAGTAAACCAGATCCTCTTTGCTTGTCGTTCGACTTGTAAGTAACACGTTTGTTGTGTGATTGAAACATTATATAGTTAAAGTCTTAACATAGAATGATTAGTTTTACTTTGACAGTGAACTTAAGTACTTTTATATAATATGAGAGTTGAAAAGCAACCCTACTCTGTAATAATTAAGAATCATGATACATCAACAAATAAATTTAGAAAACACGGAAGACTGTTTGAAGGAAGTAGCAAAAGATGTTTAATTATTGGTCCGTCAGGTTGTGGTAAAACAAACGTTGTAATTGGCTTAATTGAAGATCCCAACGGTTTACGATTTGAAAATTTATATATTTATTCAAAATCTTTGTATCAGCCCAAGTATGAATATTTAAGAACACTTTTTAAGCCAATAAAGGAAATTGGTTATTACGAATCCGAGGACGAAGAGAATATAATTGCACCCCAAGAAGTAATGCCAAACGCACTAATAATTTTTGACGACATAGTTTGTTGCAATCAGTCAATTGTAAAGGATTACTTTTGTTTTGGAAGACATAGAAATACTGATTGTTTCTACTTGTGTCAAACATATTCTTCTATTCCTAAGCAGCTAATTCGTGACAATGAAAATTTAATTGTTATTTTTCAACAAGACAATACAAATTTAAAACATGTTTATAATGATCACGTTAACGTTGATATGACCTTTAATCAGTTTAAAGAAATGTGTTTATTGTGCTGGCGAGAGAAATTTGGATTCATGGTAATAGATAAAGATTCCGGTATAAATTCAGGTAGATATCGAAAAGGTTTCGATTCCTACATTTACTTATAAAAACAACACCACTAGACAAAAACAGCTATTTCAAAATATACAGTCATGAATGAACAATTAGCAAGACAACTTGTTAAATCAAGAAAGGCAGTTAAGAAAAAATTTCAAGCTTTAAAAAATGCTGAATTTGAGTCTCATTCGAGGCTGGAAGAAACTTATAAACCAATAACACAACCTTTGCAAGAATTAATTTCAACCATTGGTAAAATTGAACCTGTTGTCATAAAAGATGAGGAGCCGTCATTTACAAGGTTTTATAAAACATCAACCCCCCAAAGAACAAAAAACATAAGAAAAACTGGGGAAACCCCAGTTCTACCAACAGAAATACCCTCCTTTTTTGATACTAGCGTCGCTTCAGTGAGTCATATCCCAACCATACAAGAAACTAGTGTTATAGCTGAAACAGAGCCATTATCTTCATCATCCGATTCAACGATAGGAAATCTTTCAGATCTATTGGAACAAACTAGACAAACAATCCAGACTTATGTTGGTACACCTGGATATCAAGATTGGCTAAACGACTTTGACAACTTACCTCGTAAATACATTGATGAAGGTGTCAAGGATTTAGAACATACGTTGGATCACCATTATGGTATAGTTCATGATTTGGAAACGGAAAATTTTTTTTTGGGACTAACACAAGAACCTGTAGAAATTATTGGAAAAGATATTAAAGTAAAAGAGATTACCTATCAAGGCACCCCCGGTTTATATGAATTAATATTTAAAAAAGATCCAAAAGGTTACAGTGCTAAAGACTTGGATAATTATATGGATATTCTAGCACGAACTAATGCATATCGTAGGAATAATAGTCCTGACGAGCAAGTTCAAGGGAATGGATCGCGTAAATATGTTACAATAATTGGACCATACTTACAAAAAAAAGGAATAACAAAAACAAGAGCTCTTAATCCTGCAGCCGAAAGGTTTATCTCAACATTCACAAGACGTAAGGCTCCGTATAGAGCTCAAAGAACAACTACAGAAGGATCAGGTTTAACTCTTAAAGTTAATAAAAATAATACTGATTATGTATATTGGGATAATGTTAACGAGCTTGTTGATAGACTTCGTTTATTGGTGGCCTCAACGAATGCTGGCCATACCGGTCATAATAATGAAGCAATATCAATCATTGAGGAGCTCAAGGAGGCTAACGTCATCATATAAGTGAATGTTACACCTGTTTCAGAACACTTACAAAATGACTATCGACAAATTTGGTCGCCACATTTCAAAAAATTTAAATTATATTGAAAACAAGGTAGTTGAACACTTTAAATATGAATTGCAACAAAATCACTTGGAAACTTCAAATTTTAAAAAAGAATTAATGATACAAAATAAACGATCACTTGAAAATGTTGAAAATATTAGCAATGTGACGAAAAAGTTAAAATTTTGTGAAGACCAAGTACTAACATTAGAGCAAAAATATACACAGGAAGAAAATTCCGGCAAGGAAACTATAAAAAATATCAACAAGAGAATATTAAATAATACAAGTGAAAATATAACCTTGAAAGCTGATATTGAAAAAATAAACGAAATAATGAACACAAAAATTAAAGAAGTAGTATTTTTCAATGCAAAGGAAAAAATTAAAGCCTTTAGAGCAAATGTTGAAAATTTAAATACAACTAAAGCAGAAATAGTGGATAGTTTTCTTAATGGTCGACAAATTTATGAGGTGCCTTTATCAGAAAGGCGGATTGTAATTAGTATTAATTCTGTCTTGCAAAGCATTGTTAAGAAATTACATGAAGAAATAAATAAGATAGATGAAGGGATGGGCGAACTAGACACAATACTTAATCCTACATCACTAAAATATCTAAACACTAAAATTAAAGATAATCTTGATGATGTAAGCAAAAATATTGATAAAATTGTCGAATATTTTAAAGAAGATACAGTAATTTTAAGTGAAAAGCTTAAAGAATGGGATGATACGTATAAAAGCTATTGGGATAATTATTTTGTTAAATCATTTGATTAATCGTAATGTCTATCGCTAAGGAAACAGTTGTCGACGAATTACATAAACCTGCTAGGAGAAATTACAAAAGGAGAAGGGTGGTTATTAGGAGCTTGAACGACTTGTGGCAGGCTGATTTGGTAGAAAGAGGTTACTCGAGCTATGAAAACAATATTAGACCAAACCAGTAAACCCACAAATTTACAAACTGATTTAGGCAAGGAGTTTTACAATAAAGATTTTCAACAGCTTATGAACGAGTTTAAAATCAATCATTACAGCACTTTTTCCAACCTGAAAGCAAGTATAGTTGAACGCGTTAATCGAACTCTTAAAAATATTATGTGGAAATATTTTAGTAATCAAGGTAGTTATAAATGGTATACAGCGTTGCCAAGTATTGTTGAAAAATATAATAATACCACTCATAGCACTACTGGTTATAAACCGGTTGATGTTAACCCAGGAAATGAAAAACAATATTACAAAATTCTTTCACTTTTAAAAAAATAGTCGACTTGGATCGTAGAAAGTTTAAAGTTAATGACTTTGTTCGCATTTCGATGCAAAGGGAGTTGTTCGCAAAAGGCTATACACCCAATTGGTCGACTGAAATTTTTCAAATAAGAAAAGTAAACCTGACAAACCCCACCACGTATCTTCTGAAAGATGAGAAAAATGAAAAAATTGAAGGTGGATTCTATCAAGAGGAGTTACAAAAAGTGCAATATCCAGACGTATATTTAGTTGAAAAAATATTAAGAAAAAAAGGAAGTCAAGTATTTGTTAAATGGTTGGGCCTTGACAAATCTAACAATTCATGGATTCCCAAAAAAGATGTTTTGTAATATATTATAATTAAGAAATAAAACAAGTATGTTAATCAAATGTATTTTATTACTAATTAAACCTATTAGCATATATTCTATGTTTTTCATTTAAAATATTAAAAAGTTCAATTTCAAATTGCTGAATTCGTCTTTTGAATCGTAGTTGGTCCAGATATTGGCTTCTAAAATTACTCTTTCGGGCGCTCTTATAGGCAAAGGACCATACCACAAGCATATGAACTTCATTTTGCTCACTGAAAGTCACTGTTTTCTTCATATTTCCTTTTCTGTCCATTTCTCGTAATCAAATTTTCCAACTCGTTCGGAAATATTGTCAGCAACTCGAACATTGTGCATACATTTTCGCTGTTTGGATTATGATTTGGATTTAAAACATTATATATGTTTGCAAGCAGGTCCCCTGAATGTTTCAGACTAGTTTTAAACACACTGAAATATTGTGGAAACTCCTGTCTTTTAATTATTTGAATCCTGTAATTAATTAGTTCCTTAAGAGCCCATAAATTGTCCATGGACTCGCAAGCAAGAGTCACGTAATAGCCATCACTTTTTTTAATTTTTATTACAGGCTGTTGTTGATATATTTCGAAATAAACTGTGAAATTTACAAACTTTACAGGAGTCGTGTCCGCATTAAGTGAATAAAAATACCCCATCAGAATGCCTTGATAAGAAAGTAAATTTTTCCAGTCTTCTTCGGACAGGAATATTTTGAAACCATTGTGACCGCCAATAATTACTTTCGGGGCAAAATTCTCCAAATTTAACCCAATGCTTATAAATTTTGTTGAGGACTTGTTCAAGTAATAGATTTTAGCATTTAAAATTTTTTCATTAAATTTATTTTCACTGCTAACCTCACTTTTGTTTGGGGGATACTCAAAACCTTGATTAAATGTCGAATACATCTTGTTTAGTGAATTGTAAGACAAAAATGCATTCTTATTATAACCGTCTCCCTACCAACTTTCCTTAAAAGGTCAAGGTATGTGAACATTAAAGCACAACAGATTTTTTTTCTTAATACATTTATTTCATATTAACATAACTAGGTATAAACATATTTAGTAGAAATAGCAGAATAATAAACAGTGGTACTAGTATTTTATAATCGTTTTGGGTCCCTTGTAATATTTGGTCTTTCATTTTATATCGCCACATACACTCCATTAGATCACAGTTTTTATGAAATTTATAATGTTCCTCAATGGGAGAGTCCTGAGATCTCCAATCAAATATCTCTACCCTGCAGTAATAACATCGACAAGAATCCTCAATCATCAGATAGTAAAATCCACAGATTGCTAATATTTCAGGTGATAATTTTCCTGTCCATCTTTTAAACGAGCGTATTCTTTGATCGTATGTTCTATAAGAAACATTGTCAATTTCCTAATCAACGGATTCTGCACACATTATTAATAATTGATTAAAACTGAAATATTTCACAGTTGTGGACCTTAATATACTCACAATTGAGGCGGGAGTTACCAATTTTCTTGATCCTTAGACCACTCGTAGAGAGGGATATCCTGGTGACCCCATGCGAGACTATCGAAAGAATTTGGAATCTTATAGCGCTTATCGTCGGTCGACGTAAGGGCTACTTTATTAACGAGCTCCGTAAAAATATTATGTGACCTAGATCTGAACAAATACATACTACAAAAAGTTTTAGAGGTATTTTCAACAACATCCTTGTAATGAGTCAAGTTCAATTGTTTATTAATACTACTTTTTTTAATTCCTTTCGCTTTTTTAAGTAACGTTTTTTTAGTTTTAACACAATAAGCTTTAGCACCGGTGCCATAAAAGCTTTCTATGGGTTCGCCAGCATATTCATCTTTAAATTTACCTACTACAGCTTTTGTTATTGGCATGTCGTGTATGTTATTAGGCTTGTAATTTGAGGTGTCAAAGTCTTCGATATGATGTTTAATATCTTCATATACATTTTCAGTCTCGATTTCCAAGATAAACGAGTCAGTATCTGTGTACAGTAGTTTAACCTTTTCTTGATATAATGGTTTTAAGAAATCGTAAAAGAAACTATACATAACCGTTTTAGATAGGTCTAAAATAGAGAATCCTGCGTACACGGGCTTATCATAGTTGATCAAAACTTTTTGCATGTGAATAGCAGCCAAGTTTTCATTATACACAAATGAGTCTTTAAAATATGGTTTTGAAATAAGGTTCTCCGCACCGTCCTTTCGTACATTTTTTGACCACTCTGTAACCAACCTAATGTCAGTTCTTTTTTCAACATTTTCCATCGTCTTCCCATATATACTGTTATTAGCCAATTTATACGTACTTCTTTCAAACTCGGTTTTAGATTCGTTTCTTAATTTTGTGTTTAAATCGATATACTTTTTTAGCCAAGGTGATTGAGTAAACTCTAACACTCGGTGAATTTTAGTTAATTTTAGTCCATGTTGAAGGCACTGCTTAAGTAACATGTAATGAATCACGTACTTTTCCTTGTTTTTTAAATTTGGAATTAATTTTGAACATTTAGAATTGGGCGGTTGATAACTTTCAGGACAAAAAGGAAATTAACTATGTAGATCATGTAGCTCACCCGGGTAGGCCAGATCCACTTCTAAAACATACCCCTTATCAGACGTATCGGAAATATTTGTGACATTAAAATTTGCAATTTCTTCTGGAGATAACCAAACAAAATCTTTTTGTGGTAGGTATTGAGACATTGCCTTTCCGTACAGGTTATTTGCATCCACGTATAAAATATACTTATCGGGTTTAGACTTATCGTGATTTGGCATAAACCGATTATTTGCTTCGGATTTCCTACAAACACAGGTACTGACCCCTCCTCTTACACTATCTTTAAAGAAATGTAACATGTTTACGTCCGTCAATAATTCTAATTCCGTCCCTGAGTGTAATAAAAAAGCAGAAAAGCTGAAACTCGGAAAACTTATATAGGCCACGGGATCTAGAGTGTATGTATTAAGACAAGTTTTCCTAAAGTTTTGAAATACATCTGCCAAAAGTAAAACGTCAGATTTCAAATAGATATCAGAATATTGCCCAATAGACTTACACTCAAACAAGTTCCATACCTTCTTTGCGCGTTCGTACTCTTGGTCACTAATATGTTCCTCTATCAAGTCATTATAAAATTGTTCTTTTTCGGGCAATGAGGCTTCTTGTAATTTTGTGTAACTATCGATGTAGTTATAAGGAAAAACACCTTTTTGACGAATAAATTCAAACTGTTCCTTATCCTTAAAATATTTTGATATTTCCAAGCATTGCTCAGTTTCCGCAAGTTTTGATAAAGAATAGGGTAAAAATTGAAAAGAGTCTATAAACCTAATGGAAAAACATTTTTTCTTTTGTTTTCCAGTTTTTCTATCGAAATATAGACCTACCTCAAGAAACTTCTCAAAGGTAATATATTTTTCCTTATTTTGGGCAATTACCTTCAGCCGTTCCTTGTTCTGGCAAAGGTTTTTTATAAATAGATGGGTATCGTAATTTTTTAGGTTATGTTAGACAACAGGAATGAAATTGGGTATCTTAAAATTTAAGTTACACACTGAATGTGCGGGCCCCCGGTACTTCCCAGTCAGATGACAGTGATCCGCAACTTTTTCTTTCTCTGTTTCGATTATTTTTTTACAAATGTGACACTCCTTTGTATAAGTATGACGTAATTTTTCCAATTCACTTAAAGGGTTCATTGGTTTTTTGTGGTGTAAATATTTATTATAAATAGAGTATACATCTCTGTCTAACATATCTATAAAAACCTTTGCACAATCAAGGCCCTGAAAAAGTTCAAATTTTGAAGCCTCATCGTCAAAAGAACACTTTATGTAATACGCGAAGGAATATGGAACATGTTCGTATTTTTTCAACGTGTAAGGACGGTTTGCTTCCAAGTCATTGGTCCCATTATTTAAAGGTTTAAGAATACATTCGAAATCTGCGTAAATGACGAATGGAACTTCCATTTTTTTTTCAATATTAGTAAATTTCAAAATATTTCCCGGTACCATGTTGCCAAATTTATCTATTTTATTTTCTGTGCTTGGTAAAGTAACACGTATATGACCGCAGTCGTAAATGGTATGTTTGGTTAATTCTTCATTAGATGTAAAATATTGGAGACAGCCGTCACAAAAATATTTTTTTCCATTGTGTTTAGTTATTTGACTAGAAACTAACCTAGACAAATCGGAAATTAAACAATAGTGGAAATGCCCATCGTCATCGCCTATTAACAATAAATTAATGCGTTTATTTTGTTTGACCTTTGTATAATGTAAAGGCCCAATCACTTCATACTTGGATTTAAAATCTGTTTTTAGTTTTTCTAAGCCATAAACGTTAATCGATACATTATTTTGCAATTCAAATTTTGAGATATTAATAATTTTAACGGGAGTTTCAATACCTGAAATATCCAAGACATCTGCAAAATGTGGGTATGATGATGTTTCAAACTCTAATCCCGTAGGGGGGTGCAAGGCTGCAACGACTGACCAGAAGAAACAAAATTCATCATTGTTCCTGATATTGATTGTAGCACGTTTCATCTGAATTTCCTGGGGTAGTTCAATATGCGAAGAAGCTCTGAGGGGGTTGTATTTATTAACGTTAACTTCCAAATGAATAATGTTGATCAAGCTCCATCCTGTAAAAGACAACTTTTAGAACTATGTTCAAAACAGAGATGTTACCTTAAAATTTAAAATAATTTCTTTTTACCTGAGTCTCTTTCTGCCATTTCGTCAGTTTTTACGTCGATTATCTTGCACAAATCTGCAATATACTGGGCTAGGTCCGAAGCTTGACAAAGTGTTTCAAATCTAGTGTTAAAAGACTTCACACTATGAATTCCATTAACGGGATTTACATATAGTCCAAACAACTCCAAATTTGATTTAATGCACGTATGTTTTTGTACTTCTGCTCCTAATAAGTCCATCACTTTTTGAAATATGTCACCAAAAAATGTATTCACGT
Source organism: Polydrusus tereticollis (assembly GCA_963920685.1). Classification (NCBI taxonomy): domain Eukaryota; kingdom Metazoa; phylum Arthropoda; class Insecta; order Coleoptera; family Curculionidae; genus Polydrusus; species Polydrusus tereticollis. The sequence goes on from OY987334.1 coordinate 28,589,231, forward strand.
TAATATGGTGCCCCTCAGGTTTGATTCTGTAGGATATGATTCTTCCTTTAAAGGCAGCCTTAATCGTTTCAATACCATTTGAAAATTTTGCAACATTATTTTTATGTTCGTTTGTGCGCAGATGACTCGTAAATAACATTGTTGCGCAGAATTTTTTACAATCGGCACAATATTTCGATGTTGGTTCTAAAAACAAATATATAATTTACAGTCTTGCAAAAGCGGAACATTGCATTGACTCTTATTAACAAATATTATCCTTACCTGTTTTCTTAGAAGTTTTCTGCCTTTTCGCTTTTTTCATCTCATTCAACTGTGATTTCTTCCGATCACAGTACTGTTTCAAGTGACGCAGTAAACTATCTTTTCTGGAAAATGACTTGTTGCAGGTGATACAAACGTACGCCATTTCCTTTTAATTACAATTTGTAATAAATACAACTTAGTGAACCTCTGAGTAACCAGTTTCAATTAACTAAGAAATATCTTATGTTATCTTTTAATACTAGCGAGGGTGTGTGTGGGGGAGGGAGAAATTAATTAACTATTGAGAAAAATTCTGTTCTATATTGTTCGCGCATTTTTCAAATACTTCCACTATTCGATTCCATTTCTGTCTTTCCCTTAAGGTTATATTATCCGTACGATACTCTGAAAAATCTGTTAAACATACGCGTAAACTCATTAAAGTAGCTTTAATTTTACGTTTTTTCCTTTGTACTTCATCTTTACTTATCTCTGATTTTTTAATTGAAAAATTTTTATCTTTAGTTTGTGTTCCCACGTTCAAAAGATTAGTATTGTTTGTTTGTACTGAAACGGAATTTTTTTTCTTTTTAGAAGCATTATTTGATACTATACCACAAGGAGTTAATTCATTGGGAAGCCCCTCAAAATTACTAGCAAGCAAACTAGCATTTTTTGACAAGAGATCTTTGCTCGCTGTTGATTCTTCGTCAGCCCTAGTTATTTCTGGTTTAAAAATAATTCCTGATTGCTTTGGTAATTCTAACAACCCATTACCCTTTAAATCTGTTTGCCCTATGGTATCTAATTCATCTACAATTTTTTTAATGTCCTCTGCAGAATATAAATCTTGATCAAATATATCATTATTCAACACCGGAGATAAACAATTAAACACCTTGTCTGAATCATCACTAACCTTTTTTGCTGGAATTAAAATATTTTGTAATACATTAATAACTGGTTTCTCTGGGTTACCCGACGAGGTATTCATTACACGCACGTTCAGTAAAGATATCAAACTATTCTGACTATTTATAGGATTAACATGTTGTCTGTGGAGATTTCTATTTTTATCACACAGCAGTGAGAAAGTGAAAGTATCAATGCACCCAAGAGGTAAGTCTGCCAATTACACAAATCACAAATTTCTTCAAAATTATTAAATAATCTGTGTCTTGAAATATATTCTTATTGTTATTCTAATTGAGATTTAAAAGTTTTCCACCGCGTTCTTTAATAACTTTCTTGCAGTAACTATTTATAAGGGATGCTGTTTGTCTATAAGGGCATGAATCATAATCCTTCCTATTTTCCCCTTTGTCTCTAAGGGTATATTCTATTTTTTTATATCTTCTCTTTGTCCCTGTTTAAAAGATTTCCTTTTTTAGATAGTGGTTATGCTAAGTTAAATAAAAAAAACAGAAAGTGTAACCCTGTTTGTCTACTATATATACGGCTTTTTGTATTCAATAGTTAGTTACAAGCAGTCTACTAATACTAAAGCAATAATAATTTCATGTATAATAATAATAATAATAATAATAATAAAATCATGTATTGTGATTGGGACAAGTATCCCAAATTTGCAAGTTGGAACGGGTCTGCCCTAGTTCCTGCGGCCGTTGATGTCCCAATTCTAAGTTGGGACAACTGTCCGAATCACTGGAATGGGTCAGCACTCGTTTTTATAGACACAATTGACCATAGTTGGGATACTGCACCCCAAGGTTCTACGTACAATCCAACCACCTATGTGATGGAAAATAATATAATCCGTCAGATGCCCCCGAAATTGAGTAAAGCCAATAAAAAAAAATTTCGGGAGGCAGAAAGGATTCGGATGTCCAAATATAATACGTAATGGTAAATATAACTATTTTATTTGTAATTTTTTTATTTATCTTTTCTCACTATACAGTCCGAGGTAGTACATAAAACATAATAATTTAATCTTTCTTAGTCATAAACCAACTGTGACGTCAGCCGCTCCGTCTAACCTTGAAGATCCAGTCGCTCCCATCGACCATAGTTGCTCTGGATGAGAGTTGTCGATCCCCTCGAATATCCCGCAGACGCCACCCAAGCAAGCCAGCGAGGTGAAAATTGTGAAATATATTAATGGCAATAAAACAATTTACTTGAATGTTATCTTTTATTTCTCTTTTTATACAGTAAGTACATAAAAAAAAAAACAGTTACTATTTCTTAGTCATTTCAAATTAAAGCAATATTTTCTTTTAAACCTATTATTCTAAATTCGAGCATTAATTAAATATTTAGGAAGAATACAATTAAATCGCAAAATTATACTGTGACATAATTAAAATCCCAGGTCATGCTGATGTCTGGGTGAAAGCCGATCCGTTAGACGTCGCAGCATGAAATTCGTACGGTTAGAGTGTGCGGGTCTGCTCTCAAGCGAATAATAAGGGAAAGGGGAATATCTGAACTCTCATATTGAGTGTTGTGGTTGTGCTCTCAAGCGAATGATAAGGGAAAGGGAAGTGGCTGAACTCTCATATTGAATGAGGTGGTTGTGCTCTCAAGCGAATAATAAGGGAAAGGGAAGTGACTGAACTCTCATATTGAATGAGGTGGTTGTGCTCTCAGTACCTGTGTGGTGTTTGTGTGGCGGCACTCTCAGTAACTATATACTGATGCCTTTTGTCAGCGTACATTAAGATTTCTTCGCATAAAACAATTTGAACCAGTGCGTGGTCGGAATGGCGGAAATTGACGAATCTGTTAAAGTACCCGATTTCATGAGTCTCATTGGTGATTGGGCACTAGATAAACAGGAGAAACTAATGGTTAAAAAATTACAACAATCTCACGAAAAGGAAGTAAAAAATCAAGCCCTGCAAAAGGCTAAAGAGGAACGCGCATTAAAACAGCAGCAAAATAAAATAAGGGATACAGCCCGACTGACATAGCATTGAATAAAATCAGACGTACCTGGTGGTTAATCAATTCAATTTTTTACTGTGCTACTACTTACTTTAAAGAGTTATCCTAATGTAGGTACCTCATTTTATACTAAAACCTACTTCTTGTTTAAATGAGACATAAAAGTGGTAATTGACCCTAATTTGGCAATATTTTTAAAGTGTTTTTTCGATACAATGTATTCTAGCGTTTACGAGGGGTTTTAATATTTTCTTTCAGGTATCTTACTGCAATGCAATTTACTAAAAATATTTAAGTATGTTGGTGAACATTTAACTTCTCACCTCTAGTTTAAGTCAATAAATTATATTAAGAACTACTATATGATTTTCCTTATACTAGTAGTAATATTTAAACAGAAAGAGGAAAGTCATAGTGTTATAAAATACTCTAAAACCATATGATATTTTGAGGAGAGGTTAATTCTAAACTAAGTCGCTAACTCAATAACGGGTAACAGCTTGATAAGTCCGCAGAATGGACAATTGGTGAACTCCAGGTTATTAATTGGTCGAAGGTTTACAAAAACCAAAGATAGCAGTGGTCTTATTGTGGCATAGTGACCAAGAACAGCGGTTCCGAAATAAGGAAAGCACCTGAGCACTTAATTTATTTTTTTTCTCTTTCTCCAAAAAAAATACCTAAAATTGTTGCATATGTGTTTGTTTTCTTCAAGCTTCCCACGACCTACCCCTATCGTCAGACGATGATATACGGTTTATAAAATCCATTTATTGATTTGAAAATATGAACCTATACTAGGCATTATTGTGCGAGTAAAATTTTTTGCTTCATATTCCGTAGCATTGAATTCTTAAACTATTACGTGCCATGCCGAAATATCTTGTTGGTTCAAAATAAATTGGAATTCCAATAAGATAGTAATAATGTTAATATTATTATACTTGTTTATCCTAAAACACTTATTTTCTAATATAAATATTCCTTTAATTTCTTCTCCTAATTAATACTATAATTATATTAATAATTATTTTTGTTACGCAACTGAATCTTAAGTAGTAATATTTGGATTGTAGTAAAATGAATAGAAAATATATTATTAATAAATATATATTTTTATTAAAATAAAATGTACACATTCAGGTATATCAGGTATAGATGGTCCCGCTCGCGGTGATGCGCATCCCCTGGATGGTCCACTCTTCTTTGTCGTCCGAAGACCACTGGGCGGCTGCTTCGGCTGCTTGGTGGTTCTGCTTCGCGGCTGCTTCGGCTGCTTGGTGGTTCTGCTTGGCGGCTGCTTCGGCTGCTTGGTGGTTCTGCATCTTCTTGGTAGTTCTGCTGCGGCTGCTTCTTGGTGGTTCTGCTGCGGCTGCTTCTTGGTAGTTCTGCTATTGGCGGCTGCTTCGGCTGCTTCTTGGTGGTTCTGCTATTGGCGGCTGCTTCGGCTGCTTCTTGGTGGTTCTGCTATTGGCGGCTGCTTCGGCTGCTTCTTGGTGGTTCTGCTATTGGCAGCTGCTTCTTGGTAGTTCTGCTATTGGCGGCTGCTTCTTGGTGTTGTGAAACCTCTTGTTCGAATGAATAATTTACCACGGCACCGGATGTTTTATACCCGTGTCAAAACCGCAAACGTTTGCAACTTATCAGTAATGCGCGTAATACATATTGCGCTGATGTGAAAATGTACAAGTCGGCAAATTAAAATAAAGAATTTTATTGTAAGGTCGTGATATGCGTACCCATACCTACCACGTCGAAAAGTACTTCTTCGAATCGTTTCCAGTTCCATGTTAGGGACACAGAAAAATTATACTGGACAATGAGAAAGATTGATATATAAAAACTACACTGCAGCACAAGAGCACTTATTCAATTCAGGGGAAAAAGACGCCCCGAAATAATGACGCAAGATATTAATTAACTAATATTAAAATAAAATAAGGGATACAGCCCGACTGACATAGCATTGAATAAAATCAGACGTACCTGGTGGTTAATCAATTGAATTTTTTACTGTGTAACTACTTACTTTAAAGAGTTATCCTAATGTAGGTACTTCATTTTATACTAAAACCTACTTATTGTTTAAATGAGACATAAAAGTGGTAATTGACCCTAATTTGGCAATATTTTTAAAGTGTTTGTTCGATACAATGTATTCTAGCGTTTACGAGGGGTTTTAATATTTTCTTTCAGGTATCTTACTGCAATGCAATTTACTAAAAATATTTAAGTATGTTGGTAAACATGTAACTTATCACCTCTAGTTTAAGTCAATAAATTATATTAAGAACTACTATATGATTTTCCTTATACTAGTAGTAATATTTAAACAGAAAGAGGAAAGTCATAGTGTTATAAAATACTCTAAAACCATATGATATTTTGAGGAGAGGTTAATTCTAAACTATGTCGCTAACTCAATAACGGGTAACAGCTTGATAAGTCCGCAGAATGGACAATTGGTGAACTCCAGGTTATTGGTTGGTCGAAGGTTTACAAAAACCAAAGATAGCAGTGGTCTTATTGTGGCATAGTGACCAAGAACAGCGGTTCCGAAATAAGGAGGATAAAAAAATATTACTTCAGGTATTTGAGCGGTGACATTAGTGAAGAAAGGCTTAATGAAGAACGGGCAAATGCAATTGATTTTTTTTACGCCTTGTTATTTAAGTGATAAAAAGTTCTAGTGTAACTTAATTGGGCTATAAAATACTCTTGTTTCAGTGATCTATTTATTTTAAATTTATTTAGTCATCCCTGGTCACCATGGCGAAGTGCAAATCGTGCTCACGTGAAATTAATGTTCATACGTCCTCGGAAAAGTGCTCCGTGTGCTGTAACCCAAATGCATCGCAAGGCGTAGCAGGTTTTACGCCGTATTGTTATCAACAACCAACACAAGCACATTGGTACGACGCCGTGTCCGATTTACATTTCGAACAAGATTAATTTTTAGGGCAAACGAACCAACTGAAATTATATACAAGAAACACCTATTAGTACCCCATGGGTTTGTCGGACTCTTAATAGCGAGATCATCTACCAATTGCCATGGTAATCTTCTTTCCGGCGTTGTGGATCCTACCTATACGGGTACATTAGGAAGTACCTTTATTGCTGATGGGAATCTAAGTTTGGCGAAAGGTACTGCTGTAGCTCAACTCGTATTACTGCGATGTGAAACACTATATTTGTCCCCAATTACGGTCAGTCCATTGCCAAACTATGGCCGGGTTGGAGATCAATCAATAAGAGAAAATTTAAATGTATACAAGTGTCTCTTCTTGGACCTGACCTGTAATACTAGTTACTAACTAAATGTAAATAATAATATTTCGAAAATAAAATAAATAATTATTTTTCCTACAATTATTTTTTAATACTTTTTGTTCTGACCCCGTCTGTTAGTAATTAAATAATTTACAGACTGGAATAAGGTTAAAGGTCGGGGGAAATGCAAGTAATTAATGTTATCAATGCAGTACCATTCACTATAAAAACCCGTTTGCGGAAAAGGTGTCAATTCATTCTAACGAAGAAGTTAAGCCCGTTCTGTCGTCTGTTTAGTGTGAAAATTTTTTTCAAAGTATTGCCTAGGGCTATTGAAAAGGTAAAAAATAATTGCAAAATTTAAAATATAATAATATTTATATTTTAAGGCAAGGGTTGTGAGTACTATTACAGGTAATCGATTTACTAGTAAAGATATTATAATTTTCAGTTATTTTGGTTCTTAATTCAAGAATCAATATTATACTATTCGCAAAGTCCTTTAAAATGAACGATTTATACACTGCGTCCATTAATTATGGAATAGGTAAAAAAGTACTCAAATTTTAAACATCCATATCTCCATTAAAATTATATCAATCCACTAAATTTTTGATTTATTAGGTAGGCCGTCCCTTGGACTACTTAGCACAAAGTATTTCACCTTACTTTATGTCTTTTTTATACAGGATGATGGCTAAGATACCAAGCCATGTAAAATATGCTGATTTTAAAATTAATGTTTGGAAAATACGAAGCAATGAAAATGGAATTTTATTAGTGTACTGGTTACAGCTTTATGTTAGGTACTTACTATACAAATTACAGCGCAGTGCCGTTCGTGTTAATTAAAAAAAATTAAAAAATCGTGATATAACACTAACTTAACAATAGTAATAACAATTTAAAGAAACAACTTAATTATAAGAATAAAAATTAATAACGCGTATTTCCTCCACGGGCATTAATGACAGCTTGACAACGATTTGGCATACTGAGAATCAGATTTCTTATAAAAACCTGATCCATATTTTCCCATATTCTTTGTAGCGTCAATCTCAGCTGAGCCAAAGTTTCTGGTGGGTTAGCTTCTGCACGAACCTCTCTACCCATTCGATCCCATAAATGCTCTATAGGGTTAAGATCTGGGCTTCGAGCTTTCCAATTCATTACGGTAATTCCCGTTTTTGCTAGATATTCCGTTACTATTCTCGCCGTATATGGACGTGCGTTATCTTGCATAAAAATGAAGTTTTCTCCAATAAAGGGAGCAAAAGGCACAACATGCTCCTGAAGAATTTCCGTAATGTACCTGTCACTAGTTAATCGCTCTACAAATACCAATTCCGTTTTTGCCTCTAGAGATATACTTCCCCAAACCATAATTGATCCACCGCCATAACTAACCCGCTCTTTAAAATTACACTGAGCATAGCGATCACCAGGTCTTCGAAACACTTTTAAACGTCTATCATTGCTGTATAGACAAAACGGGATTCGTCACTAAATAAAACATTAGCCCATTCATCTTCACCCCATGGCAAATGCTCTTGAGCAAACTGCAATCGTTCACGTCTATGGTGCGGTTCCAGCTTTGGTCCTATCGCTGCTTCGTACGGTTTCAGTTGGACCTCTTTTATGCGATTAAGTATTGTTTGCTTACATAGTCGAACATTGTGAACGTTTGACAACCGTGCTTGTAGCTTGGTACTTGTTGTAAATCGCTCCCGAACACATTGCATTGTTAAAAACCGATCCTGATTAGCAGTTGTTTTCCTTGGTCGGCCTTGCCCTGCTCTTCTTTGATTCGATCCATATTCTCGATACCGTTTTAAAATTTTTGATATAGCCCCTTGCGTTTTATTCATGATTCTGGCAATATCAGACTGAGACCGGCCCTGCTCAAACAGTCCTCTTGCATAGGAACATTCTTCTGGAGATATGAATCGGATATTGGCATTCATTTAAAAAAAGAAACTAAACAAAAGGCCTTGTCAAGAACTGCCAACAAATTTATAATCTTGATAAATTGACAAGGGCAATTGGTTGACTAGCAACGTAAATCCAAATAGAAGTAAAACGTTGTCAGTCAATATAATTTGCAATATACAGATTTTTTAATTTACACGAACGGCACTGCACTGTAATTTGTACAGTAAGTACCTAGCATAAAGTTATAACCAGTACACTAATAAAATTCCATTTTCATAGCTTCGTATTTTCCAAACATTAATTTTAAAATCAGCACATTTTACACAGCTTGGTATCTTATCCATGATCCTGTATAAAAAAGACATAAAGTGAGGTCAAACACATTGTTCTAAGTAGTTCAAGGGTCAGCCTACCTAATAAACTGAAAATTGAATGGATTGATGAAGATATTGATTTTAAAATTCGAGTACTTTTTTACCTATTCCATTTTTTATTTTTTTATTTTTTTTTTAATTGACACGAACGGCACTGCGCTGTAATTTGTACAGTAAGTACCTAACATAAAGCTGTAACCAGTACACTAAATAAAATTCAATTTCCATTGCTTCGTATTTTCCAAACATTAATTTTAAAATCAGCACATTTTACATGGCTTGGTATCTTAGCCATCATCCTGTATAAAAAAGACATAAAGTAAGGTGAAATACTTTGTGCTAAGTAGTCCAAGGGACGGCCTACCTAATAAATCAAAAATTGAGTGGATTGATATAATTTTGATGGAGATATGGATGTTTAAAATTTGAGTACTTTTTTACCTATTCCATAATTAATGGACGCAGTGTATGTCAAATGTTTTGTCACTTTACCTAAACAAGAATATTGATTATTTGTTATTACTAAAAAGTTGATCAGCACTAAAAGACGTGCTTAGGTTTCATTAGACCTAATTACGACGAAAGATTGGGTTATTTCAGGTTTCAGTGTTTCACAAGTACCAGATTTTAAATCAACGTAAAAGTAACGACATAGATCGAGAGAATAATGCTATAATCCAAGAAGATATTGTAGAACTAAGCCCCCTCTTGACTCAAAACAAACATTTAACTGCTACTAGAAATTGGCCGTTTACAGGAGGTTCAATAATAGGTGGAAGCGCTTTTCTCGGAGGTCTTCTGTTAGGTCCAGTAGGCCTTTTAATTGGAGGCGCCATATCATCAGTTGGTGCATTTATTTATTATAAAGGAAAGTTTAAACCCCTACATTAAATTTTTGATTTTTAACTTAAAAATAGCATCATGTAATTTAAATTGTTGATTTTGAAAAGAAGGTGATGCTAAAAAGGTTTTTTCAGGGGATTTTTGTGGTAAATTTTTCAAAGGGTTATATTTACTAATATTTCTACATTGTGAATTAATTATGAATGAACATATAATTTATTTATTTACAAACATGGTAACCATTTCGTTTTCATGGTAGCTGTCAAATATTTCTTGGTATCAATAATTAATTATGTCAGCGCACCCTAGAGTATATGTAACTAGAATTGAATTTTCGTTGATATAGTACTAGACATGCATATTAAAAATATTTTTTTTCATGGTAACTATTATTATAGGTGTAATTGCATATTGAATCGTGGTATTTAGTTCGTATCAACGTTTAATAACAATTTTCTACTTTCCAATAATAAAGTTACTTTACTCTTGGGAATAAGTAATAATTATGACAAGTCTCGTATACACTTGGAAAAATTTAATCTGACATCCTAGCATTAAGACCATACAGAACCTCTTATAAAGAATACCCTTTTTCGTAAATTTAATAATAAATAGTGTTCCAAGTGTTCCAACTTACGAATAATTATTCTAATTATTCGTATATTTTATAATTTATACGGTTAACATTTCTATCATTTTACACTTTATTTAATTAAAATGAATTAATTCAGTTAGTATGGTTGACGGTAGAATCGTTGCAATACCCAATAGCATGCTTGGAATAATATTTTTTGTATGGCAAAATTTTAACCTAAAAATATTAAAATGTTGTTTTTTTAATTATATTTTTTTACGGCAAAATGTTTGTTGTTAAATGGAAAAATAATGAATTAGAAATCCAAATATTATCAGAAACATTTAAAAGTACAGTTAAATGGAATTAGGATTCAGAATACCAAAAATTATATTGAGAATTTATTATATTGAGAGTGCATTAATTATTATCGTGTGTTTTCAAATGGTTACCGACAATAATTCCTATTTGTTAAATATCTTGACAAAGACTAAATATAGGTCGAACCGTAGGCAATTTTATAAACAGGAATTCTTCTAAACCGCACTTAAAGCATATTGTATTTCACTATTCAATACTATTTTATTATTAACCTACAAACAATTGAGTATATAACTGGAAATCTTTCCGTTCATTTTACAGTTATTTGAAGAAGGTAAACGATGAAGATGTATTCTGAAAGGTTTACCCAGGCCGTCCGCGAAAATAATATATTTCGAATCAGATCATTAATGCACATCTATATTTACAAAACCAGTCAAGTGAACTTTAATCCGTTAGATGTAGCCATAAAATTAAGAAAGTTGGCTGCAGTGAAGTTAATTATAGACCTAGATCCTATAACATTAGTGCGAAATAAAAAGTCCGACATCATTACTTCTGCCATATTAAGCCATTGGGATGTTGCCAATCTGAGAGGGTTAATAATGCTGCTAGATGTGGTGCCAAGAGACGAGGTTCTTTATGCCGCCGTATGGAAGGGAAAATGTGAACTATTGGCACTTTTTATAGAAGAGTACAAATTGTCTCCAAATGTAAGGGATTTATTTGGTGAGAGTCCACTTGGGTTGGCTCGGCGATTGAAACGGACACAATGTATAAATTATTTAAGAAACTTGAAGAACGGGGAAGATGACAACTAAGTAACCTCAATCCATTTTTTCACTATGCCAGCATCCACAAGACTATCATTCCCGAAGCCGGTTCGAAAGTAGCTCTTCTATGTCGGAAGTGGAGAATAAGTTGTGCGAGAAATCGGATAACAGTTCATGGTACAATACCAACATAATATTTATATTTAAAAAAAATAAATTTATTATTGTTTATTTGTTTTGATTTAATTTTGACACTACACTGCGTAACAAAGTATTTAAATACTATTTAATATTTATCGGCGATAAATGTTGTGTTTGTGTTTAATTAAATACTTTGCCTAATCACTAATTCTCTTAAAATATGTAACAAACACCAACAATAATTATAACCTTTAGAATCAGATTGCGCCCCAATAATAAAATTAACCTCTAATTGGTTTACAGAAATAAGGGGGAATTTTATATTGTGTTGAATGTATTAGAATTGAAAGAGAAAAAAGTTTGTCCATATCCTTTACGTCGATTGCCGCAGGGTGTCGCTGTTAGTTACATTCTATTTCCCATCTATTGTATTAGAGCTGTTCGAAATCCCTTTACCTTAACTAATATTATTTAAATAGTTAGCAACTATTTGCTAAATTCAAAATTATTAATTTTTTAGGTAGGGAATAATAATTTCTGTTGCGTTAAACGCTTTTAATTAAAATAGTAAACTGGCATTGCCGTATTAAAATTTAAAATGGGAAAATAAAACTAGTCATTGATTGGGTCGATTTTTACTTGACGAAAATCTATCACAACGTGTCAACAAAAAAATACTAAGTTTTGTAGACGGCATAGTTTTAATGACAAGCTCACGTAGAAAGCAATACAAAAGATCTTTTACTTTTACTAAGATTCTTAAAAATAAATAGACTAATAAACTTAGATTAGTATTACCTTTTTAAGCAAACTAATTCTTCCTCCCTTGATCAAATCTAATTATTCAATTATTTTATTGTATCAACAAGATCCTTTTATATTTTATGACTTTTAGAAATACCTATTATAATACAATGGTTAAGTTTCCAGTAAAAATTCTTAAGTTTAGTAGGTTATTTCAGACTTAGCGTCCATAGAAGCCACTGTGAAATATATTCCATGTTTTACCTAAAATAACGTTTTAATTAAATTACGTGAATATCTACAAAACTTGGTTTTCCTTTGTATTTAAAAAATGACATTTTAAATAACAGTAGAAAACGTTTTATTCTTTTTGCATTATTATTCATCTAACAAGACTTGCAACTACTTTATAAAATCTTAATTTTAAATTTCCTATTAAATTACAATTATAATTTTATAATCCCAATGTTTCAGCCTATAATAATCACCATCAGCATTGTTGCGTAAAAAATTATATGCGTAATCACAGCTGCTGCAAAAGAAATTGCCATCTATATATTTAGGTTTAAATGCTCTTTCATGTACAATCCCAAATCTGCATTTTAAACAAAAGCTATGTCGAGCACAGCACTTTTTTCCCTAAATATTGTACAACACTTCCTGTAGCAGTATTCGAATTTAATGGATAATCTAAAACTACAAGACTTTCTGCATAAATTGAACTGCAAGTGAATAGGTAAACATGTTTAACTATTAAATTAAAGATTTTACAATACTAATAATAATATCATATTATATCAATACATCGACTTAGCCGCTTGTGACCTTTGCAGTTTTTTGCAGAATCGCTTTGTCCTGGTTTTCAATAAATACTTTGATAAGGGTTGCCGGGCGGTCAAATTTTGACGAACAAAACATAAAATCGTGGATTTGATCACCGAATAAATGTATTTTGATCTTTGAGAGATTCCAGGTATATTTCAATCTAAACAACTGATGAGCAAAACTATACGATTCTGAGTCTATTGCAAGAATAGGTATTTCTGGTATAATATTTTTTTCAGTAAGTAAAGGGTCGAAACGTCGCAGTTCGGTTAGGGGTCCATAGAGATTCAATATATTTTTGTATATCACGGGAAACGAATAACCCGAGCTAACGGTTGAGTCATTGACATCAATATAGGGAGAAAGTAAAATCAAGCCCTTGGGTTTGAGATCTACAGGAACGCCAATAATGCTTGATAAACGGTTCTGCCACACTGGGCTTTGTATGGTGAGCCAACTTTGTAGAATGTGAAAGGCGCCCGCGGAGTCGCCCATAAGAAATACGGATTTTGAATTTCTTTGAGAAACTATTTGTCCCCCGATGAGCAAGAGTTGTTCAATTGGTGTGGGAAATTTATGACGTGGGGCAAGACTATATCGTAGTGAGTAAATGGAACATTTGGTGTAGTTGGCAAAGCGTGAAAGAAAATGACGGGCTTCATGCTCGGCCACAAAAGCACCGCCGTGCATATACAATATTATACCGTTATACGAACGGTTGTCATATGGCTCGTATAAATAATATTTTTCATGTTCGTAAAGAAAACACTCAGGGTAAGTATCCTTTACCGTCGTTCGATTAAACTGATAAGTAATCGCTAGTATTGCGATAAGAAAAATACTTCTTAATAATATGTTTGCCAAGATCCAAGCTAAAATGCCCACAATCACTAATATAGTTAACGTCATAATAGTTAAGTACTTATGGTAAATATTATAGGCGAGAAGGGGTTGGTAGGTAATAGTTCGATCTTATTTCACGAAATGCCCCACAGTCAACCTTCTAACCCCGTAGTAAAACGAAGGAAAATGGTTTTGGAACTTGTCAATCAGTATTTAGCCCGAATTTCCAAAAGTGTGGATTATAAACTACTTATCACAGAAATGCTTAACGATCACGGTCTGTCCAAGGATTTAACACGACGAGTCATTAGTTCAATCCGAAAAAAAAACCAATATTAGGCCATCCGCTGACGTGATGCGTCAACTTAAAACGGTGAACGAAAATTATTTGTCTCAATCACAATTTGACAAAATAGTCGAATATGCCGTCTCCGGTCTAACGTCTAACAACGATTATAATTTTTGTTATTACTTGGCCATATTTCTAATGTGTGCATTTACGGGAAAACGCTTAAGTAAAGTAATCTCTATGACAAAAAAACAACTGGAAATGTTACGTGATAAACATGAAATTGCCATTTACATTCCGAAAACTAAACACGTCGGTCAAGTAAAATGGCACGGGTCCGACAAATTACTGGGTTCGGTTGTTGCTTTGTTAATTCGTGGAAAGTCGAGCTCGTCGCTATCCATATCCCTTTACCGAAAATTTACCGACCACTGGAAAAATGTATTTGGTTCCTTACCACCGCGTGGTATAAAGTTTCATAGTTTACGATATAAAAATGTCGGTAAAATATTATTAAGCCATGGTGAACTGGACCAAGGTAAAATTATTTCTGGAGCGAGTAACTTTGAAACCCAACGCCGCAGGTAGCGCCCAAGAAAGCAATATTCTAGCAAGCGAACTCTGGGACTATGCCACAAAAACGGAAATCTTAGATAGAAAGCCGGTCGGTCATCCAGGGGCCTTTATTGCCATCGGCGATGCTGCCGAAAAGGGGTTTACAATAAATTCGCTTACATCGATACCCGAACTAAGACATGAAATTTCCGTTTACTTAGCGAATAACAACATCCCTCAGACCAACGGTCCGGCGACTGCAGAATTTATGATATTTTTACAAGAGTTAGAAAAAATTAAAATCAATCAACCCGAGCTCGCCGGTCCTTTGTACGAACGCCTTGCAAATTTCTGGAAGGAGTTTACTTTGTCTTTTGAAGAATTCACACGGTCTGCCAAAACTATAGCGGAACAACAAGTTAAAATTAACCAGTTTACTAAACAACAACAGAATTTAATTTCAAGTTTAAAACGGTGTAATGACGAAAATAAACGATTAACCCGACAAACGGCAGCACTAATGGCAGTTATGAATCGCGTCAACCAGGCCCCCTAATTTTTTTATATGATAAGATGTTGTTTTGGCTAGTAGTTATCTTGCTTCTAATAACATGCTTTGGTATAATATACCTTAATATGTTACCCTCAATGTGGTTATATTATGATTTAAAATCCAATGTCACTGCATATAAAAATAATCCATTAAGTAATCTTTATATTAATGGCGATTTGCCAACACTTAGTACGATTGATTTAACAAAGTCTATTGATAGAAACGCTTTATTATATTATTTAGCAAAAAATCCAAAGTCAACGAATACTTGTTACGTTACGGAATTGTTGAAAAAGACCACGCTGTTTACTAATCCCACCACAATATCTGAATTATCGACCATCATTTATTCATTCATCTTAGCAAATCGAGTTAATTCTAGTAAAATTAACATAAATGTTGTAAAAGACTTTTTAGCCAAAATTCCTTAGTACCCTCGATAAAAGTAAACGATTTTATTGAACTTTATCGTTGGTCTACGTTAAAAATTAATGTGGGTCAAAGCAACTACTACAACACCCTGGTCAATATGATTGGCGAAGGGGCGGTATGTCTTAATTTTGATCCCTATGCACGACTCATTTATAGATTATCGCATAACATAAAACCCTTTCCGACTATACCAGCCTCTATTGATTTACTGGAAAGCAATAAACTAGAACCCATTGCAATTTCACCGCGTAATACTACACCAAGAACAACTTCAACTAGCCTGGCGTGGGATGGATTAGAATTCTATACTGGTGCTAAGGCGCTATATTTTCCGGTATTAAACCAGTAATGGATTTAAGTTTTACTGCCCCAATCGTTAAGGTTCGCGGTTCGTCGGTATTCCACATACATGAGGGTGAGTACCTATTGGCACGTATTAACTGCAGTTTGGTTTATATCGGTAAATCCTTAACGTTTGCTATCCCCGGCGTTATTCAGTCGTTCAACGTACTGAATTTAAATATAGAAAATGGTACTACACAGCGAAAAATAAAATACATGTTTGAGACACAAATATCAACCATAGCTGTGAGCGAGTGGGTATCCTATAAAATTAACACCTTGCTTCACGACGTTTCTGTCGACAAAATAAATGCCAATGAATTAAGTATTAGTACGAAAATACCCGGACAACGCCTAATTGCTGTATTGGGAGATTCTATTCCAACGATTACAAAAGATGGCTCCGAAAACCTGATACTTGACGGGACAATAATTCACCAGGAATCCCTTATACCTTCTCTGTAATAATTTTGCAAATTCTACGTTTCCTCCCTATTAATTTTTTTCAATGGCCTACGATAATTACCTACAGTCGATAGGTAAAATTCCAAGAAGTTCGTTTCTACGTGGTTCCGTTTTTAATGTGAACTTTTAAGTTAAAATGCAAATATTCTTCATTGTTGCTAGGCAGGAATAAAAAAGACATTTTCAAGGATTCGGTTTGTCTCTAGGTAAAATGTATTTTGAACAAGGAAAACTCACAAATAGGTTTATTAGACCTAAAATACATTTTACTTCTGTAAACATATCATTACTTTAAAATAAAATTAGTTACTTTAATTTGCCATCTTTCGGGCAAGTCCAAAGGAAATTTCATTTCAATAAGTTATTAAATGCCGCAAATTTGTTCGTTTACATTGTCCCTTCCTTGAAAGTATAAAAATTTTGTAGGCTTAACATAATTTCATTGTTATCGAATATATGGTGAGTTTCCTCTTCGCCTATGATATTTTAATTTAGTCGCGGTGAATTTGTAAGTGTTACCCTTTCCACCAGGGTGGGTTAGATATATGGTTCCCCCGTCGTCGTTAACGTTGGTTGTGGCTCTGCGACGGTTTACGTGATTGACCTGATTTGGGCCAATTATAGCATGATCCTCGGAATGATCCATGGGATTGAAGACAATTCTACGGCCGTCGTGATGAAATACTCTTTTAAAGTCGGCCTGATCCGAAAAGACAGGATCGAAAAGCTTAGCATTCCATTTACCATGTCGAAGTGGATCCTTTGCAACGTAAAATGTCAGTGATGGATAACCCCAATGATTTTCTGTGAATTTTCTTTCGTTACTAGGCCAAATAAAATTTTGCCAATAACAAGCACTTTGCGAACATCGATTTGCTTCATAATTACCAATATAGGCAAAACGACAAGGTGACAAGAGTGGATAACTGGGGCCATCGGCGTGTTGTCCCATACATGGTTTAATGGGATAGGGGGAATCTAGGTACCCGGCCCCGAAACGATTATAAATTCCACAATTGTATCTGCGGTTAGGAGTAGTTGAAAATATTCTCGAGTCTTCATAATGATACTGAAGTAACGATGACCCAATTTTCTGAGGGGGGTCAATAAAGGTACTCATAATGTAAATATGATTGCATTTGTTAAACATTTCGCTCGATGAGGGTGGTGTACCATATTGTAGCTGAAATTGCCACATTGCCTTCAAACGTTCTGTTGTCACCCAAGGAAATTGTTTTAAACTATGTAGATCAGTTAAATAAATGGGTATTATTTTATTATATTGTTTAGGGTGTGAGTAATACAAATAACCCTCAGTCTTTGACTCAGTCCGCTTCATGGCAAAATTACATTCGCCAAAATCGTCTTTGACCGATAAGTAATGAGGCCAAATGTAAACACCCAAGGTGCCGGGATCATTGGCAAGACAACCGTTCGGTGGCTCGACACCTACAAAGGCAAATTTACACGGGTCGGGTACATGTCGTAACTGGGGATAAATAAATTGGTCGGAAAACGCGGGATCCGTCGCTGTAACAGGAATTAGGACCTGATTAGACAAGTAAGGTACATCGGTGTTCATTTGAAATATACTGGGTAATTTACAATGAGGTCCACGAATATTATTGACCGCTGAGACATAGGGTGAATTACATATGCAAGTTCGTAACATGGGGTCGATATCATTTCGGTCAAATGTGCCGTGTTGACCACAACCTATATCAATGTCACAGTTGCTAGAGAGATTTACTTGAGTAACAAGGTTTGGGTATTTACATTTGCACATCCATAATACAGTTTCGCCATCCAACTTGCTTTCGAAGGGTATCCAATCACCCGTCAAAGAATTACACGTTCGTTTTCGGGATCCCTTTATGCAGTAACCTTTGTTCTTGTTGGCGTTAGCTTTAACCGTCACAACGTTTTTGCCATCATTAACGGTGACAACAGAATCTCGTTCAAAATGTACACATGAAGCATTCACTTGTCTACAAGCTAAACAGGTCATTAGATCATTTACGTTACACTCCACCATTTCAGGAACACTACAGTCCGTTGATTTTTCGACCCTAGACACTATGGGAAATATTGTGTAAAAATTTGTATTTTCCGTATACCGTGTAAGTACTTCTTGTTGGGATAATATATCAATTTTTGAAAACCAAGCTAAGCACAAAAATCCCAAGAGTAATATAATCATTTTAAATAGTAATAAGACGGCCATGGCAGCACCAATTTCCTTATTGGAATTTATTCAGCGAAGTCAAAAAAAAGTGTGGCTACAAGTATCGTCGCGGCTATCTTCAACGACTGTCATCATTCTAAATAGAATGTTAGAAGATGGCCGTACTCGTGAATTGGCTAACCATTTAATAGGTCAATATCAAAAGGCCACCCAATTTCATTATACCGCAATATTTGTGTTAAAACTGCTCGTCAGTAGCCAGAATTGGAAAGTTTTAAATTACATTAAGATTCCGTCAGTACCGACGGAAGAAATGCTCGAAAATTATGTGGCTTATTTTAACCCGATCTCGAGTCTTCCACAACAGCCTCCCAGGTATCAGAAACCTCTAAATCCGGCAATGGTGTTTTTAATAGAAATCGTAAAATGTTACTTTAACGATGACGGCACATTTTCAAACAAACAAGAATTGGACGAAAAAACCAAATTACAGTTGGAGCGGGAGATCGATGATATTATTCCTTCATTAATCGAACCAAGTATATCGATTCCTGAAGTACGTGAGCACTTTTTGCAGAACGTGATAAGGGACCAATTTCCTGATGCAGCCGATAAGTTATTAAATGACCTCACCAAGCCGCCGCCAGATACCGATCATGAATTATTGGTGCAGAACGAGAAATCCTATCCGGTTCAGATTATTAATAAACGTCGACGTATTTCACTAAATAACAAGTTGTTGAAGGAAGACCTTCAACTGGAAGTATCCAATCGAGAGCCGCTGGACGACGAGGAGCGAAACGGCCTTATCAGAGAGGATCCTAGTCACATTATTAATAAACACTCACAGTATTCACCCATGAATGATTTACCACAAATACTTGAACCCATCAATGATAACAGTGCCCTCCCTATAACGAAATGATATATTGAATTAGAACAAATTTCTTTTTAAAGTTATTTGAAGATAAGAAATATTTTTCAAGATGTATAAAGTCAATGTTGATAGATTATCTAAAGATTAATTAGAATATGAAGTGAAATTAAGGGGGATTAAACCAGTTGGTACAGTTGATTACCTTAGGAAGAGTTTGCGGTCTTTATTACATTTGGAACAACCAGGGGAGTTAGTTAAGGGTTCAGTAGATTTTGAGTTGAAGGAGTTTATTTTAACATTTTCAGGGACTACTAAGCAGGCTACAAAAATTGAAACGAAATTTGCACATTTGACTAGTAGAATTAAAAGAATTTCAGATCAGGAATTGGAATTTAAGGATAAACGCTCAGGTTTATTAGTTGATATTATTTCTCTACTTACAGAATACGAAACAAAGTCTAGAGTGCTTTCTACAAATACAGGTTTACAGCCGCCTTTAAGTCCAGATTTTGCAGATAATTTAGTAGCTGGTTCGTTAACAAATTCTACAATGGCTGGTGTACAAAATAGTCTTCAACAATCAACAAGTACCTCGAGTAGACAGAGTGTACCAGTTTATAAATGGGGTATAAAATTTTCAGGGAATTCAGGGTTAGGTTTTAACGCATTTGTACAGAGAGTAGAAGAGCTTTGTATTTCAAGGGGAATAAATAAAACAAATTTTGAGTCGTACTCAAGGGTCTGATGAACCAATAGGAATCTTTGTAGCAGCTATGACCCAGTTATTTGACAGAATGCCATCAATAGTATCGGACTGTCTACGTTTAAAAGTTTTACGTGCAAATATGTTACCTTTTTATCAGGAACGGTTAAGTTTACATGAGATAGGGACACCTTTTGAATTAATTGAATTATGTAGGAAATTAGAAGAGACTAGATTAAGAGTAGAAGAATTTAGGCCTCCAAAAAAGGGAAATGTCACACTTGAACCTGATTTAGACTATCAACCCATCAAAAGGGAATTTTCAAGGCAAATAGTTAGCGAGACAGTTAGCTCATATGCTGCTCCAAATTCAAATTTTGATAATTATTAATCAAATAGAGATTTTAATAGACAAAATAATTTTCCAAATAGATATGACCCCGCCTCTAAAGTTACTTTTAGGGATAACCAAGATTTTAGAGAGAGAAATCTTGGAAACGATTCACAGTATAATGGCAATGTAAACCGATCATTTAATAATTCTAGACAAAATAGCTCGCAGAGCAGTCAAAGAACTTCTCATAATCAATCAAGAAATTTCAACTCGCAAAATAATAACAATTTTCAGGGTAATTCTAATAATTTCACAAATACTTCTGGAAATTCTAGAACATTTTCTAATAGTAACAATGTAAATAATTCAAATGGTCAATTATGTTTTAAGTGTAATGAACCAAATTATTTTGCAAAGAATTGTAGGGCTCAAATAAAGAAATGTTTTAATTGTAGTAGAGCAAATGTTACTAAAAGAACTTGTCCTAATTGTAATAAAGGAAATTCGAATCAGGGAAACGATTCAAGCAACCAATCGTAGGTCGAGGTTTGGTTTCAGAGCAGGATTCGACCAACAATAGTGTTGATTTTAAAGACAAAATTTTGTTAGATTACGTTTTTTCTCATGTAGGTCCTGGGGAGTGTCCTTATTTACTGATAGATATTTTGGGGTTAAATTTTTATGGACTTTTAGATTCAGGGGCAAATAAATGTTTTGTAGGAGGTAAAGGCTGGGATAGATTAAAAACTTTGGGAGTTAGACTGGATACTAATAGAAAAGCAGTTTGTACGATAGCAGATGATAGTAATTGTGATTGTTTAGGCATAGTAAGTGTTCCAGTGAGAGTTAAGGATGTTGTCAAGTTGATTGATATTTATGTGGTGCCTAAGTTACGGCATGAACTTATATTAGGAGTTGATTTCGGGTAAAATTAGGTATTGTGCCAGACATGCGAAGAGGTCAATGGTATTTTTCGTCAGAACTTTTGACTAATCCTGAAGTTTCACTAATGCAATGTGAGACAGACTTAACTGATGAGCACCAAGGTAGATTAAATGATACAGTTTTAGGTTATTTTGAAAAGGTTGGCGATCGACTAGGTTGTACGTCAATGGTTAAACATAAAATTAGTACCGATAGTGAACCTATTAAACAGAGATATTATCCAGTTTCACCTTTTAAACAGCAACTTATTGATGAAGAGGTTGACAAGATGTTAGCTGCTGGTGTCATCGAACCTTCAGTTTCTGCTTGGTCATCTCCAGTTTTGTTAGTTCCTAAGACAGAAGGACAGCGCTTTGTAGTTGATTTTAGAAAACTCAATGGAGTATCCCGAAAAGACGCTTATCCATTACCTTACATTTCAGCAATCTTGGATAAACTTGGAGGTGCTCGTTATCTTAGTTCATTGGATTTACAAAGTGCATATTGGCAGGTAGAATTAGAGGAAGATAGTAAGCAGTATACAGCTTTTACAGTTCCAGGTCGTGGTTTATTTCAGTTTCGAAGGTTGCTTTTTGGTTTACATAATGCTCCAGCAACTTTTCAGAGACTAATTGATACAGTGTTGGGGGCTGATCTGCAACCCTATGTATTTTGTTACCTGGATGATATTATTGTTATTTCTCCCGATTTTGACAAACATTTAGAAATTTTACAAATTGTTTTTGATCGTTTAAATAAGGCTGGTTTAACTTTGAATATGGATAAAAGTAAATTTTGTCGTGATGAGTTGAGATATTTAGGTTATGTGGTCAATAGACATGGTATTTCCATGGATCCATTAAAGATTGAAGCAATTACGGATATGCCAACTCCTAAAACAGTAACTGAAATACGCAGAATTATAGGAATGTTGTCTTGGTATCGACGTTTTGTACCTTCATTTTCAGATTTGATTTCACCTTTTACTCGGTTATTGCGTAAAGGAAGTAAGTTTCTGTGGGACGATAGTTGCAATGACGCTTGTCAGAAAATTAAAGATGTCCTGGTTTCTTCACCAATTTTAACATGTCCAAATTTTGAACACGAATTTGTCTTACAGACTGATGCTAGTTCTTTTGGAGTAGGAGCGGTCCTATATCAAGTTTATGATGGTAGAGAACATGTGATTTGTTACATTTCCCGTAGTTTAACTCGCCAAGAGAGACTTTATTCGGCTACTGAGAGAGAGCTTTTAGCAGTTCTTTTTGCAATTGAAAAATTAAGATGTTATTTAGAGGGAGCGAAATTTTCTGTGGTTACTGATCACTACAGTCTTCAGTGGTTGGATAATTTAAAGAATCCTCAGGGCAGATTAGGTCGTTGGGCCTTACGGTTGCAACAATTTGATTATAAGGTGATTCATCGCAAAGGGCGAGATAATGTTGTTGCGGATGCTTTAAGTCGTAGTGTGTCTGAGTCCTGTAATGTTTTGGAGATTTCAAACATTAACATACAAAATGTTCAGGATAAATGGTATATTGGTCTTAAAAAGCGTATTTTAAAAAATCCACTTAATTTTCCTCGTTGGAGAGTGACTGATGAAAAGATTTATAAATATGTTCAGCTAGATTTTCCAGACTTGCGTGAAGCTGCAGATTTTTGGAAATTAGTAGTCCCTAAGAAAAAGAGACGGGAGATAATTAAGTCTTGCCACAGTTCGACAATTGGAGGTCATTTAGGTGTACATAAGACATATGTGAAAATCAGTCGTTTATATTATTGGCCATGTATGAGAGCGAATATTGCTAAATTTATAAAACATTGTGTTGTATGTCAGAGAGTAAAACCGGAACAGAAGTTACCAGCGGGTAAAATGGGGGATAATTTAATTCCAGATAGTTGTTGGCAGGTTATCAGTATGGATTTGTTTGGACCATTACCTAAAAGTAAACGTGGAAATATGTATATTTTTGTAGTAACCGATGTTTTTAGTAAATTCAATTATTTTTTTCCAATTAGGAGAGCTGACGCAAAAACAATAGTAAATTTGTTAAAGGAAAGGATATTTTTGATTCATGGTATTCCAAAAGTAATTCGTACGGATAATGGGGTACAGTTTAAAAGTAAAGAATGTCAGGGATTAGCCCAAAAATATAGAGTGAGGATTATGTATAATCCAAATTATCATCCATCGCCAAATGTTACTGAGAGAGTGAATAGGGTGTTAAAAACAATGCTATCAGCGTTTATTTCTGATAATCAGAGAATTTGGGATGAGAATTTAGCTGCGCTAGCTTGTGCGGTAAATACTGCTGTTCACGAAGTGACAGGACGCACACCATATTTTATTAATTTTGGTAAAGATATGATACTTCACGGTAGTGAATATAATAGGACAGGAGATATTGAGGATTCAATTGATGATGAATCAGTTCAACGTAATAGTTTGGTTAAAAGAGTAGAAGCTTTAGCCAAATTAAGGGAATTTGTTAATAAAAAATTACAACAAGCTCACGTAAGGTCAAAAGACCAGTATAATCTTAGGCGTCGCGATGTTCATTTTCTGGTAGAAGATTTAGTCTGGAAGAGACGATTTGCATTATCTGACGCTGAAAACTATTTTTCGTCTAAGCTTGCTGGAAAATTTGAAGGACCTTTTAAGATAATCAAAAAGATTGGGTATTGTATATATAAATTAGAGGATATGAATGGGAAGTCCAAGGGAAATTGGCATGTACAAGATTTAAAACCTTATTATGGTCCAGATGACAACTAATTTGAATAGATAATTACAGGGTTAATGTGTGCTTTTATATTAAAAAAAAAATTACTTCATAATTTTTTTTTCCTTTGGGAAAGGGGGTGACTGTTACAGTTTGAAAATTGCATTTTATAAGTTTGATTATCTCTGTTAAGTTTTCGGTTTTAAATTGTTAAAATACATATGTAGACTCTCACCTTAAACAGTAATTGTTAATTAAGTTACCTGTAATAGCCCAAAATTTTCATTATGTTTAGTTTCAAACCTTTGTTGTTGGTTATATTTCAGGAATGTTTTGTATCTTGTACGACATAGCTAAATGGATTGATTTCTTCTGTTCATCATTTAATACTAGTTGCAGATAGGTTTGATTTCAAATCTTTCTTTTAGTTAATTGGTAATTGGTAATTTATAACTATTTAACCTAGTATAGAAGTTGTAGGTTAATTATCTCGAATGTCGTAAATCAGCTGTGTTTTAAGAAAATCGATAATAGGTCAGTGTCAGACTGACAGTTTCTGTGCGTTTTCACAGCGACTTCTGGTTAATTTTTGCTTGGTCGCGTGGGTAGACTTTGGTCGCCATTAGTTTTCTGTGTTGTTGAAAGAGCTTTTGTTTACGTAGATAGGGTGACTATTTTTTTTGTGATTGTTTGTTTCCGTAACTATGTACGTTGGAGAAAAATAAGAAGCGTCCCTTTCGACCATGGACACTGGAAGATAGAGCACGTTTGTGGAAGTAGCTCCCCAAATTTAGTTTTTTTGGGCCGAGCAGGCTAATGTAGTGTCGATAGCATCCACAAATGCTTTAAAAAGGGTATGGCCTTGTAGTTGCTTATTCCTTTGGGCGGAATGCCGATTTAAAATGCTTTAATGAACTTCAACAGCGGTCATAGACGCCATCTGGTAAATTGGGAACCCTCGTTAGTTATTTGAGGTAGGTCTTAATTTTAGTATCTGAATTACCCTTGATGGGTGTTATGAAAGATTTCTCTTTCATGTTTGTATATCTAATTTATCGATTTTAGGGTTTTTTTGGTAGGGGCTAAAAGTCCGAGTACAAAGTGATGTACTAGTTTATTTTTTTTGGAACTGCCTGGACGCGGGACGTGCCAGTTGCCGTGTATAATTGGAATTCTTGGAGACTAGCTGTGTAGCAGTATCCATGTTAGCTGTTTCAGGGACCATGTGTGTGTGTGTGTGAAGATTGAGTCTTCATGAACCATGGGTAGCACGTAAGATTTTAGCTAAGTACCATTTTTCTTGAGTATGTTGTTGTAACATAGTAACAACTTAAAATATCAATATTCTGCATTTGCGTATTGTTCACCATACAGTGTTTTGGTCAAGTTTTGCACTTATGTTATGTACAGAGCTTGTGCAATGTAAACGTATAGCGTATGTCGACATAGCGTTTAGACGTCACAAGACTCTCTAGTAGTTCAAAGCGTTAGGTAGTCTGTTACAGCTACTTTTGTTATAAATACAGTACAATTTATGATTATAAAGTAAATATTTTTGTTTCCCGGCTAAAGGCGATTTGTTTATTCCAAATTTAGTACTTGTAACTTCGACATTTTAATTTATCTATGGCCGAGTGGCTAGCATGCTTATTGAGTAACCACAGGTACTCGTAAGATATTGTATCATACCTACTATAACAGAGATTTTATGGTAAATTTAGTTAGTTGTGAGAGGTTCTTGCACAGACCTTGCGGAAATTCCATGTCTCAGGCAATGTCCTGGATGTAGGTCTATGTGGCTGCCAGATCAGACTGAACAGTAATTTTTTTTTTACAGTGTAGGTCTGACAGTTGCCGTCTTGTGCAAGACTCTGTCAAACAGGGTTTGACTTTTTGCTTTCTTTTATCAATAACTTTGTAAATTTAAACCTTCAGAAATTTTATTGTCAAACCTAGTACTATCACTTTAATATTTCATTCCACTTATTTATCTTTTAACTTTAAGTATCTATTGTTCACCAAAGTAAGAGAAGCTTGCATTTATAAAACCAAGTAACCAAGGGCTTAACAACACCTTAAGAATAAATATTTGTATTGGCCTCTGCGAAAATTTGGCTTTTATTTTAAATAGAGTGACATTGAGGACTTGAGTGAATGAGAGCTTATAATAAGCTAGGGTATACCGATTGTGACATAAGTGTTTTTTTTTTCCTAGTTTGTTTTTATCTGAGGCCAAACACTAGAACATTTAAAGGCTTTTAAGTAAAATAAAACTAAGGTGGCGTCTTCAGGATTTGACTATAACTTACTTATAAGAGTGCTAAACCTCTCGAACTAGAAACAAAATAGCGAACCTACCCTGAGTTGAGCTAGCTAAGGGGTGTCTGAAGAACATCCTCCAGGGCGTAATTTGGGTTCTTTACACTTAAATTGGGTTTAAAATAATTTTAATTAATTTTTTTATAACAAGTGGCGTGAAGTGCCTGCGTTGGAGGACCTTGGAACGTTGAGCGGGACGTTATCTTTGTGCGACACGGTTGGGGAACCCTCTAAAGATATGCGAGGGGTAGGCTGTTTAATTGTACTAACCTTATCTGCTTTTACAGGGGCTAGTGGTGGGAATTCTCCACGTCCTGCAGGACGCGAAGATCCTTCACCAGCCGCCTGACTAACCTGAGGTACCTGTAATACATCCTCCTGAGAATCCATCACTGTATCCATAGGATAATTCAAGATGTTGGCGGCTTCTTCCTTGTCTGACTGAGAAGAAGAGGAGGAACCCCCGTCTGTTCCTCCTCCTCCTCTTCGAGTCCCTCGCTCGCGACTCTCTCAGCTAGACACGGAGATCTTCGATAATTTTTCTGTTTGTCTCATCTCCAGCTTTTTTAGCTTCAGTGAGCGATGCCACCGATGTCACTAACTCGCTGATTTTTGTCATGAGCTGATGATTTTGTTCTTTCAGAACTTTTAAATGTGATTCCAGTTCAGAAGAACCAGAATCACACTTAATTTTTTCCAGCGGGTTTGGCGACCTCGGTGACGGAGGCGCGTTCTCGTCATCTGCGATCTCCATGCTAGCGTCAGATTCGCTAGCCAAAGAGGACTCCTCGCTAATCCCAGGCGACTCCTGTCGCTTCTTCCTGCGCTTCTCCTTTTTCCCCATTTTTTGGGGCCGCAAAAAACCTATTCGCTGCCCAAGCACCTTAAGAAAGGCACTTGGCTGCACGAATTTCCTTTATAACAGGACGAAAACACGAAATTCGAGAATTCCGCAAAAATTTACTTTAATTTTAGCCGTAATTTATCGCAAAACGATAAATTACTAGAGTTTATGAACTTTTAATCAGAAAAACACTTTATTTGCAAAAATAACCAAAAATATCAAAAAACCGTGAAACGGTTTCTAACGGTTTTTCAGAAGCACAACAACGTGACCTCGCAGAATGAAATCCCGGGCTGTACTACATTAAATTTACTACTGTTTTGTATCACGTATTGAGTTAGTGCCTGCGGCACTCTTACTCAGTTTTAAATTCCCTATATCTAGGGTTGTCAGTTGGTGTTGTTGTCAATGCGCATATTCTGCGCTCCCATCTATGCTAACCAGCCAAACGTCCATTATGAATCAACACAAAAAAATGCCACTTTTCGTGTGAGCCGTGTTTGTGAGTGTTTTTTGCCCTGATTTTATCGTATAACCTATTTTTCATTTGAAGGATGTTAATGATTGATTTTTATTGAGGTTAAGTGATTTCGTCTTGCAACAACCTATAACGAACTCCTCTGCATTCGTGAATAAGCCGTTGCCTGTCAAATATTTGTCTTATTGTATGATTTGGATGTCTTGCAATCGAATCCATGAACCGTGCATGCCTTTCACGCATTAGTTCAAGGATTGTTCTCGTGTTCAGGTCCCTCTGTATGCTATTGTTGGTAACATACCAAGGGGCCCCGACTATCCACTTCAAGATTTTGTTCTGTGTGTGCTGAAGGCGGTTTCTGTTTGACTTTGAAGTCTGGCACCAAACGTTGGAGCCATACAACAAGCCAGCGACCAGAACTTGTCTGTGAAGCAGCAATTTGTTTTTTAGAGAAAGCTTGCTTCCATTTGAAAACAAGGGGAAGAGTCTTCCCATTGCACTGTTGCAATCTTTGATTTTGTCTGTCACGTGTTTTGTAAATGTGAGTTTGTTGTCTATGGCAACACCCAGATACCTTAGACTATCACTCCAAGGAATCCGGGTGCCCTCAATCTCGAGTATACCATTTTGCCGATGTGATCTTTTGATCATAACGGCCCTAGTCTTGTCATTATCAATTTTGATTTTCCACCTTTTAAAATAAATGCTTAATTCTTCCAAATGAATATTTAATCGTCTTGTCACAATTGCTGGGTTTTTGCAAGTCGCAAAAATTCCTGTATCGTCTGCGTTTACTGTTAATTTTGTTCTTTCGTTTGTTGGTATGTCTGCCGTGTATAGGTTATACAACACTGGAGATAGCGAGGATCCTTGAGGGACCCCCGATTCGATCTCAAACGATTCGGACCAAGCCAAGCCTGCTCTTGCTCTGAACGTTCTGTTCTCAAAAAACTGGCAACGAGCTGAACGTGTGCTAAAGGCACCTCTAATAATCTCAATTTATGCACTAAGCCTTCGTGCCAAACTTTGTCGAATGCTTTTGAAATGTCGAGGAATAACCAAACCGGTCGCGGCTTTTCGCCGTAGTCCTATGATTGTTTCTTGAACTACCCTGGCTAATTGTAGTTCTGTGTTATGTTTTTCTCTAAAACCAAACTGCATGTCTGGCATTAGATTTTTGTCTCTGATTTTTTCCCATAGCCTGTCCAAGAAAATTTTTTCCAGGACTTTGGCTAAAGAGGAAAGCAAAGATATTGGGCGCCAGTTTTGCGGAAACTTATGGTTCTGATTCGGCTTTGGAATCATTGCCACAAGTGCCGATTTCCATTTCGATGGATAATGTTTGAATGTAAAACTGGCGTTTATTATGTCTGTCAAATTTTGAATGGTATTGTCAGGAAAGTTCCTTAAAGCCAGATTTGGAATCCGGTCCAAACCTGGTGCTTTTTTAATGTTTACCAGGCGGATAATGTTTTTGACTTCGTCTACGTCAGTCAGTTGTATTGTTGGGTCATCTAAATTCGAAACCTGTCTTTTAATTTGTCTGGCAGATCTCTCGATTTGTTCTTCATGGTCCACATCATCATCCGCCCCACGGTGCAGACTGAACTGGCTTTATAAAGATGTTGCAAAAGCCTCTGCTTTTTGCTGATTAGAAAATGCCATTCCATTTCTGCCATGAAGCGGCGGGATGAAAGATGAACGCTGTTTGTTGAAATGTTTTGTGATTCTCCACATGTTGGAATCTCCTGTTTCAAGAGCCTGAAGGAACTCTCCCCAGCGTGAATTTCTCACTGTTTGTATGTCTGATTTAATTTCGTTTGTCAGTCTATTCGCTGAGATTCGAAAATTTGGGTCTAGTGTTCGTCTGTATTGTCGCTTAAGTGCATTTTTTCTCCTTATTTTCTCCCTGATTTCGTCAGGAAGAGAATAAGGATTTTCCCCTTGACCATTTTGATTGTTTTTGACTGTTCAAGAGCTAGGCTTATGTTGTTAGTCATCGCATCGACTGCTGAGTCCAAATCATCTAAATTTTTTATGACGTTGGGCAGTGTAATGTTGTTTAGTGTGTTTTTAAATTGGACCCAATCACACATTGTGATTTGATTGACTGAGCCATCATTGTCCACATTTCTGTGTCCAATCGTAAATGCCACTGGTAAATGATCGGAGCCCAAGTCCTCGAGAACTTCGACTCCGACTGCGTATTGTAACTGATGTGACAAACCAATATCCAAGATGTCCGGCAAGGAGCCTTCTCTCTCGAATGTTGGCTCTTGTGGTGCGTGTATGGCAATCAAGTTTCTTTCCGTGTGAGTGAAAAGGATTTTACCAGCAGCATTGGTTACTCTCGCGCCCCATTGCCTGTGTTTCGCATTGAAATGACCTGCACAAAAACCTGGGACGTTTTCTGTGAATAGTTCGTCTAATGCGAACTGTGTGATGGGCCTCTGTGAACGTCGGTAAACCGAACGTATGACGAGTGGACCGTCTGCCATGTTCAATTGAATTGAAGTTGCCTCAAAAGCATCATGGTTCAAGCCATTGAGTGTGTGATGTGAAATGTGTTTTTTGACGAGGATCGCGGTTCCTCCACCCTGCCCATTGAGCCGATCATCTCTATATGTTCTGTAATTACTCACATTGAACCTATCACCGGGTTTTAGAAAAGTCTCCTGGATGAGTAGTACATCCACGTTATTTTCCAAAACAAAGTCACTGAGTTCGTATTTGCGTTCTCTGAGAGAGTTCGCGTTGAGTGTTACTACATATAGGTATGTTGGCCGAGTTTTATTGTCCATTGAAGAACATACTCAAGGCAGGATTCTGGAGCAGGGAACTGGTGAGAAAATCGATCTTTGCCTGCAATTCCTTTTGAGGCATTGCAAGCAAAGCGAGAATTGGAGAAGATGAGAGGGCTAAGAGGGCGCCCAGATTTGGAGACTGGGGTTGGGGAGGTGTGTGATGTGCTGTTTGTGTTTTGGGAGCCTGTTGTGAAGCTACAGGACTTCTTTTTGCCGGTGCAGCGGGCTTTTGCTGCACCGAGCGGGATGGTAAATTTTTCTGAGCCGCCCCAGCAAATGACAGTTCCGCGGAAACAGGACGCGCGGGCGCCCTGTTCATGGGATTCCTGGGGCACCCTCCGAAATTGGCAGGATGTTCCCCCAGGCAGTTGGTGCATTTTGCAGCAACTGTTTTGGGCTTTTTGCAGGCCCGGGTATGGTGATCCCCTGTGCATTTCACATATTCCGGGGCCGCAAAGCACTTTGTTTGCGAGTGTCCATACTGCTGACAGTTATGGCACTGCGGAATGAAGCGTTTGTTTTTGGATTTCTGAGATTCAACCCTCACTCTGAGTGAGAGGATCTCCTTGATATTGAAAATGCCGTGCTCTGATTTGGGAATCAAGAGCTTTACAAACGGTGCTTGACGGCGCTCGGGACCAGATTTAATTCTGAAAATCTCCAAAGGATGGAACCCCTTGGAGATCAGATCTTCCTTGACATCTTCTAGCGGGATATTTTCGTGGATATCGCGCACTATGATATTCAATTGCTTCTCCTCTGGAAGAAGGAACAAGTGATGATCCAACTTCTGGGCGTCGAGGAGTTTGACTGTTTTGCGATAGAAATCTATCGTCTTTGGGGTCATTTGTATGCCAAGGAAGGTTGATTTTACGTTGTCGAATTCGACACCTTCTTGGATAAGGATTTTCCTGAATTTAGGCCAGTTGCTCGCACCGCGAACGATGATTGGCACTACGTCTGGGTTTTGATGTGCTTTTGCGGTGTTTGCAGGCGTTTTCTCATTTATCGGATCTGTATATTGAGAATTCGCTTCATTGGATCGTCCCAAGACCTACAAACGTCTGAAGTGGCGTGAAGTACCTGCGTTGGAGGACCTTGGAACGTTGAGCGGGACGTTATCTTTGTGCGTCACGGTTGGGGAACCCTCTAAAGATGTGCGAGGGGTAGGCTGTTTTATTGTACTAACCTTGTCTGCTTTTACATATATATTTATAGATATTTATTCCCTTCTGGCTAAGATAATAACTTCCTTATACGTTAACTTGCTTGGGCTGATGGTCCTTGCATTAAACCTGTATTACTTATTAATAATTGTGAGAACATTTGCACCGAATAGCAAAAATGATAGCTAGTTCTGTTACCGAAAAAAATATGTTAATTAAATACTTCTCAAACACCTTGTATACATTAGTATACTTAAACCTGTAATGTCTAAAATCGGCACTTGAAGAAACTGGCTTTTTACTAAATGACCTAGGTCAGTTTACTTCCCGTCTGAGCGATACAAAACATTATTATTAAACACTCAAAGCTACCTTGAAAGTTCAATGGGACAATAAAATCTCAAGGTGGTTTCGTCTGGGTTAAAATATATTTATTTCCTGCTGGTTTAAGATAATGACTTCCTTATACGTTAACTTGCTTGGGTTGATGGTTCTTGCATTAAACCTGTATTACTTATTAATAATTGTGAGAACATTTGCATCTAAGATTAGTTTACCTGGTTTTTAAAAACTTATATCGTACAATATAATTTCTTTGAAAATAAAATGAAAGAATATAAATAAACTAAATATTTTATTTTGAGTTATATTATACATTCAAATGGAAACATTTTGTTACAAAAATAACACAGTTTTTGTGATGTGGGTGGTCCATCGAAATGGGTTCTTTGATTTGGATTGTTATAATGAACAAAGCATGGTAATTTAATTTGAAGAGAAAAGTTAGATTGATAATCCAGCGGTAATTTTCCCCACGCTTTTAACAGTTCAAATGGGTTGACATTTTTTATCAAGTACTCCAGAGGTAACATCTCTATTTCTTGTTTGGTAAAGTCCTGAAGTTCCTTTTCACCATTTATATGGGCCAGTATATTTTTTGTTGATGAACAATACATTTTTTCAGGAATGTGGTGCAAATTTAAACTTCACTTTTAATTAGTAGTTGTTGAAATCGTTTTCTTTCTTCCTCTCGAAATTTCTTTTTGGCTTTTTTAGATAAGTTTGGTGGGATCTGTCTGATTATTAAATTGCTTTTAACGTATTCTGTAGGATTATAGCTTTCACATGGATCTAACTCCCAGGAAAGGTCGATTGGAACTGTTGAAGACATAATGATTTTTGTTATTAAAATGAACTATTTCTACAATATTTATATTATCAAAAATTAGTCTGGGGGTTGTGTTAGGTAGGGGGATAGTATGTTTTAATAGTGTGGTTCAAGGTGGTAGGTCAAGGTCAAGGTGGTAGGTCTGGAGGGAGGAATTGGTGGAGGCGTGGAGTTATCTGGTACCCCTGTGGTTTGGTTGAAGATCAAGGTCGTAGCT
The DNA here is from genome assembly GCA_963920685.1 of Polydrusus tereticollis. Lineage (NCBI taxonomy): Eukaryota > Metazoa > Arthropoda > Insecta > Coleoptera > Curculionidae > Polydrusus > Polydrusus tereticollis. Next base: position 28,622,408 of record OY987334.1, read on the forward strand.
ACTGCGCATGTGGAATATCTGACACGCCCAAGGTCAAGGTAGTAGCTACTGCGCATGTGGAATATCTGAGGCTCCTAATCCCCAACTACTCACGATAGACCGCAAAGTTCTTGATTGTGAGTTTGTCATTTTCTGTCAACTTTGTTTCGGTGACGCAAGCCACGTCTATGCTGTGTTTTGTTAGAAAGTGAATGAATTCGCCTGTCTTATTTTTTATGCCATTGGCGTTCCAGTTCATGATTTTTATGCTCAAGGACTTCGTCCTTTTGCTGTTTTGGTTTTTATTTATTTTATTTTTATTTTTATTATTGAAATTATTTGTGTTTGAAAAACTCGCCATCTATATTTCATATTTGCTGCAGTTTTGTGTGAATTCTAATATATTTATGAGTTTTTCTTCCATAGTTGGCGAGTTTTTCAAAACTTGGACGAAGTCCTTCAGCATTATTATTATTCCGGTCATGTTAAAATTTTTTAGTTCATTAAACACCCCTAAAGGGTCTCCTACCTGATTTCTTTCGCCGCTGGCACTTGTTGTCGCACTCTGGTATGCACTAGGCTGTTGCCTGTGCTAGGGTTGGTGTTGTTGCGGGGGTTGTTGGGGCTGCTGCTGCTGTTGGGACTGCTGTCGCTGCCTCAATGGGGGGAAGTTTGATTCTGTTATAGCTGGGCCACTTGCCCTGGCCGAGTTGACCCCATTTGCCCTGGGGTTGTTCATTATAGGTCTGGTCCATGCGTTTGTAGAGGGTTGCGGTGCATCAACAAATTGTTGTTGCTGTTGATTTAGGCGTTGATTCTGGGCCATTTTCCGCATCTTGAAAGTGTAAACCGGGCATTGTTGGTCGTTACTCATGTGGGGCCCTTCGCAATTTGCGCATTTTGGCGTAAACGCGCCTTGGCATTGTCCAGTAAGATGAGTTCCAGCACATTTCATGCATTTAGGGGTGCGGTGGCAATATGTCATCGCATGCCCCCACAGCTGGCATCGTTTACATTGCATGATCGTTGTTATTATGTTGCGTCTTTCCCATGTAATACAAACATTGTTGAGGTAATGTATTTTTTGTTGGATTTTTGTGAGCGTCATGTCACCAGTGAAGATTGCCATATACAGTGGCCTGAATTGAGTTCTCAAGCGAAAAACTTGAGTGCACCCCACGTTGTACGTTTTCAATTCTTCTAGTATATCTTCTGGAGTAGGCTCACTTTCCAGGCCTCTAACGATGAAGGCATTGGTTTTTTCTGTTTTTTCCGCATATGTATGGAAACTACTGTGTTCTTCCGCCTTAAGCAGTGCGTGGTATTTTTTGTAGTCTTCTAAGTAATAGATTTGGACTATGACCGTCTTTTTGGCAAATTTTATGTGGAATCCTTGCAGTCCATTTTTCATGTTTGCGGCTAAGTGGTTTCTAAACTTGTTAAAGTTCTCTTGGCCTCCGAAATTTCCATCGAGGACAATTGGTGGAATGTTCTTTTTTGTGATTTTTTCTTGTTGTTTTGGTTGTTTTTGTTGATTTTGCGAGTTTTGTTTTTGTTGTTGTTGTTGGCGTGTGTTTTTTAGTGCTGGGAAAGCTTCTCTGGTTTTTCTGGAGATAGCTTCTGTAGTTTCCTCTTCTTCGTCAGTGTCAGTGACTGTGGAAGTTTTGGGGGGCTCTGGTATGTCTTTTGGAGCGATGGGGTTGAAGCGATTTTTGATAGGGACTGGATTGGACTTGTATGGTTGAAGCCAATTGGTGTTGAAAGCTTCTCCGCTAGTTTTATTGATTTTCGCAGAGCTTTCAGGAGACTGGGTATCCCTATCCCTTTTTCGAGATTTTTGCTTTTGGAATGATTGATCGTCATTGTTGTCGGTCTCCATTTCTGAGTCTTCGTCGGAGTTCATTGTTTCAATGGTAGGTTCACCGATTAGGCCCATTTTGATTTGATTGTTTGAGCTTGTGCTAGGGAAATAGCATTGCGGCGTCCTGTCAGACAAGTTGATTGGTGTTTGTTCTATGTTTGTGGGCGTGGTTGCCTCTTCGTCGGTTTCATAGCGGCTTTCGAAAGCTTCAGTTGAGGGTTGGGGTGGGTTTTCAGGGTTGTTTGGCCTGGCTGCTTGCTTCTCCATCTGGGTTAGCTGGACAGGGGCGGTGGCTAGAGATGTGGGCGGTGGCACTGTTGTGGGTGGAGCTCGGCGAGTGGGGGAGTGGCCTACTGGACCTCGTTTTTGGCCGGTTTGTGCTGTGGACCCTGGTGGAGGCATCTCGGGGGTGATTTGTGGGGTTGTTTTAGCTTTTCTTTCTGAAATTTTAGTAAGGGTATGTGGGGTTTCCCCGTGCGCTTTAATTAAATGTTCTGCGATTTGAATACGGACAATTTTTGGCAAAGTTGTTGCCGAGTTAAAGTTTTTGTCACGGAAAGATATACAGATTTTACATTTATTTTTGTTTACGGATTGATTTATTTTAGTTTCGAGTATTCCTCGTGAAGTGGTGAAGCCATCTTCCCAAACGCTACATGAGCTGCTATCACTCTCTTCGTTATAACTGTCATTTGTGTTAGTTTTAGTTGATGTCATCTAGTGACTGTTACTTTTTCTCAATAAAAATTTTGTCACCCGCGATTTTACACACGAAGAAAGTTTGATATACACACTGTGATAGTTTTATATGGTCCCACTAACTACTAAACTTTATATATACACTAATATTTACAAAGTCAAAGTTAATAATTTCATTAAGTCCAAAAAATCCTACCTTATTTGCAGTTTTCAGCAGGATTCTGCCACTATCACATCGCCTGAGGTGTTGGGGGAGGTTTTGGCACCCCCAGGGATCAGTTTTAGCACCCTCAGCACACCTCAGGGTTTTCACTAAGTTTAAAAACACTCGATTTAGCCAAAAATGTCCAGTGACCCACACTTGTCACTGTCCAAATTTTAAAGTTTTTAGATGAATTTTTATCCAAAAAGAAGCTTGTCCATCCCCTATACTAGGGGAGGCCACGTTTCGCTATTTTGGAGAATATTATCAGCAGTGGAAAGCTTCGAAAAGTTGGAAAATGGAGCACATGGGTTTTCGCAGTGCGAAAACTCCACTTTATTTTTTGTTGCCACTGATAAGGAACAATGGAGTTTTAGAGATAAGAGAACTAAACAACAGGTTTTTTGTGAGCATCTGTACTAAACGGAGGTTCGATACAGACTGGGGGAACGAGAACTCATTTCATTTTAATATTCTTTATTAATCTAATAATAATTTATAATGTCAGGGGTGGCGTAAGGCCCTAAAGCTACTTAGCCTATTTACAGTTAGAGGGGTAAACAGAGGCTTGACACAGCGAAGCTTGAATTACTCCTCGAAAATGGGGGGGGAGGGCCCCCCAACGGCCGTTGGAATGGCCTTTTCCCTAAACATTATGTCCACTTACATGTTATTATTCAGACACACGGCAAACGCCTTAAAAAGAAATTCTCATTTTTTAATTGCTATCGCACATTAGTTATTATTTTTATTTACAGGATTTTAGTTTTATTTTTTATGTGTTTATGCAAGGAAAAATCTTTGTGAAAAAACCTTTCAAATTTGATCAGTCTTAATCTCTGTGTTAGCCGTTTCTGGCTAGTGAATGTGTCTTTTATGGTGGGAGGAGCCAGAAACTCAGGGCGTTTCCTGGGTTTAACTCCTCCCAGCCATCTCTCAGTTGTGTGTTGGATTCATGCCAGAAACATGTGCTACGTTTTTCTATTTTAAAAGGGGGAAGTTGCACAACAAAAGTGGTAGCCTTAATCCAAAAAAAAAACCACTGCCTTATAGGGCAAAAACCGACGACTAGCTCACTGCAGTCGGTGAGTGGTGTGGGTAATTCTAAAAGCGCCACCTGTTTTGGGGCCCTATGTGTTAAGACAGTGCTTGATGACACTATAAAACAGGAAACATTAGGTACGCTAAATAGGCGAAAAAAAAGACACCAACCAATAAAGTTTACTTCCGAATATGACGGCGTATTTAATAATTAAATAACTTGAATATTGGGGCTAATCCAAATAAAACACTTAAAGCAAATTAATAACCTAAATGCACACTATTGATTAGAACGAAAAAAAGGAACCGAAGGCAAATATAATATTATATACTTATTGATACTATTGATAGTTGAACCAAACTAAATTTGGGGCGACTTTTCATATATAGCACATCCCTATGTGCCGAACGTTGTTTTTGAAAGTTCAAATAAGAAGGAAAAGTTGGGTTAGTTATGTTTTCTAGAATCTGGCCGCATTTTAGAACTTTATTCTTATATTTTCAGTATTTTAACTTAACTTATATTACCTATAAAGTGTTGTTCGTGCTACACATCGTGGAGTGTTGTCTATTAAGTGATTTAACAGTGAAAGATGCAGTTCACCGAACGCAAACAGGCCTGCTGTACCTTCAGCTTACAGTTACTACTGCTTACAGTGATTAAAATATAACTATCTACAATGAACCCGTTATAGTGCGTGAGTGTGCATACTTAGTTATCACTTATTACTTAAATAAGATGTCTATAGTACCGATCAAAAGAGGGTAGTCTACGTTCCAAAAATCTGTAGCCTTGGACTGACTTTTACTTTAAATTACTAACACAGGGTCGTCACTGACATATCAAACCTGGTTGAAGGCTTCTATTGTGGCTACTGGACTCATTTGCCTCTAGGGCTCCGGTGTACGGGTGGTTTAAGGTTGCTTGTTTGGCCTAGGATGGTAGGCTATTGAGTTAGCCGTACAATCATGCACAAGCTTAGGCTGGGCCTCCAGATCAAGGTGAACAGCAGAGAGAACCAGGGAGCAGTAAGATAGAAGAAGCAGGTAAAAGCAAGAAGAATAATAATTAACGATGAAGATAACGAGGATGATGATTATGATTAGTAGGCCTGCAAGAAAACCTAGTCTTAGTAAGGTATGTAGCTATTTATGTAGGTATTTAGTAACTAAGAAACTGATAGAGAAACCCAGGAAATAATATAAAAGACTCACCGGAGATGTTATGTGGCCTCCTAGAAGAAACTTATATCAGCACATTCTGATTATCCTATTTCCAATTAAACATATATCAGCCTCGGTAGACCATTAGTGCAAAACTATTTGCCACTTTCTGTTTAATTAGGATAGTACTCAGAATGAAGGAAATAAATCAGCAAAACTGCTTCAGCATGCCTTTTAGTTGCAGCGCTGCACAAGGCTTTTTTTCCAACTGAATTTCGTCGTCAAAAAGGCGGTAAATCTCGGCGTCAGTGGTTTAGGATATTTTATTTCCATTTTGTCAAGAATGACATATGACAATTTTCTAATCCGAAACCAAAATAAACAAAGATTTATGATACCCGCGAAGTCAGGCTTAGCAGGGCTCTTCTCACAATTTCTGTACTAAACTACCTTATTTATTTATTTATTTTTATTTATTTATTTTTATTTATACATACACTGTTTAACAGTTACCCAATTACAAAACAGGTAGGTACGAACAAAACTTACAAACTACCTAATTTACTTACATAACTAAACAAATATGATTTATTACACAATATTACACAAAAGATTTATACAGAACAAAATCATAAAGAAAAAGGAAAATTAAACATCAAAAAGTCAGTCATCGATAAAAGTGACTCTTGATTGCGCTCAACCTGCAGGCAAAAATGTCGAAGGCATTAGCATTGGAGTTATAGCAGCCGCACATCGAGTTAATAGGTGCAAACTTAAAAACGTTGGTACGGAACGGTGGTAGGTAGAAAGTATCTGTGTTGCGAGAATTTAAAGTAGGAACCCTAAAATTTAGTTTAGACAACAACTCCTCACAGACAATATGACCGCTGACAAGCTTGCTCAAAAACGACTGAGATAGGTAATCACGTCTTCTATCCAAATTTATAAGCGAAAATCTTTGCAGCAGCTGTTCATGGGGAAAACCCTGAATCGGATAGACACCATCGGCTCTGAACCATAGAGCCTTAGCAAATCGCCTCTGCACCGCCTCTATAGAATTTATGTGGATATTATAATAAGGAGACCAAATAAGTGATGCGTACTCCAGCTTAGATAAAACGAAAGAAAAAAATAAAGTTTTAAGTGGAACCGTATTTTGAAAATCTTTTGTTGTGCGTAAAACGAAACCAAGTAATTTATATGCAGCGGAGACGGTATGTTCAATGTGAGGAATAAAAGACAACTCACTGTCAAAGACGACCCCCAAATCCTTAAACACTTCGGGTCGCTTTAAAGTTTTACCATTGATGTTATAGCCAAACAAAAGAGGGACATTTTTTTTCGTGAACGTCATAACATTGCATTTTGAGGCATTCAAACTCAATCTGTTTTCAATACACCAGTCGTTTAAAATATCCAGATTACGCTGTAGGACCTGGCAGTCAGCCTCGTTAGAGACTGCAGAAAATAACTTTAAATCGTCAGCATAAAGCAGACAATGAACTGAGAGTTTATCGACAATATCATTAATAAACAGCGTGAAAAATAGTGGTCCCAGAATAGAGCCTTGGGGTACTCCAGAAGTAGCAATATAATCTGTGGATCTAACACCACCATAAGCCACAAACTGTTGTCGATCCTCCAGGTATGATTTAAAGAATAACAGTAATGGGTCTGAAAATCCAAAAGTTTGAAGTTTCTGCAATAGAATGGTGTGATCAAGCCGATCGAAAGCTTTAGAGAAGTCAGTATATATAACGTCTGTTTGGCGGCGCTGGTCAATTGCCTCTGCCACGAACTGAGTAATACACATTAGATTAGTAGTTGTCGATCGACCCTTGCTGAGCAGGACATATAGAATTTTTAACATTTGAAAAGATAACGCCATGTAACAGTAACTCGAAAACTTTGGAAAAATTTGAAATTATTGAAATTGGTCTATAGTTGGAGATATCAGTTTTATCATCTTTTTTGAAGACTGGACAAACCTTGGAGCATTTCCAGATGTTTGGCATTTTACATAGATTAAGGCACTTGTTAAATATGATTGATAGAGGACGTGCGAAGACTCCCGCGCAGTCTCTGATGACAAACGCAGGAATTTTATCCGGACCAGCGGTTAATTTGGGTTTAATCAGCTTAATTGCGTTGAAAACTTCAGTCTCATTAAAACTGGTAATATTAATAGTAGATGTGGATATATTCGACACATCATCATCTGTGGAGGAGCCAGAAGATACCAGAAATGAGCGACCAAAGAAATCAGCAAACGCATTGACAATATCTTCAGAATTCTGTAGCGTAGTGTTGTCAAAATGCATTCCACGAGCAACTCCCACAGAGCCCCTTCTAGAGTCAACAAACGCCCAGAATTTATTAGGATCCTGATTTACGCTATGCTCGATTCCAAACATATACACCCTATACGATTCGTCAATTTCAGTCTTAATTTGACGCCTTAATCGAGAGAAAGTTTCATAAGCTAAACCGTCGCCAGTTCGCTTATATTTCCGCCATTCAATGGTCTTAAGTCGGATATCGCGTTTAATGTTAATCGTAAACCATGGGGGGTAGGTACGACAATTCAATACGCCGAACTTCGGGACACAAATCTCAAATACATTATAAATTTTATCGTAAAATAGTTTACAACAATGGTCAACATCGGCCAAGTGGTTCAGAAAAGACCAATCAATATCCAGCAGTAACTCGTACATAACCGGGTAATCAGCTCGACGAAAATTATACTGACCTGCCTGTTTTTTAGGGATGAGAGCATTAGAGTTAATACTGATGCTGTAGGGAAATGAAATCGATAAAGAAGGGTGAGGGTCGTCGATCCTAGTGAGAATGATATCCGACTCACTGACACTACAGTGCCTGTTAAAAACGACAAGATCTAACAGTCTGCCATCAGTATTTAAGACATAGTTAAACCGATTTAGTCGTGTCAGATTAAAGAAGTTATTTATAGCATTTACAAAATTATCTGATCTTTCATTACGTATGAAAAAATTTGCGTAATTAGTAATTTTAAAATCTCCTAAAATGAGTGTGTCAGCGTTATTTAAAAAATCTAATGAAGATAAAAATTCAAACAATCTATGATATTCTTCAATTCCTAGATTCGGTGGTAAATACAACAATAAAATATATAAGCTTTTTCTATCACAAGATACCTTAACTCCCACTAAATCAATTAATCTCGATATATTCACGACAACCTGATCCAAATTAAGAGGCTCACAAAAAAATCGTTTACTTACCGCCAGCAACACACCACCGCCGCGACCACAACCAGCAGCTGCAAAATCTCTATCACGACGAAACAGATTAAAATTGTTAGGGCAGACTTCGATATCGTTTACCGTGGAATCAAGCCATGTTTCGGTCAACGCAACAATATCATATTCAAAATAATTTAAACAATTGTAAATATCGGCTGTACGACTCTTAATACTGCGAGTATTTTGATAATAAACACATATGCCATTGCTGCTCGACCGATTAACAGAGCTTACGGATGTATTGCGGGATGAAGACGGTACCGCAGGAATGATGGGAAGTGATTGCTATTGTTCGGTAAGAACGTCCGATCTGAGCCTATCGCAAGCAAGCTTGTAAGCCGTACATGTCTTTAAATCCCAGGCGGCATGTTCCGTATTAATAGTTCCATTAAGTTTCCCGTTAAGTTTCACGCAGTTGCTGCATTTTAGAGAGCGTGTGGAGCATTGTTGTACTCTGTGATCCAGACCACAGCGGGGACAGGAGACAGAGTTTTTACAGTTGGCAGACAAATGATGAAATTCGTTGCAGTTAAAACACCTAGAAACATCGATGGCATCATATACCCTGCAACAGTCCAGGTCAATAAAAAGATTACCAAAAGACAGAGCGCTCTCAAAAGTACATTTATCCACTTGTAAAATGGCCTGAAAAATATTTGGATTATTTTTAGTGGGCCAAACTTTAAGCAATGAAACAGAAGAAGATTCCGCAAATATACCGCGATTACAGTTTTTAATAAGTTCTAGCAATTTGGAATCACCATACTTCTTTGTTATTGTTGTTTATGAAAGAATTATTGATAATAAAAGTCCTTGTTCCAATTAACCATAAACCTTTTATTGTAGATTTGCTGCTACTTCGTCCTAGAGCTCAATGTATGGCAGAATGATCGAGAAATCCTGCAGTGATGGCTCCTAAGGGGATCACCTAGACAAAGCTAACCAGAGGTTTTTGGTCTACAACAAATTATCCATGATTGTGCCTGAAAGGCCAGCAGGTAAGCCACAAGATATCACTAATATTATGGTTTAATATTTCCTTAAGAACGACCTTAAAACTGCCTCGACACTAAGCTTAACTAATACCTGTCCTATATTTTTAGGTGAACCAGGGAAATCTACAGGTCCTGAACATCGCAGAGTACAGGAGGTACAAAATATGAAATAGATAGGATTAGTAGTTGTCAAGCTCAAAATAAAGAACGCTATAGTACACAAAATCTAGTTTTATTTACCATGCAAAGATTTAGAAGCAAGATTGGTAAGTGTAAATCTATTTATTTACTCATTTAAAACTTGGCAAAATAAAACCGTAACACACCTCCCCTTCCTCAGAAAAAAATTTTTAACGAAATTTTTTCTTCGGTTCCAATACGTAAAATATGATACTAGCTATATTATACTAACTAGATCTTAATGGATATCTACATAACTAAAAATACATCTATTAATATACATTCAAGGTGAATCATCCTGAGGATGTGCCTTAAGATCCTTGGCGTGCCAGACACCAAGATTCCGGCCACTTGGGTCGGAAAGCTCATAAGTCCAGGGGGACAATATTCTAGATACGACATATGGTCCTGAAAACTTATTAGCGAGTTTAGCGGTAAAGTGCTTAGTCGCATCGGAGAGAAAATTATTTTTCTTCCAGACTTTTTGATTAAGCTGAAAACGCTCGTCCCGTCTTCTAAGATTATATCTGTGACGAGATCGTTCATAGGCTTGCTCCAATTTCTTCTGCACGTCGACAAACACCTTATTAAGAGTTTCTGATCTCGAAACGGGGTCAAAAGGGGTAGACACATCCGGACAGGGACCTGAATCATGTGGTAAGCGAACATTACGACCAAAAACTACAAAATTTGGAGTCAAGGTGGTAACTTCGTGTTTAGCTGAACGAATAGCAAAACCAGCCTTAGCTATCAGCTTATCCCACTGTCGGTGATCTTCGGCTACGTAGCTCGTAAGAATGGTCTTCAGAACGCGATGAACGCGTTCCACAGGGTTTGCCTGGGGGTGGTAGTTAGCCATGTACCGAACCTTAATACCATACTGACCCATGGTCTGTTGAAAAACTTTACTGCGGAATTGAGGCCCATTGTCAGCAACAATGGTCTCAGCTCCAAAAACCAAAATGACATAGTTCTCCAACCATCGAACTATATGCTGAGCCGTGGCAGAACGAAGAGGAAAGAACATCGCAAACTTGCTAAATACGTCACAAACGGAGAGAACATAAGCGTTCCCAGAAGCAGAACGAGGAAGAGGTCCAACGAGATCAACACTTATAGTCTGAAATGGTCGCGAACTCGTAGGCTGAATACTAAGCATCTGACCAGCAGGTGCCTTTTGTAGGGGTTTTGTCTGAAGGCAGATTCGACACCGATTAATATACCTCGCAACATCACTTCTCATACTAGGTCAATAGTATCGCTGAGCAATCCTAGAGAGGGTCTTGTATATCCCAAGATGACCACAAGTAGGAGAGTCATGATGCTCAATAATAATCGAAGTGCGTTGCTCGCGGGGAACCACAACAAGCCACGATTCATCGGCTTCTACAAGCGCAGGGTATGGATGTCTAGCTCTCTTCATAAGCTTTCCATCATCCACCCACCAAAGAGGATATTTGGCAGGATGATCTGATACTTTTTTGATCATACCTAGATACTAACGATCACGTGGAACAACAACATTGTCAACAACAGGTGACTCAATAGGTTGATCCACAACGGCATCGATGACAGGTACCGATCGAGAAAGTGCATCCGGAACGACATGTTCCTTCCCTTTACGATGTATTATGTCGAAGTCGTACTGCTGCAATCTAATTGCCCAACGCGCAATACGACCTACAGGATCCTTGATAGAATTAAGCCACTTAAGACTATAGTGGTCGGTAATGACTGTGAATCTAGTACCCTCAAGATATGGACGAAGCTTCTCGATGGCAAACAGGACAGCTAAGCACTCTTTTTCAGTGGTGCTATATTTTCTCTCATTTTTGGTGAGTGAGCGACTCAAATAAGAAATAACATGTTCCTCGCCATTTTGACATTGAGACAGGACAGCTCCCAATCCGAAGTCACTCGCATCACACTGCACAACAAAAGGTTGCTCAAAGTCTGGACAAGAGAGAACTGGGGCCCTAATAAGATGCTCCTTCACTGACTTAAAAGCCGCTTCACACTCTGGACTCCATATAAACTTTACATTCTTTCTGGTCAAAGCTGTAAGTGGTGACATCAAAAAGGAAAAATTTGGCACGAATCGGCGATACCAGGACGCAAGACCAACAATCCTCCTAATTTCTGTGACGCTTTTTGGCGTCGGAATACTCAAAATCGCATCAACCTTCTTAGGATCCACCAAAAGACCCGAAGAATTAACTACATATCCCAGATACTTAAGTTCTGGCTTACAAAAATTACATTTCTCACGGTTAAGGGTTAGGCCCGCACGAGTAATTCGTGAAATTATCTCGCGCAAAACCCGAATGTGTTCCTGAAAAGTCGGAGTACACACAATGACATCATCGAGGTAGACGAAAACAAACTTTTCTAAATCGACACCTACTACCTGGTCGATTAACCTTTGCCATACAGCCGGGGCATTAGTAAGATCGAAGGGCATTCTAGTAAATTGGAAAAGACCACGTGACGGGACAGTAAACGCTGTTAGAGGTCTAGACTCTTTCGCTATTGGTATCTGCCAATAAGCAGATTTGATATCCAGGGTACTTAAATATTTTGCGTCACGCAATTTGTCTAAAGTTGCTGACACGTAAGGGATGGGGTAGGCATCCGGTATGGTGGCCTTATTAAGCGAACGGTAATCGATACAAAATCTCCAATCACCTGACTTTTTCTTTACCATCACGATAGGCGAGGACCAGGGTGACTCAGATGCCTCCACGATCCCATCGGCCAACATTTGTTCTAACTCCTTATTAGCTTCTTTCTGTAAAGCGTGAGATAAGGGGTAGTATCTCTGTTTTATTGGGGTAGTTTGGGTTTTAATCTCCATCTCAACCAGCTTCGTACATCCTAGTTTTTCTCCCATTGCAGAGAAAGTATCCTCCACAAGGTGGTCTAGAATCTGTCGCTGTTCAGTGGTAAGAGAGTCACGGGAATGTATTGCGCAAACTTGTGGGTTATGGTCAAACGAACGAAATGACCACTCGCCACTATACAGATCAGGCACAATTTTCATTCGACTCCAAAAGTCAATTCCGAGAATAAAAGAGTGTGGAAGGGATGGCACAACCAATGCATCCAAGAGGATGACCTTATCCCTTAGTTGAAATGGTAGTCTCACTGAACCAATGCTCTCGCAAGTTTGACCATTTGCAACTGTGCAAGTCGATACGTCTGAAGAATTAAGACTACAAATAGATTTCAGTGAATCCCATCCAAGAGAACCAATAATAGTTCTTGACGAACCGCTATCCAGCAAACCGAGAACTGGTTTACCATAAATAAATACACTTAAGTATGGTCTCTTGTCATCTTTGACATGTTCCAAAATATACTCTAAAATAACTTTATTAGGTTCAGCCTTATACGATTCGTTAACGGGGAAGAACGGTCGGCCGTTCACTGCCTTCCCGCTCCTACGTTTTTTGAACATGAGGGACAGTTTTTCGAGATGACGTCCACTTTTCCACAACGGAAACAGAATTTCTTACGAGGCTTCGTACACTGGCGAAACTGATGATCCACCTCTTGACAATTCCAACACAAGACTGAATTGGTAGGAGTTCTAATCTCAGAAACAGGACTGACAGGCGAAGACTCAACAGCACTAACATAATTAGAGGGCTTATGATAAGCTAAAGCAAGCTCTATGAGTTGACGATAATTAGTCGAAGGGGGCACAAAACGCTGGATTCGAGATTCCGTTTCTTCAACAGCACGACTCAACCTAACAAGATCCTGCAAACTAAAAATTTGATTAGTAGATAGTCGACTCTGAATGTACGGCAATAAATTTCGAAGAATCATTTGAAGTCTAGTCGTCTCAGAGGGCATTACTGGGAGTTTGCGGAACAAATTCTCCATAGACGCAACAAAACTAATCACGCGCTCCTGAGCGCCTTGTGTGCGACGACGAATCTCATCCCAAAGTGCAAACTCATAATCATACGGTTGAAAAGTATCTCTTAATTGAGACACGAGATCATCCCAACTCACAACATTACAAGTACGGAACCATAAAAGAGCATCCCCACAGAACAGTTCCGGAGCAGACCGAAGTAACTGTTCCTTAGTTGCACCGCGTGAAACTCGAAGTTCCTCTATACGTTCCAAAAAATCATTTACACTACTTTGTCCATTAAACTTAACATTCCATTTGCCTATATCTAAAAACCTAGAACTAGAACTACAAATACGAGGTTCTTCACCAGAAGTTCCTCTTAAAGGCGAAAACTGAAAATTATCTAACCGATCTGCAAGATCAACGTACGGGTCTGAATAATGCAACGGTTCTTCTTGACGAGTAGAGTTCACGTTTACGAAGCGGGAAGTATCTTTTTGCTGATCTGCAAAATGCACCTGAGAACTTTGTCTTTCCGAAGAGAAAGCAGTGGGCATGGTGGTTGTTTGACCAGTTTCCCTAGTATGCTCGCTAACGGGTTGTGTTCTTCCAGAATAATGCTCGGATGAGTGAACTTGGTACGCATGCGTGCGTGCTAAATTGGTTAAATTAGGTTGACTGCTCAAAATCCTTCGTGGTTCAGCCAGTTGACTACGCGGAAGGTTGGTTTGAACTGGTTGAGCAGACAAACGCAACCGAGAATCTATTTGGGCATTACGAGCTTGATTCAGATACAAGTTTTGACGAGAAAGCGGTACAGAAGCCAAAGGGTTCGCATTTACCGACTTCCAACTTTGGGGCTCTGCTACTTGTCTTGCAGCAGATTGCGAAAACTCATGAATAGGCTCATGTACTGTGGTTAAATCAATGGGCTCGCTATGCAGGGCTTGAGGACCTGAAATATGCCTGCCACTAGAATTTGATAAGTCAACGACATGAAGTTCCGAACCATTGGTAGCCATTCGGGTACCGTGCGATACACCAAAATTTATACGACGAGCTGGAAAATTTGACTGTTCTTCACGAGAGGTAGGTAGTGTACCAGTCGAGAAAGTACCGAGAGAGACTCTAGTAGGTGCATGAATAATACGCCTCTGCTCAACATACTCATTACGATTACTAAAATCTGTAGAGCGTTGGTCTGTTGACGAAGCTAAGGGGTTACGATTAATTTCTTCTCTTTCCGGAATGTTCGGGTAAGAAGACACATTACCGTGATATACTGTCTGAGGGTGTAACGACGAAACAACAGCAGAGCGCCGTGAAGCATTTAAATCAGGCTGTGGATCGTTCGGATGTGTGGATCCACGCTGAGTCATCGAGGGCGGTAATTGCTGGACGGGATGTCCGAGAATACTTGCCAATGGGGCTGCATCAATATCAATTAAGTCATATGAGACCTGCGTACGTTCCTGTGGTGCAATAGTAGGAGGTAGGATATTGTTTTCAATTGGTTCGTTCTCTAAGTCTAAGATACTGAGATTTTCCGGACGTAAATAAACGTTTTCCTGTGCAGATGCACCGGGTACCGGGGACACATCTTGATCTCTGATTAACGTACGAGGAATACCCTCTAAAGCAGAATGCAAATTACCTATGAGCTGTTGACACTTATCGATTAATTTATTTTGTTGATCAAGCTCTGATTGCTGTGATGCTTGAATGCGATGTAGACGCGCTTCTACATGAAGTAAAAAAGTATGAATTCTCCTAAATTCGCCATCTTTATTATTGTAATCAAAATTAAGTATATCACGTTCCAAAATGTATAACTTTGCCTGACAGACACAAAGGTCTGTTTCACTTTGAAGATACGATGTTGTTGGCCGTGAAACACGTCCTTCACGCTCCATTCGAATCGCATCCCTAAGTAATGCACGTTTGTGTGGAAAAGAACCCGTAATTGGTAACCCACGTATTGTTAACTCGTACTTTATTTCGTCAGCTCCTAGCAGATTAATCTCCATTTTCTTAAAGAAACTAAAAATTTATACCTACAAAATATCAAATTACCTAAATTAATTACTGCTGAGTGTGTCGAGAATTGACACACAAACCCGACCCCCACTAAAAGAAACAAAAAAAAAATCAAAGCTGGGTCGTTACAGCGCCTAAAGCAAAAAAAACAAATTAGCTTAGTAAGAAAACCCAAAAAGACTATTTGCAGCAAATACGTAACACAAAACTTCTTAATCTTCTAACTTTTCATCTACTCTGTATAAAAAAAAATCTATCAGTTACCTAGCTGCCCAGTAGTATTACACAAGCCTCCCAAAAAAAAAACAAGAAGGTAATGACCTAATTAAATAAATAAATTTTCAATCTTTATACCAGATTTATCGGTGTACCCTGTATACGAGAAATAAAAACTTCAAGATTAATATTGACAAGTCCCAAGATCCACAAAATTCATAAGTAAAAGCAAACAAAAATTAACTATTAAATTCGATACTAACAGTTCGATACTCCTAAAAGATGCCGGAGTAAACGCACCTCCAAAATATAATCTCTATGGCATGTGGTATACGTTTTATGTAGTGGCTATAACTCCGCTACACGTATATTTTTGTAAAAGTTCACAACACTTAGCACGAATGTGGAAAAAATGTCAGCTCATAAACCCCAATATCAAAAAAACAATGCATAAAAATATAAATGATATAACACAAAAATCAAGTTTGGCACTAACAATGAATGATAACCACGTTGGGCGTCATTTTGCTACGTTTTTCTATTTTAAAAGGGGGAAGTTGCACAACAAAAGTGGTAGCCTTAATCCAAAAAAAAAACCACTGCCTTATAGGGCAAAAACCGACGACTAGCTCACTGCAGTCGGTGAGTGGTGTGGGTAATTCTAAAAGCGCCACCTGTTTTGGGGCCCTATGTGTTAAGACAGTGCTTGATGACACTATAAAACAGGAAACATTAGGTACGCTAAATAGGCGAAAAAAAAAGACACCAACCAATAAAGTTTACTTCCGAATATGACGGCGTATTTAATAATTAAATAACTTGAATATTGGGGCTAATCCAAATAAAACACTTAAAGCAAATTAATAACCTAAATGCACACTATTGATTAGAACGAAAAAAAGGAACCGAAGGCAAATATAATATTATATACTTATTGATACTATTGATAGTTGAACCAAACTAAATTTGGGGCGACTTTTCATATATAGCACATCCCTATGTGCCGAACGTTGTTTTTGAAAGTTCAAATAAGAAGGAAAAGTTGGGTTAGTTATGTTTTCTAGAATCTGGCCGCATTTTAGAACTTTATTCTTATATTTTCAGTATTTTAACTTAACTTATATTACCTATAAAGTGTTGTTCGTGCTACACATCGTGGAGTGTTGTCTATTAAGTGATTTAACAGTGAAAGATGCAGTTCACCGAACGCAAACAGGCCTGCTGTACCTTCAGCTTACAGTTACTACTGCTTACAGTGATTAAAATATAACTATCTACAATGAACCCGTTATAGTGCGTGAGTGTGCATACTTAGTTATCACTTAAGGTGGTAATAGGACTGACTTTTACTTTAAATTACTAACACAGGGACGTCACTGATATATCAAACCTGGTTGAAGGCTTCTATTGTGGCTACTGGACTCATTTGCCTCTAGGGCTCCGGTGTACGGGTGGTTTAAGGTTGCTTGTTTGGCCTAGGATGGTAGGCTATTGAGTTAGCCGTACAATCATGCACAAGCTTAGGCTGGGCCTCCAGATCAAGGTGAACAGCAGAGAGAACCAGGGAGCAGTAAGATAGAAGAAGCAGGTAAAAGCAAGAAGAATAATAATTAACGATGAAGATAACGAGGATGATGATTATGATTAGTAGGCCTGCAAGAAAACCTAGTCGTAGTAAGGTATGTAGCTATTTATGTAGGTATTTAGTAACTAAGAAACTGATAGAGAAACCCAGGAAATAATATAAAAGACTCACCGGAGATGTTATGTGGCCTCCTAGAAGAAACTTATATCAGCACATTCTGATTATCCTATTTCCAATTAAACATATATCAGCCTCGGTAGACCATTAGTGCAAAACTATTTGCCACTTTCTGTTTAATTAGGATAGTACTCAGAATGAAGGAAATAAATCAGCAAAACTGCATGCCTTTTAGTTGCAGCACTGCACAAGGCTTTTTTTCCAACGGAATTTCGTCGTCAAAAAGGCGGTAAATCTCGGCGTCAGTGGTTTAGGGAATTTTATTTCCATTTTGTCAAGAATGACATGTGACAATTTTCTAACCCGAAACCAAAATAAACAAAGATTTATGATACCCGCGAAGTCAGGCTTAGCAGGGCTCTTCTCACAATTTCTGTACTAAACTACCTTATTTATGAAAGAATTATTGATAATAAAAGTCCTTGTTCCAATTAACCATAAACCTTTTATTGTAGATTTGCTGCTACTTCGTCCTAGAGCTCAATGTATGGCACAATGATCGAGAAATCCTGCAGTGATGGCTCCTAAGGGGATCACCTAGACAAAGCTAACCAGAGGTTTTTGATCTACAACAAATTATCCATGATTGTGCCTGAAAGGCCAGCAGGTAAGCCACAAGATATCACTAATATTATGGTTTAATATTTCCTTAAGAACGACCTTAAAACTGCCTCGACACTAAGCTTAACTAATACCTGTCCTATATTTTTAGGTAAACCAGGGAAATCTACAGGTCCTGAACATCGCAGAGTACAGGAGGTACAAAATATGAAATAGATAGGATTAGTAGTTGTCAAGCTCAAAATAAAGAACGCTATAGTACACAAAATCTAGTTTTATTTACCATGCAAAGATTTAGAAGCAAGATTGGTAAGTGTAAATCTATTTATTTACTCATTTAAAACTTGGCAAAATAAAACCGTAACACATGGTTGAAGCTAAAATTTTTAGAGTATTTAGATACAATAATATATATACATGCAATAGTAAAATATACACAGCTTTATTAAATAGTGTTAATTTTATTTTTAGAAAAAATTTTATTTTTTAGGATTTATAAGTATCAAGTTAAAATTTTTTGAAATTTTGTAGAAATAGGTAAATCAATTATAAATAATGGTTTCATTTATTATGCTTAATTTTATATTTTGGTAGTGAAGGTAAATGAAAATATATTCTTGAAATCAATTAAGATTTGTGTAGATATGTAGGTGTGTAGAATAAGTTTATGAAATAAGTTTTAAGAGAAAACGGAAGCAATTTTTCATTGTAATTTGGGGATTTGTTGTATATTTAAATTTTATTAGTATATTAAATTTAATTTATTTGTTTTTTAGTTTTAAGTTATTTGTCAAAAACATAAGAATCAAATGTTTCTGTAAATTGTATAAGAGCTACACATTTGTCAAAATGTGCTGATGTATTGTTAACGATTTTTGCAAAATCTTGGTAGAAACGTACAATTTCCCCAATATTACAACTTTTAAAATCTGAGAGAGCCTTTGTAAGGTCGCTTACCTGGTGTGACGTCGCAGTAGCACTTGCACTTGCACTTGCACTTGCACTTGCACTAGCTTGATTTGGAAGTTCTGTCTGCACTCTCCTGAGAGGAGGGAAGGCTGCTGAATTTAATGTTGGGGCACTTGCCCTGCCCGTTTGGTTGTCCCCCCCGGGGATGTTCTGTCTGGTCCAAGGATTGGAGGTCGGGATTGGTGCTTGTGTATATCTCTGCTGATTTCGTTGTTGTTGACTTTGTTGGTATTCGTTTAATTTCTTTAGCTTGAAGACGTATACAGGGCAAGTCTTATCGTTTGCCCTGTGTTGTCCTTGGCAGTTGCTACATTTATTTTCATCGGTTTCATCTAAGCACTGGGCAATCGTATGGTTGTTACTGCATTTCAGGGATTTTTGTGCCCGGGTGCAGTAAGTTGCTGCGTGCCCCCATTGCAAACATCTCTTGCATTGGAGAATCTGTGAATATTGTATCCTCCGTTCCCAGGTGATAGCTACATTGCAAGCGTCCTGAAATTTTTGCTGTAATGTCTTCAACGTATATTTTGGCTCCATAATTACTAGATATAATGGGCGGTTGGTATTGTTCATTTTGAAAACTTTATGGATATTTATATCTTGATTTTTCAGGTCTTCCAGAAGTTCTTGCGGCTCCGGTTCTTGGTCGAGTCCTCTTACAACAAAAGCTCTAGTCTTTTGTGTTTGTGATGCGTAGGTATGGTAAGTTTTATTTGAGTGTGTTTGTAAGTACTGCAAATAATTTTCATACTCCAGTTTGTCGGTTATTCTAACTATGGTGGTTCTCTTGGTAAACTTGATTGTATAACCTTTTTGGACTATTGCTTCAATATTGGTTTTAAACTCTTCGAATGCAACTTTGCCGCGGGCGACGCCGTCGATTACTACAGGTGGAGGTAAGTCCTTTTTTCCCTGTTTATTTGGTATTTCTGTTGTTGTTTTTTGTGTTGTTGTTTTTTCTCTTTCTTTTTCAGGTGCCGATGGCCCCATGTCCTGGAAAGTGAATGTTTGGACGTCATCTACATCATCATATGAATATTCAGAGTCATCGCTGAGAGCTTGGTATTGGTTGCTGACAGGTAAGTTATACTTAGTTTCGGTAATTGGTTTTGGGGTGTGGGCTACCCTGGAAGTACTTGGTTTAGTACTGGATGCTTCAGGTAAGGATTTAGGTAAGTTTTTCTCTTTTTTCTGTGATGTATTTCTATTTCTTACTTCTTCTGTTTTCTTCCTTAGGATTTCGGCTAGTTCTTCTTCATTGGGTAGGTTGACGTCAGGTAAGTTGGGAGCTACTCTTTTCGACTGTATTTCTGGTGGCGAGTGTGCCGGTCTTTTCTCTAAAGGAATTTGCGTATTCCCTTCCATGATTTTACTAAGGCTGAATATAGGGGCAGCTGCCGGAGGCTCTGCGGGTTCTGTTTCCATTGTGACTTCTGGAATTTCAGGGTTTTCAGCCAGAAGAAGTTGGTCTAGACGGACGAATTCTCCTAGTAAATGAGAGGTCTGCTCGATTTCTTCTGAAGTAAAATATATTGGATCGTTAGGGTCTTTCAGTGGTATGTTCTCATCATGTATCTGCTGAAAGTGCATGGTACACATTTGTCGGTGCTTCAGCCTTTTTAATTCTGGCTGTTTTGTGTGTAGTATTTTCCAATAGCGAGAACAAGTTTCGCATTGTTCATAGTATTTTTTCAGGTATTTCACATGAAATTTTTCGGTTAAACGTTGAAGTTTTGCACTTTCTCGCATGAGCAGGTTGTATGTGAAGCTGTATTCAGGATCTTCGCGTGTTTTGTAAGGACTCGATGAGAACTTCGAGGCATTTGAGGAGTCAGAATCTGTTGATTGGCGTGATTTTGCCATTTAGTTTGATTATGTACACTATATGTAATTATCGGTTGTCCATAGGTGAGGTAAGTATTGGCCCCGGGCGGCCGAACACCCGGTATTTGAATTGTTTCCACTGTAATTGGCTTCAAGATAATTGATGTTAAGTTTGGCACTTTTGCACTTTTGTGCGAAAACTCTCTTTCCATCAACAATTTTTTATGACGTATAAAAAATTGTTTGTTCAAATTTAAACTGATAAGGCGCTGCAAATCTATTGTTCAGAGATCGACTGCTCCGGTCGAGGGTTCGGAGCGTACTGGGAACGAGAACTACTTTACTTTTAATATGTCTTTATTATTCTAATAAAATGTTTACATCTCACCTAAAGATTGTTTTGGCATAGGCCACTGGAGATAATCTCCCCAGTGTGGCAGCGCAGCTACCACACCGGTTTACCACCCTTCCCAGAGCCTATAAAACCGGGGGCGCAGCCCCGGCGGACCGTTGGCAGGGTCCTTAATTAGGTGTGATGCTTTTATTTCTACACACTTCACTCACGTGCCGGCAGGAGCCTCAACGGGTGTTTTGAACTAATTATTGCGTAAGCATGACTTTAAAAAATAGTGACGCTGGCTATAGAAATCAGAATTGGAATGCGTCTGGCATTTGGGGAAAAATCTTCCAAAAAACCCCATTAATATTTAAGGTACAATGTAGCCTGACTTACGACCATCGCAGGTGACTTAAAGCTTATGCAGAGCAATCTGTTTCGTTCGTAAAATGAACGAATGTTGTGTATATTAAATTTAATTTTGAAATAAAATCATGATTGGACAATGGTTTGCATGCAAGGAAAGAGGCCACTGCTTAAGTTTTGGTTGTGTTGTAGTGAACGCATACGTCTACGTTCCCAGGTAGCTCCGACGCATGCGCACCACAATTTTTAATATGCTGACGATCAGCTAGTTCGACGTAAACGTCTTTTTCTTCCTCTTCACCCAGCATTCCCCACGGCTGCACATCTTCACACCACGACCAGAGATCCTCTTCTTCAGGCTTCGATGTTAATGCCCTTTTTGAGCCACCCACGGGGTTTGGGTCGCTTGCCACTTCTATGCCACTCGGCCGGCAGTCGGACGGAGGTTTAGGGAACCCTAACAGGTCCTGGACACCAAGTGCAGATTTGGCATCTCGGTCTGGGCCCTTTGCCACCTCCGCAGCGTTGACGGATGAGTCATAGCTAACTCCCTGGAGTTCTGATTGTCCATTGGGCGAACAAGAACCCATGGCATCGATGATCCAGGCCTCCAGGAAGCCGCTCGGCGAAGACGGTAGCAGCACGTCTTGCATTCGGTCTAAGACTGTTGCGAAATTTAAGGCCATGTGTCTGACTTCCAACAGCTTATTTAAAATGATGTTGAAATATCAAAGTTCTATTCTAACTTTGTTTAATATTTTAATTCTTAAAACTATTTTATGTCTAAGTATTTTCTCTAACTTAAAAACACAAAACAAACAACTTTAATAACTTTTATAAACTTTTTATTCATCCGATTTACGATGCTTTATTACTGCCGAAAAAGTCCCAGATTATGCTTTAGGAAACTTTTATTTAAATGCCAAAACAACTTATTATTTACTGTAAAAATATCTCATCAACTCGAGATATGACGTCATATGATGACTGCAGCTAAATTGATCTTTACTGTTTGAACCCCCGTGAATGACTGAATTAACAGAGCGCAAATTCGCTATTTATAGGAAAATCGAATACCAGAACACCCCCCCACTAAAGAGATCAATTTAGCTGTTGTCGAATAAACAACAACAACAAAATATTTACATTTACATTCTTACTTAACTATTTACACTTAGTACTTCTTGGTCTGGAGGATTATCCTGGTGTTGGTCACCATCCCTCTGGCCGTAGCTCCATTTCTACTCTATGCTACGCTTTAGAACATCTTGTTCTGGAGGATCGTCCTGGTGTTAGTCACCATCTCTCTGGCCGTAGCTCCATTGTGGTAATCTCTGCGGCTCCTGGCTTGATTCAGCAAGGACTGCAACTGTAGAGGCCACTCATCTCTTGGCATCGCTAAAATTCTCGTTTTCATCTGCTCAAATGGTATCATCGTGGAAGTTATTAACTTTTCTGCCGTGCCAACTGTTGTAATGTTGGTTGCGTGGGCAATCTTCTCTCGGTACTTCGCCACCTCTGGCATTAGCATCAATAAGCTGGGAGTTCCCCATCGGCTAATCACCTCGGCTTGTACAAATTCTGTTAAGGAAGCTGGGTGAATACTTCGGTGTGGTCTTGCTTCTATAAATCCACTGTATACGTCAACAGCACAGTATATTGTTGTATATCTACTGTGTCTGGTCCTTGGTAAATCTTCTATAACTGTAATTAAAACTGTGCCCCACGGTTTTAACATTCCGTGGCACAGGGCATCATTCTTGAAATGTTGACATAACACACATTGGCTGAAATGCGTGTCCACATCCTTGTCTATCATCGGCCACCATAACCATCTCTTGATAATATCTTTCATCCCTTCACGAGTGTTGTGGCGTATTCCATGTGCCAAATTGAGAATATTCTTCCTGTGGGTCCTCGGACACCACACCGCCACTCCATCTTCCTCCTGACGCCCCACAACTCCAAAGCGGTCAACCAGCGGCACCTCAGCTCCTCTTCGGATACTTTCACGCAGGTCCCTGGCAGCCGGGTCCATTGCTTGCGTTCCAACGATCCCTAGGAGTGCGGTTATCCACCGCCCATCACCTGGGGCCTCCTTCTCCAATTTGCCATGTAGCCACAAGACTGTTTCCCTATCTACTTCTTTTTGATGGGACACCACTTCAGGCACGTCATATTTCTTCAAAATTTCTTCTTTTACTTTAAAATGGGTCTTTGACCTAGGCGCATCGAAGGGCTTTAAGTCTTCCTTGCCTTTAACGGTCTTTTGCTCGGGCGCCATGTAGTGAACGCATACGTCTACGTTCCCAGGTAGCTCCGACGCATGCGCACCACAATTTTTAATATGCTGACGATCAGCTAGTTCGACGTAAACGTCTTTTTCTTCCTCTTCACCCAGCATTCCCCACGGCTGCACATCTTCACACCACGACCAGAGATCCTCTTCTTCAGGCTTCGATGTTAATGCCCTTTTTGAGCCACCCACGGGGTTTGGGTCGCTTGCCACTTCTATGCCACTCGGCCGGCAGTCGGACGGAGGTTTAGGGAACCCTAACAGGTCCTGGACACCAAGTGCAGATTTGGCATCTCGGTCTGGGCCCTTTGCCACCTCCGCAGCGTTGACGGATGAGTCATAGCTAACTCCCTGGAGTTCTGATTGTCCATTGGGCGAACAAGAACCCATGGCATCGATGATCCAGGCCTCCAGGAAGCCGCTCGGCGAAGACGGTAGCAGCACGTCTTGCATTCGGTCTAAGACTGTTGCGAAATTTAAGGCCATGTGTCTGACTTCCAACAGCTTATTTAAAATG
The DNA here is from genome assembly GCA_963920685.1 of Polydrusus tereticollis. NCBI lineage: Eukaryota > Metazoa > Arthropoda > Insecta > Coleoptera > Curculionidae > Polydrusus > Polydrusus tereticollis. The sequence goes on from OY987334.1 coordinate 28,646,566, forward strand.
ATGTTGAAATATCAAAGTTCTATTCTAACTTTGTTTAATATTTTAATTCTTTAAACTATTTTATGTCTAAGTATTTTCTCTAACTTAAAAACACAAAACAAACAACTTTAATAACTTTTATAAACTTTTTATTCATCCGATTTACGATGCTTTATTACTGCCGAAAAAGTCCCAGATTATGCTTTAGGAAACTTTTATTTAAATGCCAAAACAACTAATTATTTACTGTAAAAATATCTCATCAACTCGAGATATGACGTCATATGATGACTGCAGCTAAATTGATCTTTACTGTTTGAACCCCCGTGAATGACTGAATTAACAGAGCGCAAATTCGCTATTTATAGGAAAATCGAATACCAGAACAGTGTTGATACGCTGGGATAGCGGTCCGTCTCCGGGTAGCTCGGACGCATGCGCACAACGTATTCTATTATGCTGTCGTTCAGCTAGTTCAACATAAACTTGTTTGAACTCTTCTTCTTCACCCAGTATTCCCCACGGCTGTATTTCTTCGCACCACGACCAGAGATCCTCTTCTTCAGGCTTAGTTGTTATTGCCTGCGGTGAGTCACCCACGGGGTTTGGGTCGCTTGCCACTTCCTTGCCACTCGGCCGGCAGTCGGACGGAGGTTTAGAGAACCCTAACAGGTCCTGGACACCAGGTGCAGATGTGGCATCTCGGTCTGGGCCCTTCGCCACCTCCGTAACGTTGACGGAAAAGTCGTAGCGAACTTCCTGGAGTTCTGTTTGTCCATTGGGCGAGTATGCGGCCATGGCATCATTGATCCAGGCCTCCAGAAAGCCGCTCGGCGAAGACGGTAGCAGCACGTCTTGCATTCTGTCAAAAACTGCTGCGTAATTTAAGGCCATGTGTCTAAATCACAACAGTCTTGTTAAAACGTAATAAAATTGTTTTAAAACTTTTCTCCTAACTCTGTATATTATGTAGGTCTTATTCTGACTCTATATAATGTATGACTAATAACACTTTTTATGCCTAAGTATTTATTCAACTTAAAAACACAAAATTAAACGACTTCGTAACTTTAACAAATATTTTATTGGTCCGACTTTTATTTGGACAACTCCCAAGAAAGTCCCAGATTATGCTTTAGGAACTTTCCGTTAAACTACGTATTACAAAATTAGTTCTTGTGAAAATAACTCATCATCTAGAGTTATGACGTCATATGATGACTGCAGCTAATTTGATCTTTCTTACTTGAACCCCCGTGAATGACTGAATAGCATACAAATTTGTCGGCTATTTATAGTAAAATCCAATACCAAAACACCACCCCCCTGAAGAGATCCAATTAGCTGTTGTCGAATGAACAACAACAACAAATATTTACAGTTACAATTTACCTAACTAATATATACACTTTTCTTCATCTGTTTCATCGAGGATTGTCCTGGTGTTGATCGCCATCCCTCTGGCCGTAGCTCCATTTCTACTCTATGCTACGCTTTAGAACGTTCGGGTCTGGAGGATCGTCTTGGTGTTCATCACCATCTCTCTGGCTGTGGCTCCGTTGAACTCATCTCTGCGGCTCCTGGCTTGGTTCAGCAAGGACTGCAGCTGTAGAGGCCATTCTTCTCTGGTCATCATTAAAATTCTAGTCTTCATTCGTTGGAATGGTATCATCGTGGCGGCTACTAAGCTCTCTGCCGTGCCAACTGTTGTTATGTTGGTTGCATGGGCTATCTTCTCCCTGTACTTTGCCACATCTGGTGCTAGCATCAACAAACTGGGTGTTCCCCATCTGCTAATCACTTCGGCTTGTACAAATTCTATTAACGAGGCTGGGTGAATACTTCTGTGTGGTCTTGCTTCTATAAATCCACTAAATACATCAACAGCACAGTACAGTGTTGTAAATCTACTGTGTCTGGTCCTTGGCAAATCTCCAATAATCGTAATTAAAACTGCGCCCCACGGTTTTAACATTCCGTGGCACAGGTCATCTTGTTTGAAGTGCTGACAACACAAACACTGACTAAAGTGCGTGTCCACATCCTTCTCTATCGTCGGCCACCATAACCATTTCGTGATAATCTCCTTCATTCCTTGTCTAGTATTGTGGCGTATTCCATGAGCCAAGTTGAGTATATTTCGCCTGTGGTTCCTCGGACACCACACCGCCACTCCGTCTTCCTCTTGACGCCCCACAACTCCAAAGCGGTCTACCAGCGGCACCTCAGCTCCTCCTTGGATACTTTCTCGCAGGTCCCTGGCAACCGGGTCCATTGCTTGCGTTCCAACAATCCCTAGGAGTGCGGTTATCCACCGCCCATCTCCTGGGGCCTCCTTCTCCAACTTGCTATGCAACCACAAGACTGTCTCCGCATCTACTTCTGTTTGATGTGACACCACTTCAGGCACGTCATATTTCAAAACTTCTTTTTCTTCTTTAAACTCCTTAACTTCCTTAAAATGGGTCTTTGACCTAGGCGCATCGAAGGGCTTTAAGTCTTCCTTGCCTTTAACGGTCTTTCGCTCGGGCGCCATGATACGCTGGGATAGCGGTCCGTCTCCGGGTAGCCTTGACGCATGCGCACAACGTATTCTATTATGCTGTCGTTCAGCTAGTTCAACATAAACTTGTTTGAACTCTTCTTCTTCACCCAGTATTCCCCACGGCTGTATTTCTTCGCACCACGACCAGAGATCCTCTTCTTCAGGCTTAGTTGTTATTGCCTGCGGTGAGTCACCCACGGGGTTTGGGTCGCTTGCCACTTCTTCGCCACTCGGCCGGCAGTCGGGCGGAGGTTTAGAGAACCCTAACAGGTCCTGGACACCAGGTGCAGATGTGGCATCTCGGTCTGGGCCCTTCGCCACCTCCGTAACGTTGACGGAAAAGTCGTAGCGAACTTCCTGGAGTTCTGTTTGTCCATTGGGCGAGTATGCGGCCATGGCATCATTGATCCAGGCCTCCAGAAAGCCGCTCGGCGAAGACGGTAGCAGCACGTCTTGCATTCTGTCAAAGACTGCTGCGTAATTTAAGGCCATGTGTCTAAATCACAACAGTCCTGTTAAAACGTAATTAAAATTTTTCAAAACTTTTATTCAACTCTGTATATTATATAGGTCTTATTCTGACTCTATATAATGTATGACTAATAACACTTTTTATGCCTAAGTATTTATTCAACTTAAAAACACAAAATTAAACGACTTCGTAACTTTAACAAATATTTTATTGGTCCGACTTTTATTTGGACAACTCCCAAGAAAGTCCCAGATTATGCTTTAGGAACTTTCCGTTAAACTACGTATTACAAAATTAGTTCTTGTGAAAATCACTCATCATCTCGAGTTATGACGTCATATGATGACTGCAGCTAAATTGATCTTATCTGTTTGAACCCCCGTGAATGACTGAATAGCATACAAATTTGTCGGCTATTTATAGTAAAATCCAATACCAGAACAGTGTTGTAATGCAACGATACGTCTCCGTCTCCGGGTAGCCTTGACGCATGCGCACAACGTATTCTATTATGCTGTCGTTCAGCTAGTTCAACATAAACTTGTTTGAACTCTTCTTCTTCACCCAGTATTCCCCACGGCTGTATTTCTTCGCACCACGACCAGAGATCCTCTTCTTCAGGCTTAGTTGTTATTGCCTGCGGTGAGTCACCCACGGGGTTTGGGTCGCTTGCCACTTCTTCGCCACTCGGCCGGCAGTCGGGCGGAGGTTTAGAGAACCCTAACAGGTCCTGGACACCAGGTGCAGATGTGGCATCTCGGTCTGGGCCCTTCGCCACCTCCGTAACGTTGACGGAAAAGTCGTAGCGAACTTCCTGGAGTTCTGTTTGTCCATTGGGCGAGTATGCGGCCATGGCATCATTGATCCAGGCCTCCAGAAAGCCGCTCGGCGAAGACGGTAGCAGCACGTCTTGCATTCTGTCAAAGACTGCTGCGTAATTTAAGGCCATGTGTCTAAATCACAACAGTCCTGTTAAAACGTAATTAAAATGTTTCAAAACTTTTATTCAACTCTGTATATTATATAGGTCTTATTCTGACTCTATATAATGTATGACTAATAACACTTTTTATGCCTAAGTATTTATTCAACTTAAAAACACAAAATTAAACGACTTCGTAACTTTAACAAATATTTTATTGGTCCGACTTTTATTTGGTCAACTCCCAAGAAAGTCCCAGATTATGCTTTAGGAACTTTCCGTTAAACTACGTATTACAAAATTAGTTCTTGTGAAAATAACTCATCATCTCGAGTTATGACGTCATATGATGACTGCAGCTAAATTGATCTTATCTGTTTGAACCCCCGTGAATGACTGAATAGCATACAAATTTGTCGGCTATTTATAGTAAAATCCAATACCAGAACACCCCCCCCCTTAGAGATCGATTTAGCTGTTGTCGAATAATCAACAACAACAAAATATTTACAGTTACAATTTTTTTTACTTCCCTATATATACACTTTTCTTCATCTGTTTCTTAGAGGATTTCCTGGTGTTGATCGCCATCCCTCTGGCCGTAGCTCCATTTCTACTCTATGCTACGCTTTAGAACGTTCGGGTCTGGAGGATCGTCTTGGTGTTCATCACCATCTCTCTGGCTGTGGCTCCGTTGAAGTCATCTCTGCGGCTCCTGGCTTGGTTCAGCAAGGACTGCAGCTGTAGAGGCCATTCTTCTCTGGTCATCATTAAGATTCTAGTCTTCATTCGTTGGAATGGTATCATCGTGGCGGCTACTAAGCTCTCTGCCGTGCCAACCGTTGTTATGTTGGTTGCATGGGCTATCTTCTCCCTGTACTTGGCCACATCTGGTGCTAGCATCAACAAACTGGGTGTTCCCCATCTGCTAATCACTTCGGCTTGTACAAATTCGATTAGCGAGGCTGGGTGAATACTTCTGTGTGGTCTTGCTTCTATAAATCCACTAAATACATCAACAGCACAGTACAGTGTTGTAAATCTACTGTGTCTGGTCCTTGGCAAATCTTCAATGATTGTAATTAAAACTGCGCCCCACGGTTTCAACATTCCGTGGCACAGGTCATCTTGTTTGAAGTGCTGACAACACAAACACTGACTAAAGTGCGTGTCCACATCCTTCTCTATCGTCGGCCACCATAACCATTTCGTGATAATCTCTTTCATTCCTTGTCTCGTGTTGTGGCGTATCCCATGTGCTAAGTTGAGAATATTACTTCTATAATTCCTTGGACACCAAACCGCTACTGCTCCGTCGTCCTCCTGACGCCCCACAACTCCAAAGCGTTCTACCAGCGGCACCCCAGCTCCTTTTCGGATACTTTCACGTAGGTCCCTGGCAGCCGGGTCCATTGCTTGCGTTCCAACGATCCCTAGGAGTGCGGTGATCCATCGCCCATCACTTGGGGCCTCAGCCTTCAACTTGCCATGTAGCCACAAGACGGTTTCCTCATCTATTCCTGTTTGATGGGACACCACTTCAGGCACGTCATATTTCAAAACTTCTTTAACTTCTTTAAACTTCAAAACTTCTTCGACTTCTTTAAACTTTAATACTTCTTCAACTTCCTTAAACTTCAATACTTCTTTAACTTCTTTAAAATGGGTCTTTGACCTAGGCGCATCGAAGGGTTTTGCGTCCTTCCCGCCTTCAACGGTCTTTTGCTCGGGCGCCATGTAATGCAACGATACGTCTCCGTCTCCGGGTAGCCTTGACGCATGCGCACAACGTATTCTATTATGCTGTCGTTCAGCTAGTTCAACATAAACTTGTTTGAACTCTTCTTCTTCACCCAGTATTCCCCACGGCTGTATTTCTTCGCACCACGACCAGAGATCCTCTTCTTCAGGCTTAGTTGTTATTGCCTGCGGTGAGTCACCCACGGGGTTTGGGTCGCTTGCCACTTCTTCGCCACTCGGCCGGCAGTCGGGCGGAGGTTTAGAGAACCCTAACAGGTCCTGGACACCAGGTGCAGATGTGGCATCTCGGTCTGGGCCCTTCGCCACCTCCGTAACGTTGACGGAAAAGTCGTAGCGAACTTCCTGGAGTTCTGTTTGTCCATTGGGCGAGTATGCGGCCATGGCATCATTGATCCAGGCCTCCAGAAAGCCGCTCGGCGAAGACGGTAGCAGCACGTCTTGCATTCTGTCAAAGACTGCTGCGTAATTTAAGGCCATGTGTCTAAATCACAACAGTCCTGTTAAAACGTAATTAAAATGTTTCAAAACTTTTATTCAACTCTGTATATTATATAGGTCTTATTCTGACTCTATATAATGTATGACTAATAACACTTTTTATGCCTAAGTATTTATTCAACTTAAAAACACAAAATTAAACGACTTCGTAACTTTAACAAATATTTTATTGGTCCGACTTTTATTTGGTCAACTCCCAAGAAAGTCCCAGATTATGCTTTAGGAACTTTCCGTTAAACTACGTATTACAAAATTAGTACTTGTGAAAATAACTCATCATCTCGAGTTATGACGTCATATGATGACTGCAGCTAAATTGATCTTATCTGTTTGAACCCCCGTGAATGACTGAATAGCATACAAATTTGTCGGCTATTTATAGTAAAATCCAATACCAGAACAGTGTCGATATATATAGCTGATCTAACTCCTCTAACAAGCTCCTCCCACTGCATTTGTGGGCGTTTTGGATAGTTTGTGTGCGCGTTGTTTGGAAATTTTTGAGTAGTGCCGAGTTCCAGGTCTGCTAGCAGTCCCCGCCCACAAAGTAGGTTTGGGCCAATAGCAGGCCTAGAACTCTTGTGTGATGCTTGTCTGTTCATTATGTGTGTTTTATTATTTTGTGTTTAATTGTATTGTGTAATATGTTTGTTTTAATTGTATGGTATAGTGTTATGCAGCTACGGGAGGGGCTGGTGCCAGAGAGGCAGCCCAGAGTATATTGGTCCATGTTTTATGTGTCTGTTTATGTCATGTCTTAGTTCTGTTATGTTTGTTGTCAGTGGTGAGTTGTGTATGTTACGTAAGTAAAACTTCGTAGAGATGTCAATTATATGTTGTCTTATGTTTTCTACAGCGGCCATATGGTGAAGATCCGCGATGCGCGCATATCTTCCAGAAGATGTGACGCATCGCAGAATCTTATTCTCAAATCTTAATAACCGTGTTAATTGGGTATCAGATGCAGAACACCATATGGGCGCTGCATAGGTCAGTATTGGTCGAATTATTTGTATGTATATTAGTCCCTTGTTGGTTGGAGATAGTGGGGATCTGGGGGAGAGAAGGGAATAAAGACTTTGCATTGCCGCAAAAGCCTTTTTTAGGGTGTTGGAGATATGCGTCATAAAAGAAAGTCTTTCATCCAAAATAAGTCCTAAGTAAGTCATTTTGTTAGTTGGTTTTATGTATTGATTGTTGATTTTAATAGGTACAAAGATTTTGTTGTTTGTAAATTTCTTCGTAAGAATAGTACAAACGGTCTTGTCGGAGTTCACCGTAATTTTCCATTTGGAAAAATACGGTGACAGCAAGTCGACATGCGACTGGATTTGCCTTTTTGCTGCCTCCGCATAGAACGAATGCGCGTATATTAGCGCATCGTCCGCATACAGGGCAATTTTAGTGAGGGGGTACTTCGGTATGTCTGCAGTAAAGAGATTGTACAGAATGGGCGATAAAACAGTGCCCTGAGGCACCCCTGCAGTAATTGTCCTGGGTGCGGACAATGCGCTTTCAACTCTTACGAACTTGAGTTTTGTGCGGTAAGTCCGTTCAGTGTGTCTGTCCACATGTCATTTTTATGTTTGTTGATTTTTTCCGGTATTGTCCGTTGTAGTTCGTTCATACGAAGTCTGTCTATAGGTCTTTGCAACCGTTGTCATTGCTTCTTGACACGGTTTTTAAAGGATATGAGATTTAAGATTTCTTGAGGAAGTTTATCCTTTTTGTGTCTAATTTTGACAACGGTTGCAACTTGGTCACGTGCATGTTGTATGCTTGTTGTGAGTTTGTCTACTTCTGTTTCGAGTTCTGTGATAGAGTTAATGTTGCTGTTAATTGTCGTTTGTTCGTTAAATATTTGTCTATATTGTCTCCAATTTATGTTTTTTAGTAGGTAAGTTGTGTTTGGTGCCTCGTAAGACATTTGGATATGCCATTGGATCATCAGGGGTAAGTGGTCTGAACTTAATTCATCAAAAATAGTCGCCTCGGAGAGGCCGAGTATATTTTTATTTATGAATATATCAATAAAAGTAGGTGTCATGCCGTTTGGCGGATAATGACTCGGCCTCTCCGAGGCGACTAGTTGAAGGTTGTTATCCATTATGTAATCATAAACGACGTTGCCATAATGATTGTTTTGGTGATTGCCCCACATATCATGCCGAGCATTTAAGTCGCCTACTAAGAGAACCTTCTCAAAGCTGGCAAAGAATGGATTAAAATCTGCTTCAGTCAACTGCATACGCGGTGGTGCGTATGCAGTTGTTATGACTGTATTGTTCCTTAATCTTATTGAGACATGTTCTATTTGACTAATATTATTGTTGATCTGTGAATGGGGGAGGTTACTTTTAATAAGTAAGGCCACGCCTCCTCCACGCACGTTACGGTCGGCACGATAGACCGTGTAATTTTTAATTGTTAATTTATCCATTTCTGTCAGCTTTGTTTCGGTGACGCAAGCCACGTCTACATTATAGTTACGTAAAAAGTGAATGAATTCACCTGTCTTATTTTTTAAGCCGTTCGCATTCCAATTCATGACTTTTAAGCATAGGGACTTTGCCCCAGTGCTATTTTTATGTTTATTGTTCTGTTTATTTTTATTTTGATTAATTACATTTATATTTTTATTTTGATTATATCCTGCCATTATAATTCATATCTATCAACGTTTAAAGAGAATTCTAAAATATTGGCGAATTTTTCCTGATTGGAATTTGAGTTTTTAAGCACTGTGACAAAGTCCCTAAGCATTGTTACTATGCCTGCTATGTTAAATTGTTTTAACTCGTTGAAAACACCCATTAAGTCTCCTACCTGGCTGTTTCCTGAAGCGATCGCACTGTTGGTTGCACTAGGCTGTTGCCTGTGCGCTGGTGGCTGGGACTGATGTTGTTGTTGTTGCAGTGGTGGCTGTTGTTGTTGTTGTGGTGGCTGCTGTCTTTGGCGGAGGGCTGGGAAGTTGCTGTTAGTTAGAGATGGGCCACTTGCCCTGGCCGATACGTTGACCCCACTTGCCCTGGGGTGGTTCTTGTCTGTCCATGCATTAAAGGCTGGTGGTGGAGCGTCAATGTACTCTGGTTGGTCTTGTCGTGTGTTTTGAGCTAGTTTTCGAATTTTAAAAATGTAAACGGGACAATGCTCGTCGTTAGATAAGTGTGCTCCCTCGCAATTTGCACATTTAGGGGTGAAACTTGGGGTGCAATCTTTGGTTAGGTGTAGGCCGGCACACCTCATACACCTGGCTTGGCGATGGCAGTAAGTTGTAGCGTGTCCCCAGAGCTGGCAACGCTTGCACTGCATGATGGTGGTTTGGGTTCTTCTTCTCTCCCAGCTGATAGCGACATGCTGTAGGTAGGTTACTTTTTGTTGGAGTTTAGTCAGTGTCGTGTCTCCCGCAAACACAGCCATAAAAAGTGGTTTGAATTGCGTTCTAAGTCTGAAAACTTGTCTGCACGTGAGTCCGTATTTGTCCGTCAGTTCTTCCTGAATCTCTTCAGGAGTCGGTTCATTTTCCAAACCGCGGATAATGAAAGCATTTGTCTTCTCTGTCATTTTGGCGTATGTATGAAATAGGTTTTTGTCGTCAGTTTTAAGTAAGCGTAAATACGTATTATACGCATCGATGTTCCCAAAGTGGACAATGATTGTCTTTTTGGCGAACTTGATGGTAAAGTCTTTTGTAATAGATTCAAGGTGTTGTTTGAATGTATTAAAGTTATCTCTACCACCAAAATTGCCATCTAGGACAATGGGGGGAATTTGTTATTTCGTTATTGTTTGTTCGTTTGTCGGTTTTATTGTTTGTTTAGTTTTGTTTCTGATTTGTTTTTGTGTAGGTAAGTTGTCTTGTACGTCATCGTCTTCGCTGTCTGTCAGTGGTGTGGTTGGTATTTGTGGTGCGTCATTAGGTGTCAGTGGTGCGTAACGGTTTTTTGTCTGTGTGTGTTGCAACGGTTTGACTATTTCATGTAAGTGGAAAGATTTTCCAAAGCTTTTGGAGATTTTGATCGGGTTGGCCTCTGGGGACGTAGGTTGGTGCTGGCGTTTTCGGGCTGCGGTGACGAACGGCTCGGGGTTGTCGGTATCCATGTCCTCATCGCTTGGGAGGGAGGGGTGTGATGTAATCACTGGTTCTCTGACTGCATACATTAGCGGTTTTTCTTTTTGTCCTGGCGGTAGGTACTGCACAAGCCTGTTGTCTGCTAGGTTGGGGGGTGCATTCGTCGGGGTAGTAGCTTCTTCTTCGGTTTCGTAGCTGCTCTGGTAGTCATCAGTTGAGGGTAGCTTCTTCTTCTTCATCTGTTTGGATTTGGAAGTTGTGGCCTCTGGGACTGCAAAATTTTCGACAGTATCTCGAGGGGCGGTGGTTAGAGGTGAGGTGGGTGGAGCCACTCTTGTTGGCGAGTGGCCAACCGGTCCTCTTGATTTAGCTTTGGGGGCGGGGCCTCCGGATATACTCGGTGGGTTCATCATCGTCGGTTTGCTTTTGGTTTGCGTCTTTGAATCCGAGGAATCTGAAAAAGAGGTCTTTGTTTTGGGGATGGGGATGGTTAATGTGGTTTCACCGTGAATCTTGTTTAAGTGTTCAACAATTTCAGTTCTAATTTTAATGTCTAATTTCGTTGTAGATGATAGAAAATAGTTTTTTCGATAGTTATTGCATGATTTGCAGTTTATATCATCTACATAAGTATTTAATTTTAAGTTTAATACGCCTCTAGTGGCTTTTATGCGCCCTGCGGGCTCGTTAGAAATGTTTTCCACATCACTGTTGTCTGTTATTGTGTCGGAGGCATCACTAAGTCTGCTGGTCATCTAGTGACCCGTAGTTTGTTCTAGTGACCAGTACTTATTGTTTAGTAACCCACACTTGTTTTATGCGAAAATTTTGGCGTTCGCGCCGTTAATAAGTAAATTATTGAAATATATACACTGTTTATGTTCCCAACTACACTAAAAATCTATTTACACTATATTACACCTATATTTAAAAGTCTATTAGTCCACAAAGTCTAAGTCCATGCTACACCCTAAGTCTATTACCTATTTTTTGACGGTTTCTTAGCTTGAAAACTGCCACAAACACATCGCCTGAGGTGTAAGGGATGTTTTGGCACCCTTTGGGATCGTTTTAGCACCCTCAGGACACCTCAGGGTAGCACAATTAATCTAGAACACAAAAATAGTCTAGTGACCAGCACTTTTCGCGCCCGAATTTTAAATGTTTTTAAGTTTATTTTGGTTCAGGAAGCTCGCCTGTCCATCCCCTATCGCAGGGGAGGCCACGTAACGCTGCTTACAACTGAAAAAACTCGCGAAAATCGCGAAAATTTGTTCGCACGTGGAGCTTCGCTGCGCGAAAACTCCTTATTTTTTGTGATACTACTGATAAGCAATACAATGAGTTTTAGAGATAACGGAGCTTGAAACTTCCTTTTTTTGCTCTGACTGTGTCTAACGAGTGCTAAACACAGTATGGGAACGAGAACTAAAAATTTTTAATTTTAAAATACTTTATTATTCCTAAATAGGTATTTTCACATTTCACCTCTTTTACGTGGCTAGGCCCCTGGAGCTATTCTCCCCGACTCTGCGGCAAACCACGCTGTGTCGGTTTGTATAACCTACCCTGAGTGCCTCTAAAACTGGGGACGCAGCCCCAGCGGGTCGTTGGCCTGACCCCTAATGAAGTAAAAATGTGATTAAATTACACATAAAACAACTCGCGTTCTGGCTGGAGCCTATCCGGGTGTATTAATTCAATATTGCTCGAAAGCGTGAAGAGCGTTGCGACAATGATTATAAGACCCATGAATTAGAATGCTTGACATTTGGGGAAAAAGCTGCCAAAAAACCCCATTAATATTTCAGGTACAACGTAGCATGACTTACGACCATTGAGGTGATTTAAAGCATATGCAGGGCAACCTGTCTTGTTTCATAAAAATAAACAAGGTAAAATATATGATATTTAATTTTAAAACGTCCTTTTGTCTGTACGTCGGTTTGTTGTAGAAAAGAGGCCACTGTTTAAATTTTGTTTGTCTTGAAGTGATACGCTACGTCTACGTTCCCAGGTAGCTCCGACGTACGTTCACCACAATTTTTTATATGCTGACGATCAGCTAGTTCGACGTAAACGTCTTTTTCTTCCTCTTCACCCAGCATTCCCCACGGCTGCACATCTTTACTCCACGACCAGAGATCCTCTTCTTCAGGCTTCGATGTTAATGCCCTTTTTGAGCCACCCACGGGGTTTGGGTCGCTTGCCACTTCTATGCCACTCGGCCGGCAGCCGGACGGAGGTTTAGGGAACCCTAACAGGTCCTGGACACCAAGTGCAGAATTGGCATCTCGGTCTGGGCCCTTTGCCACCTCCGCATCGTCGACGGAAGAGTCGTAGCTAACTCCCTGGAGTTCTGATTGTCCATTGGGCGACGGAAAACCCATGGCATCGATGATCCAGGCCTCCAGGAAGCCGCTCGGCGTAGACGGTAGCAGCACGTCTTGCATTCGGTCTAAGACTGTTGCGAAATTTAAGGCCATGTGCCTGACTTCCAACAGCTTATTTAAAATGAAGTTAAAATATCAAAGTTCTATTCTAACTTTGTTTAATATTTTATTCCTTAAAACTATTTTATGTCTAAGTATTTTTTCTAACTTAAAAACACAAAATAAACAACTTTGTAACTTTTATAAAACTTTTATTCATCCGATTTACGATGCTTTATTTACTGCCGAAAAAGTCCCAGATTATGCTTTAGGAAACTTTTATTTGAATACAAAAACAACTTATTATTTACTGTAAAAATATCTCATCAACTCGAGATATGACGTCATATGATGACTGCAGCTAATTTGATCTTATCTGTTTGAACCCCCGTGAATGACTGAATTAACAGAGCGCAAATTCGCTATTTATAGGAAAATCGAATACCAGAACAGTCTTGTCCTGGCACAATGATGCCTTCGCTTCCTCCTTCGAGGGGCCTATCCCTGGAAGTTCTTAGTACCTCGGCTAGCTTACAGTCGTTTTCTCAGGGGCGGCATATTGTGTAGCGCAGTTTGAAACCGCACCCAAGCAGCGGCTTAGGGGCGGCCTCGGTAATTGAGAGCATCTTCGCCTTCTGCCGTCAGGGCTGGCGGAATTTCACTTTGCCACGTGGTTTTTACGGCTTGCCGACCTGGTGCAGGTTATGCCCAGGTGGTATCCACTCGTACAGGTCTTCTCGGTAGTGGCACACGACGCTGGAGGACTGGCAACTGTCATCCAGTCCTGGCATCGGCGGTCTCGTACTTAATCATCTTGAATTCATTTTGCCACGTGGTTTCTGCTGCTTGCCGACCTGGTGCAGGTTATGCCCAGGCGGTATACACTCGTACAGGTCTTCTCGGTAGTGGCACTCGACGCTGGAGGACTGGCAACTGTCATCCAGGCCTGGCATCGGCGGTCTCTTACTTAATCTTCTTTAATTCATTTTGCCACGTGGTTTCTGCTGCTTGCCGACCTGGTGCAGGTTATGCCCAGGCGGTATACACTCGTACAGGTCTTCTCGGTAGTGGCACTCGACGCTGGAGGACTGGCAACTGTCATCCAGGCCTGGCATCGGCGGATTCGCACTTCATTAACTTTAAATCATCTTGCCACGTGGTTTTGGCTTCTTGCCGACCTGGTGCAGGTTATGCCCAGGTGGCATTCACTCGTACATGTCTTCTCCGTAGTGGCACTTGACGCTGGAGGACTGGCAAAGGACAACCAGTCCTGGCATCGGCGGTTTCGTACTCGGGTAACTTTATTCTTGCTTGATTCTTCTTCGCCACTCGGTTTTCTTTGCTTCTCCACCTGGAGCAGGTTACGCCCAGGTCCAACCATTCGTACGCGTCACCCAGGGCGATGGCGTCCGGCGCGCAGCTAATCCAATAGCGGCACCGTCGGCTATGTCGGTATCCGTCGCACACCACTAGGCTGCCGAACTGGCGCAAATAATGCCCAGGTGGAAAACACTCAACTTAGTGTCACATTCATACGTTGCTGGCATCCATACGTTAAAATTGTCCATCTTCCTCTTCACTATATTTCTTCTTTCGGACCTGCCCGTACACTAGGTACGAACGCCTCGGATCGACTAGGAACCACTGCACCCTCGCAGTATCGGGTTCGACTACGGCGCCCTTCACCGGTGCTACATCAGCACGTCAAACTTTTACTTAGGTTTCCCAAGGGACTTCCCCCCCAAATGAAACCTCCATGCCGCTTTTAGCCAGTGACAAAGGCCCAGCACGTCTTTACCACTGCATGGTACGACACCAACTGAGCTAAAGGCCCAGCACGTCTTTACCACTGCATGGTACGACACCAACTGAGCTCTGTCTTGAGAAACGCGCTATTTATAGCCGTTTCCCAAGACCGAGTTCCAAAACACCCCCACCCTCAAGAGCCTTTGTCACTGGTGATCTATTTAACCATGCCCATCTGGCATGATTATACACCATTTACAATACAACATTTCTTTCAACAAATACAAAACTTAACTACTAATACAACAACTAACAACTAATATACAATAATTCTTCGTTTCTTCACTTTCTTCTTCCTTAGCATCGTCCCGGCGACCTCGGTCTGAGGGGCCGTGGTCCGGTCTTCATCTACTCGTTCATCGCGTGCTCCATACGTCGTCTCAAAAGATCCCTCTCCATGGAGGAGAGCTAGCGACGAGAAAGTCCAAGAATGGTGAACTCTCATCCCTCCATAGGAGGTCCCCTTGATAGTCGTCTCTGCACAATGACTGTTTAATCTTCGGTCCATCTGATTTAACAATTCTGTCCTCATCAGTTCTTGTCTATGATATTCGACCCAAATTCAAGCCTCCCCACACTTTTCGCTCTGCTCTGATGTTATTTGCAAGGCGTTCAGCAGGTCGGGTTGTCAACGTTCAACGATAGCTTAGGCCCAAAGGACCTAACTCCGTTAGTGGGTTCTTTTTCACTCCTATCGCCTGAGTGAGTCAACTAGTTGGGCGCCATGTCCTGGCACAATGATGCCTTCGCTTCCTCCTTCGAGGGGCCTATCCCTGGAAGTTCTTAGTACCTCGGCTAGCTTACAGTCGTTTTCTCAGGGGCGGCATATTGTGTAGGGCAGTTTGAAACCGCACCCAAGCAGCGGCTTAGGGGCGGCCTCGGTAATTGAGAGCATCTTCGCCTTCTGCCGTCAGGGCTGGCGGAATTTCACTTTGCCACGTGGTTTTTACGGCTTGCCGACCTGGTGCAGGTTATGCCCAGGTGGTATCCACTCGTACAGGTCTTCTCGGTAGTGGCACACGACGCTGGAGGACTGGCAACTGTCATCCAGTCCTGGCATCGGCGGTCTCGTACTTAATCATCTTGAATTCATTTTGCCACGTGGTTTCTGCTGCTTGCCGACCTGGTGCAGGTTATGCCCAGGCGGTATACACTCGTACAGGTCTTCTCGGTAGTGGCACTCGACGCTGGAGGACTGGCAACTGTCATCCAGGCCTGGCATCGGCGGATTCGCACTTCATTAACTTTAAATCATCTTGCCACGTGGTTTTGGCTTCTTGCCGACCTGGTGCAGGTTATGCCCAGGTGGCATTCACTCGTACATGTCTTCTCCGTAGTGGCACTTGACGCTGGAGGACTGGCAAAGGACAACCAGTCCTGGCATCGGCGGTTTCGTACTCGGGTAACTTTATTCTTGCTTGTGTCCTGGCACAGTTCGCCTTCGCTTCCTCCTTCAAGGGGCATATCCCTGGCAGTTCCGCGGCTAGCTTCAGTCAATATCTCAGGGGCGGCGATCTGTGTAGGGCAGTTTGAGACCGCCCCAGGTCCTTTCCTGGGGACGGCCTCGGTAGTTGAGAGCATGTCGTGTTCTTCTTCGTCCTCCGCCGTCCGGGCTGGAGGGGTTTCACTGTATAGTGCCATAATTTCGGCCAATGCAATGTTTGCCGTACGCGGCTTCTTCGCTGCCGTCCTGGGGCAGGTTATGCCCAGGTGGTAGATCCTTGTACTCGGTGCTTTGGGGTCGGCACTAGGTACTGGAGGTGAGGCCTCACCGTCCAGCTCTTGGCGTCGCCTGTTTTTCGTTATTTAGTCGAAAAATCACGTTTGCCACGTGGTTTTCGTCTTCCGCCGACCTGGTGCAGGTTATGCCCAGGTGGTATTCGCTTGCACACGCCTCTCTGGCGATGGCGTCGGCTTCTGTAGGTGTGGCACAGTCCGTACAATGCTGGCAACGCCGGCTATGTCGGATTCTCGTCGTATTTCTTTTTTAATTTGGTTTGCCACGTAGTTTTCGCGTCTTGCCGACCTGGTGCAGGTTATGCCCAGGTGGTAAACTATTGTATACGCTTCCCTGGCGATGGCGTCGGCTGCTACGGTTATGGCATGGGTCATCCAATGTTGGCAACGTCGGCTATGACCGGTGATCGTAGTTATTCTTCTCAAAATTCGTTCGCCGCTAAGTTTTCTTCTTCTGCCGACCTGGTGCAGGTTATGCCCAGGTGGTAGATTATTGTATACGCTTCCCTGGCGATGGCGTCGGCTGCTACGGTTATGGCATGGGTCATCCAATGTTGGCAACGTCGGCGATGACCGGTGATCGTATTATTTCTTCTTAAAATTAATTCTCTAGGTGGATTGGTGCTCGGAACGATTGGCCCTCCTCCGACGATCGTGAGCGGACTCTTTCCCCTAGGTGCCTGCAAAATCTGTCCGTATTCCAGGTACAAACTTCTAAGACGGCCAGGAACCACTGTTTCCTCACAGTATCGGGCTCGACTACGGCGTCTCTCCGCCGGTGCTTCTTCAGCACGCCTTGCTTTTATCTTCAGGTTCACGTATGCCCTCTTGACATACCCAGGTCTCCGGAAGCTCCAAGATCAACTGGCAAAATTTTGGTGACGGTCGTCCAAAGAAAAAGACTTATGCAGATTTTAAAAACCAGAAATATTGCTCAACAATTACTTTTAGTTGTTTACTGTCTTATGGTTCTGCACCGACTGGCTATTCACTAAGAAATCGCGCTATTTATAGCCGATTTCCACGCTTGAATACCACAACACCCCCCCCCTTAAGAGCAGTGTTTATGGTATGTTTATTTAACTGTACCCATCTGGTACAATTATACTATATTTATAATATCAAATCTTAAAACTAATCAAATTCCTAACAACATTATAACGAATAACTAAGTCCATAAACAACAATAATATACAAAATAACTAAGTCCAAATAAACATATTTTAAAATCACTTCCTTTCGTAGGATGATTTCTCTTTTTCTCTAGTCCGAGGCGATTTCTCAACCTCCGTAGCTCTAGCTTCACTTGGCGGTTCTTCCTCAGGTGACCCGGCATAGGCCTCCTGTGGGTAGTTCTCTGGCGACCTGGAGGACTCCTCGGAGGCTTCAGGTGGCTTCTCTCTCGGCTGCCTCAATGCTGGTACGGCGACCTCGGGCTGAGGGGCCGTAGTTTCTTCCCCATCTGGTGGTTTCTCCTTAGGCTGCCTCAATGCTGGTACCTCGGCGACCTCGGGCTGAGGGGCCGGAATTTCTTTCATTTCAGGGGGTTGGCTATGGAGCTCTTCCTCCTCACTTGGACTGCTATCTTCCTCAGTGCTTGAGTAGCTACTTTCGCTCACGCTCAGGACTGTGGCACGTCTTAGATTATTAAGGTGGATTTTCGAGGACGCTCTATCCTTATCAACTTGATATGTTGAAGATCCCAGGACCTCCAAAATTTCATATGGACCTATCCACTTTGGTGCAAACGGAATCTTCGGGGCGAAATTTCTAACCCAAACCCTTTCTCCAACTCTAAATCTGATAGTTGGTATTCTTGGGGTGGGGGCGTACTTCTGCTGATAAGCCTTCTGGTTCTGATTTGCTTTCTGTCTAACTCGAACCATCTCTTCGGGACGTGGGACTGCTTCGATTTCCTCCCGCACAATTGCCCATTCCCCTGGTCTCTTCAACTCATATCCTAACAATAGTTCTCCTGGTGTCTTCTGGGTAGCTTCGTTCTTTCGCGTCCGTAACGCATAGAGGACCTGCGGAATTTGCGTATCCCATACTGTAGTAGGTCGTTCTAAAATGGCGGCGCTTAAGGCTTTCTTCATCTCCTGCCATCTTCGTTCCGTTGGATTCGCCTGTTGATGATAAATGGGGGAGGATGTCCATTTAATATGATTCGTTCTGCAAAACTGTTCGAATACTGCTCCTCTAAACTGAGCACCATCGTCTGATCTTATCTCCTTTGGATATCCGTATCTACTAAACACTTCATCTTTCAAGAACTTGATGATTTTTGATGCGGTTGCTCTAGCTACCGGAATAGCTTCTATCCATTTAGTAAATACGTCCATCGCCACTATCAGAAATCGATTCTTCCTGCCAGTCTCTTCATATGGACCCATTATATCACACGCTATTACTTGGAACGGTGCTTCTGCTGCAATACTCCCCAGCGCAGCTTTCTTCTGAGGTGCTCCTGCCTTGATCTGCTTACAAATATCGCACTCTCTTGTATATTTCCGGACTTCCTTTTCCATACTACTCCAATAGTAGTAACGGCCAATAGCTCTACTTGTTTCTTGTGCTCCTGGATGGAGGGCTTCACTGTATGAATGATAGGCCTCAAAAACATCTTGTTTGTCAAATTTACCCACTACTAAGCACAATCTATCCAAGTGTAGTCTAAATAGATAATCGTCCTGGACAATATAGTAGTTCCACCATGATGGCTGCTGCTCTGGAGGTTTCTTTGCTTCCTGTAGCCATTGTCTCTTAGTCTCCTTCATCTCATCGTCTTCGTCTTGTCCCTCTTTGACTCGCTCTTCCAGGCTCTGAATCTCCTGGGGCTGGAACATAGCTATTACATCCTTAAGTTTTTCTTCTTTTATTGGTGGGACCATTCTATCTTCATTGAATGTCTCAGGATCTCTCACTGTATCTTCTGGGTTCCGTGATAGGTAATCTGGAAGCGCATTTTCTTTTCCCGGACAGTGGATAACCCGAAATGAATACTCTTGAAGTAGTAATGCCCATCTCGTCAATTTTGATTTTGTGTCCTTCAGACGGTGCAACCACGTTAATGCCTGGGAGTCGGTCTTTAAAATAAATGGGGCATCTTCTAAATATTGTCGAAAGTGTTTAATTGCCCAGACTACTGCCATACACTCTTGTTCATTCGCGTGGTATGCTTGTTCCGCTTTATTAAGTTTATGGGACGCGTATGCTATGATACGTCGTTCCTCTTGGTCATCTAGTTGGTATAGTACTGCGCCTATTCCTATTTTCGAGGCGTCTGTTTGCAAGTAGAATTGTTTTCCTGGATGCGGTCTCCATAGCTGCATTGGTTGTGCCATAAATTTCTTTACATCGTCGAATGCTTCCTGCTGTTTGGCCTTCCAACGGAAAGGCTTTTCTTTTTGCAAAAGTAGCGTTAATGGCTCCAAACGCTCCGCTGCCTGAGGAATGTATTCTCTCAGCCAGTTTACCAGGCCCAAAAATGATTGCAGCTGTCGTTTATTCGTTAGTGGAGGAAATTTCTCCACGTCATTCAAATGTTTTTTCTGTGGGGTATTATAGTCTTCCTTGACTTTAAATCCCAAGTATTCCAACTCATTAACTCCGATTACACATTTCTCTGCCCCGCATCTCAGCTGGTAAGTCGAGAGTCTTTCCAACACTTTTCGGAGGTGTTGCCGGTGTGTTCTGTGATCTGGTGAAAAAATGATCACGTCATCCAAGTATACTCTCGTGAACTTCTGCAGTTCTCCACTCAGAACTTCCGACATCAGTTTTTGGAATGTGGCTGGCGCATTCCTAAGGCCAAAAGGCATTACATTAAATTCGTAAGTGCTTCCATCCAATAAACCGAATGCCGTTAGGTGTCTGTCTACTTCCGCCACTGGTATCTGCCAATATCCGGCTTTAAGGTCCAGGGTAGAGAAAACTCGGGCTTCTCCAATTTCTTTTAAAGTGTTTGGAATTACTGGCAGTGCTGCCACTTCCTCTTGGGTCACCTCATTTAACTTTCTATAATCCAAGCAGAATCTCATGGTTCCATCTTTCTTTGTTACTGCTACCACCGGTGCACAATATTCAGAGGTGCTCGGCGAGATTACCCCTGACCGAAGCATCTCTGTTACCTGCTCCTGAACTGCTATTCTTTTGATTTCCGATAAAGCATATGGCCTCACTCGGATTGGTTTCGTATCAGTCAAGCGGATTCGGTGTTGGGTAGCCTTCGTTGTGTTCTGCTGTACACTTTCTTTAAATAATTCTCCAAAGTCTATCAAGATTTGGGTATATTCCACCTTATCTATCTCTGGTACATAAGGAATAGTGATACTATCCTCATCTTCCTCGTCTGCGTCCCGTTTCCCCCAGTATACTATATCCCTGGTGGTGTTTCCAAGGTATATACAGCATCGGTTAATATCCATTACTACTTCGTTATTCTTAAACCATGGCATCCCCAAAATGACGTCTTCGTTTAGTTCGTCCATGATTGTAAACTTAGTTAGCGTTGTCATATTTTTAATCTTCACACGCTGCTGTATATCTCCTCTTGTTGCATGATGGGTCTCACCGCAGGCTAGTCTCATTTCGCTTCTCGGAGTCCTATTCCTGATGGTTCGGGGCAGCAGGGTACTTCTAATGATATTCCGGCTGGCCCCAGTATCGAGCAATGCTCTTACTGGGATTCCTTCTACCATTATGTCGATTCTCGGCAACGTTGCCGAATTGAAATTCAATAGCGTATTCGCTATTCCCTGCTTCCTATTCCTTCTTTTCTTTTTCCTTCTAGCTCTCCTTTTCCTAATTGTCTGTTGTATGGGTAGGTTTTTGTCATAAATATACCGAAGGTACTCCTCCTCTGAGGGTGGCATCCATACTTGTTTAATCCTTCCTTTATTTCTTCGTTTCTGCCGGATTTCCCTTTGAGTTGGCGGTATTCGCCGGTTACCTAGTGGCCGCGCCAGACCTCTAGGTTCATCCGCATAGCTTGGCCTCTTGCCTCCTTCCTTCCATTGAGACGGCATCCGCCATTTCCATGGTGGCATCTCCTCTTCCATAATTGTATTCATAGAATCGGCAATCTCCACGTCCATTCTATCTTTCTCCTCCCATAATCGGCGCTTTGCTCTGGTGTTATAAGCTGGGCATTCCATGGGTAGGTACGTCGACGATTCGCGATAGCTTAGGCCAAAGGGCCTAACGTCGTCACAGGGTTCTTTTTTACTCCTATCGCCTGAGTAAGTCATCGAGTTGGGCGCCATGTCCTGGCACAGTTCGCCTTCGCTTCCTCCTTCAAGGGGCATATCCCTGGCAGTTCCGCGGCTAGCTTCAGTCAATATCTCAGGGGCGGCGATCTGTGTAGGGCAGTTTGAGACCGCCCCAGGTCCTTTCCTGGGGACGGCCTCGGTAGTTGAGAGCATGTCGTGTTCTTCTTCGTCCTCCGCCGTCCGGGCTGGAGGGGTTTCACTGTATAGTGCCATAATTTCGGCCAATGCAATGTTTGCCGTACGCGGCTTCTTCGCTGCCGTCCTGGGGCAGGTTATGCCCAGGTGGTAGATCCTTGTACTCGGTGCTTTGGGGTCGGCACTAGGTACTGGAGGTGAGGCCTCACCGTCCAGCTCTTGGCGTCGCCTGTTTTTCGTTATTTAGTCGAAAAATCACGTTTGCCACGTGGTTTTCGTCTTCCGCCGACCTGGTGCAGGTTATGCCCAGGTGGTATTCGCTTGCACACGCCTCTCTGGCGATGGCGTCGGCTTCTGTAGGTGTGGCACAGTCCGTACAATGCTGGCAACGCCGGCTATGTCGGATTCTCGTCGTATTTCTTTTTTAAT
Organism: Polydrusus tereticollis; assembly: GCA_963920685.1. Classification (NCBI taxonomy): domain Eukaryota; kingdom Metazoa; phylum Arthropoda; class Insecta; order Coleoptera; family Curculionidae; genus Polydrusus; species Polydrusus tereticollis. The sequence goes on from OY987334.1 coordinate 28,668,624, forward strand.
TTGGTTTGCCACGTAGTTTTCGCGTCTTGCCGACCTGGTGCAGGTTATGCCCAGGTGGTAAACTATTGTATACGCTTCCCTGGCGATGGCGTCGGCTGCTACGGTTATGGCATGGGTCATCCAATGTTGGCAACGTCGGCTATGACCGGTGATCGTAGTTATTCTTCTCAAAATTCGTTCGCCGCTAAGTTTTCTTCTTCTGCCGACCTGGTGCAGGTTATGCCCAGGTGGTAGATTATTGTATACGCTTCCCTGGCGATGGCGTCGGCTGCTACGGTTATGGCATGGGTCATCCAATGTTGGCAACGTCGGCGATGACCGGTGATCGTATTATTTCTTCTTAAAATTAATTCTCTAGGTGGATTGGTGCTCGGAACGATTGGCCCTCCTCCGACGATCGTGAGCGGACTCTTTCCCCTAGGTGCCTGCAAAATCTGTCCGTATTCCAGGTACAAACTTCTAAGACGGCCAGGAACCACTGTTTCCTCACAGTATCGGGCTCGACTACGGCGTCTCTCCGCCGGTGCTTCTTCAGCACGCCTTGCTTTTATCTTCAGGTTCACGTATGCCCTCTTGACATACCCAGGTCTCCGGAAGCTCCAAGATCAACTGGCAAAATTTTGGTGACGGTCGTCCAAAGAAAAAGACTTATGCAGATTTTAAAAACCAGAAATATTGCTCAACAATTACTTTTAGTTGTTTACTGTCTTATGGTTCTGCACCGACTGGCTATTCACTAAGAAATCGCGCTATTTATAGCCGATTTCCACGCTTGAATACCACAACACTTGATTCTTCTTCGCCACTCGGTTTTCTTTGCTTCTTCACCTGGAGCAGGTTACGCCCAGGTCCAACCATTCGTACGCGTCACCCAGGGCGATGGCGTCCGGCGCGCAGCTAATCCAATAGCGGCACCGTCGGCTATGTCGGTATCCGTCGCACACCACTAGGCTGCCGAACTGGCGCAAATAATGCCCAGGTGGAAAACACTCAACTTAGTGTCACATTCATACGTTGCTGGCATCCATACGTTAAAATTGTCCATCTTCCTCTTCACTATATTTCTTCTTTCGGACCTGCCCGTACACTAGGTACGAACGCCTCGGATCGACTAGGAACCACTGCACCCTCGCAGTATCGGGTTCGACTACGGCGCCCTTCACCGGTGCTACATCAGTACGTCAAACTTTTACTTAGGTTTCCCAAGGGACTTCCCCCCCAAATGAAACCTCCATGCCGCTTTTAGCCAGTGACAAAGGCCCAGCACGTCTTTACCACTGCATGGTACGACACCAACTGAGCTCTGTACGGAGTGCTTGGGTAGTTTGGCAAGATAGAGCAATGCTCTTTAACTTCTTTTTCTAAATTGATTTTTACTCTGATTTAAGATTCTTTGCTGATTGATTTGAATATTGATTATTTTTGAAGATTTTTTATTTTAATTTATTGAGTGACCTTTTTGTTGAATTTTTTTAAAAATTTTTAAAAGATTTTACTGTTAAGGAGGTATCCAATCTTTAGGATAGCGAGATCTCTCATTCGCCAGTGATCTTACGTGTGAGTCCGTTATCAGTCTGTTGGTGGAGATGTCTGTCCGTTTAAAATAGTCTTTTATTATCTTGTCATAAAACTGTTTTAGTGTGTCTGTCTTCATGTCTCTGTGAAGCAGGTCTAATGGAAAGTATTTTTGAGTATTTGTAATTATTCTTAGTGCTGTATTTTGGAGTCTCTGGTGCTTCGAGTGTTGGGTAGCACAGAGAGTCGACCACGTCGGAACTCCAAAGGTCAGTACAGGCCTGACCAATATTTTGTATAGGTTTACCTTGGTCTTAAGTGATATCCTACTTTTTTTGTTGATCAGTGGATAGATGGAGAAGAGCTGTCTTCTAGCTTTTAGAAGCCTCTCCTCAGCCGTGAACCTCCAGGTCATCCTTCTATCAAAGGAAAGGCCCAGGTATTTAACCTTGTTAGCCCAAGGAATTTGGTGATTCATCACTCGTAGCTTTTCCCTTGGCAACTTAAGCCTTGCCTTCGAGAAATAGATGGCCTGGGTTTTCTCCGGATTGAGGCGAAGCTTCCACTCCGCTAACCACCGGGAGAACAAAGCAATGTGCCGCTTCAGCCACAAAATTACATATAAGGGCGACTTCGAGGTGGCGTTAATCGCAGTGTCATCTGCAAACAGATAAAGTGAGGTTTGCGGACATTTAGGAACGTCTGAAGTGTAAAGATTATACAGAATGGCCGCCAAGGGCGAACCCTGCGGCACACCTGCTTTAATCTCTATGACTGAGGATAATGTACCTTCAGATGACACCACGCAGGACCTTGCCTCGAGGTATGATTGAATTATTTTTACTAAAATGTTTGGCATACCTAACCTAATTAGCTTTAGTATCAGACCATCGTGCCAAACCTTGTCGAACGCTTTCGAAACATCGAAAAAGATCGCTCCTGTCGACTGTCGTTGGTTGAAACCTCTTAGTATGTTTGTAGCCAACCTCGTTGTCTGGCGCACCGTGCAATGAGCAGCTCTGAAACCGAACTGCTCTGGTGGTAAAATATCGTTGTTCAATACAAAATCGGTTACCCGATTAAGTATTAATTTTTCAACGATCTTGCCTAGACACGATAAGAGACTTATCGGCCGATAGTTGACTGCAAGCTGAAGGTCTTTACCAGTCTTCGGAATCACCACGACCTTGGCCCTTTTCCAAGTGTCTGGGAAGCGACCCTTTCCGATTATTGCATTGGTTATATCTACTATAGCCAATACTGCATTTTCTGGCAGATTTTTCAATGCCTTATTTCTTATGCCGTCAAAACCAGGGGCTTTTTTGGCATTGATTGATCTCAATATTGCCCAAACCTCTTCGGCTGATACTTCGGCTATTGCGCCGGTATCTACTGGAGTATTTTTAAAAATTTCGACAGTTCTGGCAACTCGCAGATCACGCTGTTGATTGTCCGATGGAAAAAGGCTAAACTGCTCACGGAGACTCTCCGCAAACAGCTCGGCCTTCTCCCCCGGACTTGTTTCGAATGTATTCCGAACGGTGTTTTTCAACGGAGGAACAGGTTTTCTGCCCCCCCTGATAAGGGATCTAGTGAACTTATAGACCGACGAATCCTCGATCTTCAAGTCTTTCGTCTTGTGGTCCCATAAGTCCGATTCTTTTTGAATAAGAAGCCGCCTTATCTCCGCAGACTCCCTGTTCGCTCTAGCCTTGATCTGCGGATCGCCAGTTCTGTATGCTAACCGCAATGTTTTATTTTTGACTTTTATCAGCCGAATCAGTTCTGGGCCCAAATCCCCTTTTTTTGAAAATTTGGACACCTTTGTTTCAGACGAGTCAGCCATGGCTTTGTCTATGTCTGAGGTCAGTTTTTTCACCGCCGTTTCTAAATCCTCGTTAGTAACGATTGGGTGCAGTCTTTCTTGATTTTCTAACCGGCGCTTGAAGAGCCTCCAGTTAGTTCTCGTGACTTGGACGTAGCCCTGCCCCCTTTCCGCAGGATCTCCGTACTCCACCATGACTGGTCTGTGATCTGAAGTCATCTCGTTTAAAACAACTGGTTGCGACATGCGCCCAGTGTTTTTGACAACAAAAATGTCCAATATTTCCGGAAGTGCACCTGTTTGATAGTGAGTGTGCTCCTCCGGCGGCATAATAAAATAGTTCAGATCGCTCGATGCATTATACAGGGCGGTCCCTCGCGAACTCTGCACCCTGCAGCCCCACGTTCTGTGGGTCGCGTTGAGATCGCCCCCCACAATGATCGACTCTTGCGTATCGAAAAGTTCTGCCAGGCAGACCTCGTTCATCTTAACAGAGGGGCTAATGTAGACAGAACCAAGTTTTATCCACCCATTTTTGGTTTTGATCTTGATGAATGTACCCTCTATATGAGTACAGTTCGCAAGACCTGGCACAGTTTGAGCGATGATATTTTTCTTCACCAAGATCATGGTTCCCCCTTTCGCCCGATCTTTCCGATCAACCCGGTGGACTATAAAGTTGGGGATTATGAACCTCTCACCTTTCAACCATGTCTCTTGGATCATAAATATATCAATGTCATATCTTTGTACAAAGTCAATTATTTCAAGTTTTTTACCCTTGATACCATTTATGTTGAATGTTGCCAAGCTAAAATATGCAACTTCGGACTTTAGCGCCATCAACGACACGATGTTGTTAGTGACGTCATCATGGCTTTCATCTCCCGTTGCATTCTCTCCTGGAATTCAGCCAGTAGAGAATGCATGGAACTTTGGATGATTGCGTCCCAGCCATGCACTGGTGCCGCTCCCTGTTGTTCTTGTTGTTTTGGTTTCGGATCGCTCCTTAATTCAGCGTTATTTTGCGATCCCCACCTGAAATTCGGTGGCGGGATTTTCGCTTGACTATTTTGGGCCTGTTTTCTTTGGGCTGCCTCTTTGACTCTATCGGGGTGCTTCGCGCACACCCTGTCATTAGCCGCGTGACCTAGGCCGCAGTTGCAACACTTGAGTTTGTCCCTGTTCGGGCACTCGCCAACACGGTGGCCTCCTGCGCAACGCAGGCATTTAATTGGTGCCGTGCACTTATGTTGTGAGTGCCCGAACAGCTGACAACGGTGACATTGTGTCACCGTCGGCCTAGTGCGCTGAGCTTCTACTTTAACCCTTAGGTTATCCAAGTACCTCAGCTCGTATATGCGCTTTTCATCCTTAGGGAGAAGCACCAGTACGATGGGCATGGGCGACAAGTCAGCCCTCTTCCATCTAACCACTTTGGAAGGATGTAGTCCTAGATGTTCCAGATCCTTCAAAATTTTGTCCTCAGACCAGGTCTCGAGAACACCCCTCACGACTACGTGCAACTCCTTCTCATCTGCGAAGGGGAACGAATGATGCACGACGTTCTTCTTGATTAGGAAGTTCCTAATCTCCCTGTAGTCGCGGGGGGTGGGCGGGTTGATCCTAACACCCTCGGCGGTTGTGACGCCTTTGCCACAATCTAGTCCTTTTGTTCGCAAGTAGGATACCACTTTGCTGTACATGCCTTTGTCGTGAATGACAATCGGTGGTACCCTCACTCTACGCACCAGATCGTCCTCGTCTATTTTCGTCACGTTCGGTCTTTGTCCGTCCGTGGTTTTTTGTTTGTTTGTGTTATTTTGTTGTTTGTTTGACGTCTCTGTCGAGGAATCACCCCCACTGGCCGCACTTGCCTTAGTTGATTTACTAAAAATCTCCAACTTTTTGTTGTCAACTGCCGCCAGTGGAGGGAACTCCTCGGCAGTGTTTTGTCTTTTGTTTGTCTTGTTGTGTGGGTCCGTCAGTCTCGTCCCTGCACGTTTGCGTCTTTGTTTATTGATTTTTGTATAACCGTCATCGCTTTGATTGTTAGCCGACTCCTTCTCCGACCCAGACTCGGAGAGGGACCTCATCTCAACGTCCTTGCTGAGTTCGGTGGCATTTTTCGCTTGATCCTGACGAAGGGCCCCCTCAGCATCTGAGTCCGAGGAGGAGTCGTCAAAGTTCACGTCATTTGGGTAGTCTAAAATTTTGTCTGTCATCTTTTTTATAGTTATGTTTGGTTTCGGTTTCTGATATGTTTTTACCTGATTTATATCTACCGCTATTTTTTCATTGTTATTTTTGATTTCCTTCTTTTTAGTGCCTGAAGGGCCTGCAATGTTATTTTTATTGTTATTACTTTTTTTGCAATTATTTTCGTTGTCTGAAGGACCATTTTTGCTGTCTGATGGACCTATCTCAGTGTCTGAAGGACTTAGCTCAGTGTCTGAGAGACTTTTTGCTTGTTCTAATTCTTTATTATTATTTGTAATGGTGTCTGGTGTACCTAGTTCATTGCTATCAACCTTTGAATGAGAGATCTCCCTATTTGCTATGATTGCCTCATATTTACCTATCAAATTAAGAAGGTCCTGATTTTGGTTGATGAGAAAGTTGATCTGCCCAGTACATTGCTCCACTTTCTTCTGCCATTTGGCATTCAACTTTTCAAATTGTCTCTCCCATTTCTCTTCCAGTCTGCTGCACCTTTCCTCAGCCGTCTCACGCTTCTCCCTGCTATTTGATCGCTGCCTTCCGGCCTCAGCTTTGCTGCACTTGTCAATTGTTTTTAGTTTACTCACTTCATTTAACTGTATTAAAGAAATTCGGTTTTGGCCGGCCGCCTCATCCGGCGGCATCGGCTGGATTTCACGCCCCGATACTTCCATTGGAAGTTCGGTTTTTTCACTTTTATTCACAATTTAAAAACTCTATTGTCTCGTAACTCGTTTTAGAAAACTCTATTATTTTGAGCTCGTTAGCTAATCGACCTCGCGCGGTGGCTGCTTGTTGTCGAATGTGTATGTGTGGATCCTGAGCTCTGTCTTGAGAAACGCGCTATTTATAGCCGTTTCCCAAGACCGAGTTCCAAAACAGTCTTGTCCTGGCACAATTCGCCTTCGCTTCCTTCTTCAAGGGGCTTATCCCTGGAAGTTGCGCGGCTAGCGTCAGTCGTTGTCTCAGGGGCGGCGATCTGTGCAGGGCAGTTTGAGACCGCCCCAGGTCTTATTTTGGGGTCGGCCTCGGTGGTAGAGAGCATGTCGTGTGTTCCGTCGTCCTCGGCCGTCCGGGCTGGAGGGGTTTCGTGGTGTAATGCCATATTCTCGGCCATTACACTTTTTGCCACGTGCTTTTCACGTTCTGCCGACCTGGTGCAGGTTATGCCCAGGTGGTAGCTTCTTGTATGCGCCTTCCTGGCGATGGCGTCGACTGCTGCAGGTGTGGCACTGTGTGTCCAATGCTGGCAGCGCCGGCTGGGTCGATTTTTGAATTACTTTTACTTTAAATTTGGTTTGCCGTCGGGTTTCACTTCTTTGCCGACCTGGTGCAGGTTATGCCCAGGTGGGAAACTGTTATATACGCCTCCTCGGCGATGGCGTCAGCTACTACAGTGGTGGCACAGTCCGTCTAGGGCTGGCAACTTCAGCTGGAGTTCGACTGGCAATTTTACTTGGCGATGGTCGTCCAAAGAAAAAGACTTATGCAGATTTTAAAAACCAGAATTACTGCTCAACAAATATTTAGTTGTTTACTGTCTTATGGTTCTGCACCGACTGAATATTCCCAGCGAAATCGCGCTCTTTATAGCCGATTTCCACGTGGCGAATACCACAACAGTCTTGATACGAACGGTTGCGTCCACCTTCCCAGGTAGCTCTGACGCATGCGCCGAACGTATTCTAGTTTGCTGTCGTTCAGCTAGTTCAACATAAACTGGTTTGAACTCTTCTTCTTCACCCAGCATTCCCCACGGCTGTATATCTTCACACCACGACCAGAGATCCTCTTCTTCAGGCTTAGTTGTTATTGCCTGCGGTGAGTCACCCACGGGGTTTGGGTCGCTTGCCACTTCTTTGCCACTCGGCCGGCAGTCGGGCGGAGGTTTAGAGAACCCTAACAGGTCCTGGACACCAGGTGCAGATGTGGCATCTCGGTCTGGGCCCTTCGCCACCTCCGCAACGTTGACGGAAAAGTCGTAGCGAACTTCCTGGAGTTCTGTTTGTCCATTGGGCGAGTATGCGGCCATGGCATCATTGATCCAGGCCTCCAGAAAGCCGCTCGGCGAAGACGGTAGCAGCACGTCTTGCATTCTGTTAAAGACTGCTGCGTAATTTAAGGCCATGTGTCTAAATCACAACAGCCTTGTTGAAACGTAATAAAACTATTACAAAACTTTTCTCCTAACTCTGTATATTATATTGGTCTTATTCTGACCCTTTATAATATCTGACTGATAACACTTTTTATGTCTAAGTATTTATTCAACTTAAAAACACAAAATTAAACGACTTCTGAACTTTAACTAAATATTTATTGGTCCGACTATTGTTTGGACAACTCCCAAGAAAGTCCCAGATTATGCTTTAGGAACTTTCCGTTGAAACTACGTATTACAATTTAAACCTTGTGAAAATAACTCATCATCTCGAGTTATGACGTCATATGATGACTGCAGCTAATTTGATCTTATACTTTTGAGCCCCCGTGAATGACTCAATAGCATACAAAATTGTCGGCTATTTATAGTAAAATCCAATACCAGAACACCACCCCCCTGAAGAGATCCAATTAGCTGTTGTCGAATAACAACAACAATAAAATATTTACAGTTACAATTTACCTAACTAATATATACACTTGTCTTCATCTGTTTCTTCGAGGATTGTCCTGGTGTTGATCGCCATCCCTCTGGCCGTAGCTCCATTTCTACTCTATGCTACGCTTTAGAACGTTCGGGTCTGGAGGATCGTCTTGGTGTTCATCACCATCTCTCTGGCTGTGGCTCCATTGAAGTCATCTCTGCGGCTCCTGGCTTGGTTCAGCAAGGACTGCAGCTGTAGAGGCCATTCTTCTCTGGTCATACTTAAAATTCTTGTCTTCATTCGTTGGAATGGTATCATCGTGGCGGCTACTAAGCTCTCTGCCGTGCCAACTGTTGTTATGTTGGTTGCATGGGCTATCTTCTCCCTGTACTTTGCCACATCTGGTGCCAGCATCAACAAACTGGGTGTTCCCCATCTGCTGATCACTTCGGCTTGTACAAATTCTATTAACGAGGCTGGGTGAATACTTCTGTGTGGTCTTGCTTCTATAAATCCACTGAATACATCAACAGCACAGTACAGTGTTGTAAATCTACTGTGTCTGGTCCTTGGCAAATCTTCAATGATTGTAATTAAAACTGCGCCCCACGGTTTTAACATTCCGTGGCACAGGTCATCTTGTTTGAAATGTTGACAACACAAACACTGACTAAAGTGCGTGTCCACATCCTTCTCTATCGTCGGCCACCATAACCATTTCGTGATAATCTCTTTCATTCCTTGTCTCGTGTTGTGGCGTATTCCATGTGCTAAGTTGAGAATATTACTTCTATACTTCCTCGGACACCAAACCGCTACTGCTCCGTCGTCCTCCTGACGCCCCACAACTCCAAAGCGGTCTCCAGCGGTACATCAGCTCCTCTTCGGATACTGGTCCCTGGCAGCCGGGTCCATTGCTTGCGTTTCAACGATCCCTAGGAGTGCGGTGATTCCTCGCCCATCTACTGGGCCTCAGCCTTCAACTTGCCATGTAGCCACAAGACGGTTTCCTCATCTATTCCTATTTGATGGGACACCACTTCAGGCACGTCATATTTCAAAACTTCCTTAAATTCTTTAAACATCAATACTTCTTCGACTTCTTTATACTTCAATACTTCTTCAACTTCTTTAAACTTCAATACTTCTTTAACTTCTTGAAAATGGGTCTTTGACCTAGGCGGATCGAAGGGCTTTAAGTCTTCCTCGCCTTCAACGGTCTTTTGCTCGGGCGCCATGATACGAACGGTTGCGTCCACCTTCCCAGGTAGCTCTGACGCATGCGCCGAACGTATTCTAGTTTGCTGTCGTTCAGCTAGTTCAACATAAACTGGTTTGAACTCTTCTTCTTCACCCAGCATTCCCCACGGCTGTATATCTTCACACCACGACCAGAGATCCTCTTCTTCAGGCTTAGTTGTTATTGCCTGCGGTGAGTCACCCACGGGGTTTGGGTCGCTTGCCACTTCTTTGCCACTCGGCCGGCAGTCGGGCGGAGGTTTAGAGAACCCTAACAGGTCCTGGACACCAGGTGCAGATGTGGCATCTCGGTCTGGGCCCTTCGCCACCTCCGCAACGTTGACGGAAAAGTCGTAGCGAACTTCCTGGAGTTCTGTTTGTCCATTGGGCGAGTATGCGGCCATGGCATCATTGATCCAGGCCTCCAGAAAGCCGCTCGGCGAAGACGGTAGCAGCACGTCTTGCATTCTGTTAAAGACTGCTGCGTAATTTAAGGCCATGTGTCTAAATCACAACAGCCTTGTTGAAACGTAATAAAACTATTACAAAACTTTTCTCCTAACTCTGTATATTATATTGGTCTTATTCTGACCCTTTATAATATCTGACTGATAACACTTTTTATGTCTAAGTATTTATTCAACTTAAAAACACAAAATTAAACGACTTCTGAACTTTAACTAAATATTTATTGGTCCGACTATTGTTTGGACAACTCCCAAGAAAGTCCCAGATTATGCTTTAGGAACTTTCCGTTGAAACTACGTATTACAATTTAAACCTTGTGAAAATAACTCATCATCTCGAGTTATGACGTCATATGATGACTGCAGCTAATTTGATCTTATACTTTTGAACCCCCGTGAATGACTCAATAGCATACAAAATTGTCGGCTATTTATAGTAAAATCCAATACCAGAACAGTCTTGATATTTATAGCCAGGCTAACTCCCTTGACAAGCCACTCCCACTGCATTAGTGGGCGTTTTGTAAAGATTGTGTGCGCGATGTAAAATTTTTTGGAGTAGTGCTGAGTTTCAAGTCCCTTAGCAGTCTCCTCCCATTTAATGTGGGCGGAGCCATCTATTGACATGAAACTCTAGTGTAGTGTTTGTCTGTTTAATGTGTGTGTATTATTTTGTGTTTAATTGTATTATGTAATCTGTCTGTGTTCTATTTGGGGGGTGATTATGTTAATGCATGTTTGGGAGTGGTTGATGCCAGAGAGGCAGCCTGTGGTATATCGGTTTGTGTTTTATTTGTCTGTTTTCGTCATGTCTTTGTTCGGTAATGTTTTTTGTCAAAGGTGAGTTTTGTATGTTAGTTAAGTAGAATTTAGTTGAAATGTCAATTATGTGGTTACGTATGTCGTCTACAGCAGCCATATGGTGAAGATCTGCGATGCGTGCATACCTTCCGGAGGAGGTGACGCATCGCAGAACCTTATTCTCAAATCTTAATAATCGCATAAGCTGAGTATTAGTTGCAGAACACCATATGGGCGCTGCATATGTCATTATAGGTCTTATTATTTGAACATAAATCAGTCTTTTGTTTGTAGGTGATAGTGGGGATTTGGGTGAAAGAAGGGAATAAAGGCTTTGCATTGCTGCAAAAGCCTTTTTTAGGGTATTGGAGAAGTGTGTCTGGAAAGAAAGTCTCTGGTCTAGTGTTAGTCCTAGATAAAGTAATTTGTTTGTTGGTTGTATGTATTGGTTATTGATTTTAATTGGTATAAAAATTTTGTTGTTTGTAAACTTCTTCGTAAGGATAGTACAAACGGTCTTATCAGAGTTTACCATAATTTTCCATTTAGAAAAATATGGCAGCAGCAAGTCAACATGTGACTGAATTTTTCTCTTTGCTGCCTCTGCATAGAACGAATGCGCGTATATTAGCGCATCGTCTGCATACAGGGCGAGTTGTGTAAGAGGGTACTTCGGAATATCTGCCGTAAAAAGATTATAAAGTATAGGGGACAGAACGGTCCCCTGAGGCACCCCCGCACTAATCGCCCTAGGTGCAGACAATGCACTTTCAACCCTTACGAAGAATTGTCTGTCGGTAAGGTATGATTTTATTAGCGTTATGTAATGTAGCGGAAAGTCGTGTACGTGGTAGAGTTTATGTAATAGGCCATGGTGCCATACTGTGTCGAAGGCACGTTTGATGTCCAGTGACAGCAGGACCGTGTTCATCCCCTGGTTGAATTTGGTCACGGCATCTTGCGCAACCTTCGCCACAAGCATGGTGGTACCATGGCCAGGTCGGAAGCCAAATTGTTCGTCTGGTATTTTGTTTTGTAAGTTTTGTTTGTTTATGTTTCGTAGAATAAGTTTTTCTGTCAGTTTGGAGAGTGTGTTAGTCAGCGCTACCGGTCGGTAGCTGTCTGGTTTTGTCGGGTCCTTGTTAGGTTTTAATATAGGTATTACAGTGGCCTCTTTCCACTGTCTAGGAAAATGTTGTAGTATAAAAATGTGATTTATGATATATAGTAATTGTACGAATGCCTTACGAGGAAGATTACGTAATAGTATATTGTGTATATTGTCAGGTCCGGGTGCCTTGCATAGGGGTAGCGTTTTGATAACCCCATGCAAAGTTCCGGGTCTTATTAAAATTTTAGTAAGTACTGTTGGTGGTATTGGGTAAGTCTGTCTTGTCAAGTTTATTGTTCTATTAGTTATGTAATTTTGTTCGTCTGTTGTATTGTCTGGAGAAACACAGACTGAAGCCAGTGATGCGGCTAAGCAGTCTGCCTTCTCCACGTCTGTTTGTACAGTGTTATTTTGTAATGTCGGAATCTTTTTGAATTTCCTCTTTAGGCGCTTTGTGAGGCGCCACAAAGAGGAATCCTGGGCTGTCAGTCCGTTTAATGTATTTGTCCACATATCGTTTTTATGTTTATTAATCCTGTCACGTATTGTATGTTGTAATTCATTTAGTCTAAGTCTGTCAACTGGTCGTTGCAACCGCTGCCATTGTTTTCGTATTTTGTTTTTAAATTTAATTAAATTTAAAATTTCTTGCGGAAGTTTGTCTTCTTTGTGACGAATTTTAACAACGGTTGCAACCTGGTCCCGTGCGTATTGTATATTTTTTGTAAGTTTGTCTACTTCGTCTTCAAGTTCAGTTTTTATATTTATGTTATTATTAATTGTCGTTTGTTCATTTAGTATTTGTCTGTAATGTCGCCAGTTTATGTTTTTTAGTAGGTATGTTGTGTTAGGTTCCTCGTAAGACACTCGTACATGCCACTGAATAATCAGCGGAAGATGGTCTGAGTTAAGTTCGTCAAAAATGCTCGCCTCAGAGAGACCAAGTATATTTTTATTTATGAACAGATCAATATAAGTAGGCGTCATGCCGTTAGGCGGATAATGACTGGGTCTCTCTGAGGCGATCAGTTGTAAATTATTATCGATTACGTAGTCATTAATTAAATTTCCATAATGATTATTATGGTGGTTGCCCCACATTTCGTGCCTAGCATTTAAATCACCTGCTATGAGAACCTTCTCAAAATTGGCAAAAAATGGATCAAGGTCCGCGTCTGTCAGCTGCATACGCGGTGGTGCGTATGCAGCTGTAATAATAGTTCCGTTACGTAACCGAACACTTACGTGTTCGATTTGGGTCACAAAAATTTGCGAGTGGGGGAGTGTACTTTTGATTATTAAAGCCACGCCCCCACCTCGCACATTGCGGTCGGCACGATAAACCGCAAAGTTTTTGATTTTAAATTTGTCATTTTCTGTCAATTTTGTTTCGGTGACGCAAGCCACGTCTACGTTGTATTTATTTATGAAATGAATAAATTCACCTGTCTTATTTTTTATGCCGTTAGCATTCCAATTCATGATTCTTAAGCCCAAGGACCCTGTCCAAGTACTGTTATTATTTTTGTTTTTGTAATTTATTTTATTTATTAAAGAGTTATTTTTGTTATTTATGCCTGCCATTTACACCTCATATTTACCGATGTTTTGGGTAAATTCTAAGATGTTTATAAATTTTTCTTCTATTGATGGAGAGTTTTTAAGTACTTGGACAAAGTCCTTGAGCATTACTACAATCCCAGCAATATTGAATTGTTTAAGGTCATTGAATACCCCGAGGAGGTCTCCTACCTGAGAAGTGGCGTTCGCACTGGCTGCCGAAGACACACAAGGCTGTTGCCTGTGTTGTTGTTGTTGGGCTGGCTGTTGCTGCGATGATTGTGTTGCTGGTACTGTGGCTGTTGTTGGGACTGCTGGGATTGTGATGTCTGTCTCGGTCTGAGTGGCGGGAAATTTGATGAGTTTAAAGTTGGGCCACTTGCCCTGGCCGAAACGGTGACACCACTTGCCCTGGTGTTGTTCGATATTTGATTGTTTGTCCATGCATTATGCGTTGGTGGAGGTGCGTCGATGTATTCAGGACGATCTTGTTTGCTGTTTTGCATCAGTTTCTTGATCTTATAGATGTAAACAGGACAGTGTTCATCGTTTGATAGATGAGGACCTTCGCAATTTGCACATTTAGGAGTATAGTTTGGGGTGCAATCCTTTGTGGCATGGAGTCCGGCACATTTCATGCACCGATATTGTCTGTGGCAGTACGTAGTGGCATGCCCCCAAATTTGGCATCGCTTGCACTGCATAATGGTTTGCTGAGTTTTTCTTCGTTCCCATGTTATAGCGACATGTTGTAGGTACGTTACTTTTGTTTGTAATTTTGTCAATGTTACGTCACCTATGAATACTGCCATATATAATGGCTTAAATTGTGTCCTCAGTCTGTATATTTGTTTGCATTTTAGTCCGTATTTTTCTGTAAGTTCTGTCTGTATTTCGTCTGGTGTCGGTTCATTTTCCAGTCCGCGTATTATGAAAGCTGTTGTTTTTTCGGTTTTACCCGCGTAAGTGTGGAAATGATTTTGTTCGTCTGTATGCAAAAGTCGTAAGTATGTATTGTATGCGTCAATTGTCCCAAAGTGTACGATTATGGTCTTTTTAGCAAATTTAATAGAATAGTCTTTTGTTATGGTCTGGAGGTGGTCCTGAAATTTTTGAAAGTTTTCCCTTCCACCGAAATTACCATCGATGACAATTGGTGGAATTTGTCTTTTTGTAATTGTTTGTTTGTCTGTTTGATTGTCTGTTTGTTTGTTAATTGTCTGTTTTGTTTTGTTCTGAATTTGTCTTTGTATCGGTGCTTCGTCGTCTTCGTCGTCGCTGTCGCTATGTGGGGTTGTTGGAATTTGTGGAGCATCTTTGGGGGTGAGTGGTTGATACCTATTACGTACTGCCGTTTGGTGTTCATAGGGCTTCACCATTTGACTGAGATGGAAAGCTTTGCCAAAGTTTTTTGAAACCTTTGTAGGGTTGGTTTCCGGGGATGTAGGTACGTGCTGCCTCTTTCTTGCTGCTAGGGTGAATGTTTCTGCATCGCTAGTGTCCATTTCATCTTCGGTTTGGGGTGGGTAGGACGCTGTGACGGGGTCAGCAACTTGGTACATCGCCGGGTTTTTGCCAGGCGGTAAGTACTGTACTGGGCGATTATCTCTCAGGTCTACGGGGATGTTCGTGGGGGTGGTGGCTTCCTCGTCCTCGTAGGTGCTCTGGAAGTCCATTTCGGGAGGGTTGGTCGATGTGGAGGGCTGCGAAAGGGGTGCAGGAACTGCGAACTCCGCGTCTACTGCTCTAGGGGCGGTGGCTACAGTTGTTGGAGGTGGAGCCACTCTGGTCGGTGAGTTGCCAACCGGGCCTCTTGATTTTGGTTTGGGGGCGGGGCCTGCTGATATACTCTCAGCTTGCATGTTTTCAGGAGGACAGATGGCTTTGGATTTCTTTGACTTTCCTGAAAATGAAAGGGTAGTTTTCGGGGTGGGAATAGTTATTAGGGTTTCACCGTGTTTTTCCGACAAATGTTTTACTATTTCAATTCTTGTATTAATGTCTAATTGGTTGTAGTCAAAAGGAAATATACTTTTCTGTATTTTGCACAGGTTTTACATTTATTTTCTTCCGCGTATGCACTCAATTTAATGTTTAAAATGCCACGACTAGCCGTGATTCGCCCTGCGGGCTCACTAGCACTAGTTTCCGCATCGCTATTGTCCGTAAAATTGTCTGAGGTATCACTTTTTCGGCTACTCATGTAGTAACCCTTACTTTGCGCTAGTAACCGTTACTTGTTTTCAGAGAAATTTTCGACAAACGTGTGTTTACACACACGAATTGTCTAAAGTCAAATATAATACACTTAAATTCCGGTCCCACACTCACTACAAACAATATATACAAGTCTATTTACAAAATTAAATGTCTAAAAGTCTAAAATTGTCTATGTACATAATTTTCCCAAATTCTAGTACCTGTTTGCTTTGTTTTCTTACGTCAAAAAACACCCACAACACATCGCCAGAGTGCGGGGGAGGTTTTGGCACCCCCGGGGACTGTTTTTGCACCCCTCAGGGCACTCTGGGTGGCACAAAATATTAAATTTCACAAGCAAAGTTAGTGACCCTCACTTTCGCGAGCGCGGATTTTAATGTTTTTAATAGTTTTTATGCTAGTCAGCTCGCTTGTCCATCCCCCAGCGCAGGGGAGGCCACGTTACGCTGCTGAAAAGTCAGATTTTCGCGAAAAACTTTAAATACACGTGTCAACAAACAGTGCGAAAACTCTTTGTTTACTTATTTTTTGTCTGATCAGATGACAGATAAGAGAGCAACAACGCTACTACTGCTCAGGTACTCAGGTTGAGTGCCTGCGCAGTAATGGGAACGAGAACTAAAAAAAAAAATTTAATTTTAATTTAATTTTAAAGGCTCTTTATTATTTCTTTTATTTCTATTTATAATGTCACCTGCTCAATATTGGCCTAGAGCCCCTGGAGCCATTCTCCACCACTGTCTGACAGGCCAGACAGGGTTAAAACGGCTCAGTGGTGCCCTAAAACCGGGGGCGCAGCCCCGGCGGGTCGTTGGCAAGACCCCTAGGAGAAGTGACACTATTTGCACTTTTATACACGTAACTCGCGTTCCGGCAGGTGCCTCTACTGGTATTGTCAGTGATTTAATTGCCTTGCGGCGTAAAACGAGGAATTGAACTGTTTTGAGAAAATCATAAACTGAAATTAGCATGGCATTTGGGGAAAAATCTGCCAAAAAACCCCATTAAAATTATCAGGTACGATGTAGCTTACGCCCATAGGGCAGTTAAAGCATACATAGGGTAACCTACCTTGTTCCAAAAAGTGAACAAGTTTAAATTATTTTTAATTTTTGAAAATTTGTGTTTGTTCGAAGAAATCGAGATGTTGTTTGTTGCAATGGAAAGAGGCCATTGATTTCAGTTGTTCGTTGTTGTTGTGGTGTAAACACGCGTTTACGTTCCCAGGTAGCTCCGACGCATGCGCACCACAATTTTTAATACGCTGACGATCAGCTAGTTCGACATAAACGTCTTCTTCGGTATTTTCACCCAGCATTCCCCACGGCTGCACATCTACACTCCACGACCAGAGATCCTCTTCCTCAGGCTTCGATGTTAATGCCCTTTCTGAGCCACCCACGGGGTTTGGGTCGCTTGCCACTTCTATGCCACTCGGCCGGCAGCCGGACGGAGGTTTAGGGAACCCTAACAGGTCCTGGACACCAAGTGTAGATTTGGCATCTCGGTCTGGGCCCTTTGCCACCTCCGCAGAGTCGACGGATGAGTCATAGCTAACTCCCTGGAGTTCTGATTGTCCATTGGGTGAACAAGAACCCATGGCATCGATGATCCAGGCCTCCAGGAAGCCGCTCGGCGAAGACGGTAGCAGCACGTCTTGCATTCGGTCTAAGACTGTTGCGAAATTTAAGGCCATGTGTCTGACTTCCAACAGCTTAGGTAAAACGTAGTTAAAATATCAAAGTTTTTATTCTAACTCTGTATAATATTCTATTCCTTGAATCTTTCTTATGTCTAAGTATTTTCTCTAACTTATAAACACAAAATAAACAACTTTATAACTTTTGTAAAACTTTTATTCATCCGATTTACGATGCTTTATTACTGCCAGAAAAGTCCCAGATTATGCTTTAGGAAACTTTTATTTAAATCCAAAACTAACTTTTAATTACTGTAAAAATATCTCATCAACTCGAGATATGACGTCAGATGATGACTGCAGCTAAATTGATCTTATCTGTTTGAACCCCCGTGAATGACTGAATCAATATCACGAAATTCGGCTATTTATAGGCGTTTGAGTGCTAAAACATTGTGTAGTGAATGCATACGTCTACGTTCCCAGGTAGCTCCGACGCATGCGCACCACCATTTTTAATTTGCTGACGATCAGCTAGTTCGACGTAAACGTCTTTTTCTTCCTCTTCACCCAGCATTCCCCACGGCTGCACATCTTCACACCACGACCAGAGATCCTTTTCTTCAGGCTTCGATGTTAATGCCCTTTTTGAGCCACCCACGGGGTTTGGGTCGCTTACCACTTCTATGCCACTCGGCCGCCAGCAGGACGGAGACTTAGAAAGCCCTAACAGGTCCTGGACACCAAAAGGGGAGTTGGGATCTCGGTCTGGGCCCTTTGCCACCTCCGCAGCGTCGACGGATGAGTCATAGCTAACTCCCTGGAGGTCTATGTGCCCTTTGAACGTCGGTGAATCCATGGCATCGATGATCCAGGCCTCCAGGAAGCCGCTCGGCGAAGACGGTAGCAGCACGTCTTGCATTCGGTCTAAGACTGTTGCGAAATTTAAGGCCATGTGTCTGGCTTCCAACAGCTTAGTTAAAACGTAGTTAAAATATCAAAGTTTTTATTCTAACCCTGTATAATATTTTATTTCTTAACACTATTTTATGTCTAAGTATTTTTTCTAACTTATAAACACAAAATAAACAACTTTATACTTTTTTCAAAACTTTTATTCATCCGATTTACGATGCTTTATTACTGCCAGAAAAGTCCCAGATTATGCTTTAGGAAACTTTTATTTAAATACAAAAACAACTTTTTAATTACTGTGAAAATATCTCATCAACTCGAGATATGACGTCATATGATGACTGCAGCTAAATTGATCTTATCTGTTTGAACCCCCGTGAATGACTGAATCAATAGCACGATTGTCGGCTATTTATAGTAAAATGAAGCGAACTGTTACGTCTACGTTCCCAGGTAGCTCTGACGTACGTTCACCACAATTTTTAATATGCTGACGATCAGCTAGTTCGATGTAAACTTCTTTTTCTTCCTCTTCACCCAGTATTCCCCACGGCTGTACATCTTCACACCACGACCAGAGATCCTCTTCCTCAGGCTTCGTTGTTAATGCCCTTTTTGAGCCACCCACGGGGTTTGGGTCGCTTGCCACTTCTATGCCACTCGGCCGGCAGTCGGACGGAGGTTTAGGGAACCCTAACAGGTCCTGGACACCAAGTACAGAATTGGCATCTCGGTCTGGGCCCCTTGCCACCTCCGCAGCGTTGACGGATGAGTCATAGCTGACTCCCTGGAGTCCTGATTGTCCATTGGGAAATGCACTACCCATGGCATCGATGATCCAGGCCTCCAGGAAGCCGCTCGGCGAAGACGGTAGCAGCACGTCTTGCATACGGTCTAAGACTGCTGCGAAATTTAAGGCCATGTGCCTGACTTCCAACAGCTTAGTTAAAACGTAATTAGAATATCAAAGTTTTTATTCTAACTCTGTATAATATTTTATTTATTAACACTTTTTATGTCTAAGTATTTTTCCTAACTTATAAACACAAAAGAAACAACTGCGTAATTTTTCCAAAACTTTTTATTCATCCGATTTACGATGCTTTACAACTGCCAAGAAAGTCCCAGATTATGCTTTAGGAAACTTTCATTTAATTATACAAACAACTTTTATTTACTTTAAAAATAACTCATCATCTCGAGTTATGACGTCATATGATGACTGCAGCTAATTAGATCTTTCTTACTTGAACCCCCGTGAATGACTGAATTAATATCAAAATTGTCGGCTATTTATAGTAAAATCCAATACCAGAACACCCCCCCACTAAAGAGATCTAATTGGCTGTTGTCGAATTAACAACAACAACAAAATATTTACATTGACAAATCTTACTTAACTATTTACACTTAGTACTTCTGTTTCTCGAGGATTGTCCTGGGGTTGATCACCATCCCTCTGGCTGTAGCTCCATTTCTACTCTATGCTACGCTTTAGAACGTCTTGTTCTGGAGGATCGTCCTGGTACTCGTCACCATCTCGCTGGCCGTAGCTCCATTGTGGTCATCTCTGCGGCTCCTGGCTTGGTTCAGCAAGGACTGCAACTGTAGAGGCCACTCATCTCTTGGCATCGCTAAAATCCGGGTTTGAAACTGCTCAAACGGTATCATCGTGGAAGTCACTAATTTTTCTGCCGTGCCAACTGTTGTAACGTTGGTTGCGTGGGCTATCTTCTCCCTGTACTTCGCCACTTCTGGCATTAGCATCAATAAGCTGGGTGTTCCCCATCGGCTAATCACCTCGGCTTGTACGAATTCTATCAAGGAAGCTGGGTGAATACTTCTGTGTGGTCTTGCTTCTATAAATCCACTGTAAACGTCAACAGCACAGTATAATGTTGTAAATTTGCTGTGTCTGGTCCTCGATAAATTTTCTATTACTGTAATCACAACTGTGCCCCACGGTTTTAACATTCCGTGGCACAGGGCATCTTCTTTGAAATGTTGACATAACACACATTGGCTGAAATGCTTGTCCACATCCTTATCTATCATCGGCCACCATAACCATCTTTTGATAATATCTTTCATCCCTTCACGCGTGTTGTGGCGTATTCCATGTGCCAAGTTGATTATATTACTCCTGTGGTTCCTCGGACACCACACCGCCACTCCATCTTCCTCCTGACGCCCCACAACTCCAAAGCGGTCTACCAGCGGCACCTCAGCTCCTCTTCGGATACTTTCCTTCAGGTCCCTGGCAGCCGGGTCCATTGCTTGCGTTTCAACGATCCCTAGGAGTGCGGTTATCCACCGCCCATCTCCTGGGGCCTCCTTCTCCAACTTGCCATGTAGCCACAAGACTGTTTCCCTATCTACTTCTTTTTGATGGGAGACCACTTCAGGCACGTTATATTTCTTCAAAATTTCTAATTCTTCTTTAAAATGGGTCTTTGACCTAGGCGCATCGAAGGGCTTTAAGTCTTCCTTGCCTTCAACGGTCTTTTGCTCGGGCGCCATGAAGCGAACTGTTACGTCTACGTTCCCAGGTAGCTCTGACGTACGTTCACCACAATTTTTAATATGCTGACGATCAGCTAGTTCGATGTAAACTTCTTTTTCTTCCTCTTCACCCAGTATTCCCCACGGCTGTACATCTTCACACCACGACCAGAGATCCTCTTCCTCAGGCTTCGTTGTTAATGCCCTTTTTGAGCCACCCACGGGGTTTGGGTCGCTTGCCACTTCTATGCCACTCGGCCGGCAGTCGGACGGAGGTTTAGGGAACCCTAACAGGTCCTGGACACCAAGTACAGAATTGGCATCTCGGTCTGGGCCCTTTGCCACCTCCGCAGCGTTGACGGATGAGTCATAGCTGACTCCCTGGAGTCCTGATTGTCCATTGGGAAATGCACTACCCATGGCATCGATGATCCAGGCCTCCAGGAAGCCGCTCGGCGAAGACGGTAGCAGCACGTCTTGCATACGGTCTAAGACTGCTGCGAAATTTAAGGCCATGTGCCTGACTTCCAACAGCTTAGTTAAAACGTAATTAGAATATCAAAGTTTTTATTCTAACTCTGTATAATATTTTATTTATTAACACTTTTTATGTCTAAGTATTTTTCCTAACTTATAAACACAAAAGAAACAACTGCGTAATTTTTCCAAAACTTTTTATTCATCCGATTTACGATGCTTTACAACTGCCAAGAAAGTCCCAGATTATGCTTTAGGAAACTTTCATTTAATTATACAAACAACTTTTATTTACTTTGAAAATAACGCATCATCTCGAGTTATGACGTCATATGATGACTGCAGCTAATTAGATCTTTCTTACTTGAACCCCCGTGAATGACTGAATTAATATTTTTTTTTTTTTTTTTGGACAACCGAGGAGAATCTGTTTACAGATACCATGGCATCCTCATGCCATGGTGATGTCGGGTTGGAGAGCCACTGAAGGTGACGTCCCCGACCGACTAAACTCCCCGCGTGTGCTGTTCCTTCGGTTTCCGTGCCGTTAGGCATATAAACCTTTGATCAGTCTTAGTGTATTTCCGCTCCACACATTAAGTGTGCTTTGCTTCGTACTACCCTACTAGGAATAAGGTTTACATCATCTTAAGATATTTTATTCCCTAATTGACCAATCAATTGATCACTCAATTGATCGATCAATCATACAATACAATACCTAATTAGTTAAGAGGGTTAGTTATTTTTGGTGAGACTTGCAGTGTCAGTGTTATGTATGTGTTATATGTATTTTGGGGGTGTGTCCCAGTGCAGTGTATAGTACAAGTACTAAGTGCTAATGGATGAGATATCTTTGTTATCTTAAGCCGGTCCATGGGGACATTGAGCTTAAGACTTATCCCACTGTTTCAGGGCAAGAACAAAGTAGCGCTGATCCGAAGCGAAGCAAGTCTCGTTTTTTTGTTTTTGTTAGTAGAGATACATGTCACCTAATTGCGCAATAGTTGGTATTTAGGGCGCTTATGCGCCCTTCTACGTCCTAAAATAACAGCTGGATCGTAATCTACGAGCATTCTAAGTTCTTCGTTCGGATGGTTAGCTGTCCGAGCGAAGAACCTAGTCGCTTTTCTGTGGAGGAAATCAGACAATTTTTCCCACTGAAGATCTCTATGCAAATCTACATTTCTCTCGAACCAGTGAGCAGCCGCTGCCTTCCGCACATAAGCATTTTCAGTCTGTTCAAGTGATTTAATATATGACTGGGCTGCATGCCCCCAGGCCGCAGACCCATAAGTGAGCTGCGGTCTGGCAATAGCTTTGATCATGATCAGCTTAGTGCGGAGGCTCATGGTGCTACGTGGCCCGATGAGAGGATATAGTCTGCTCATGCCTGCTTTGGTCTTAATAATTGCTTTTTTGATGTGTGACTTAAAGGTTAAGCCTTTGTCCAAAGTTATACCTAGGTACTTAGCTTCCCTAGCCCACTCTATTTCATCATCATCTATTACCAGATTATCCAAAGGTGGTAATCTGCGCTTCTGAAAAAGAATGGCTTGTGTCTTCTGGCTATTTATTCCAACTTTCCAGTCAATACACCATCGCATTAGCCTATCTAACTCTGTTTGCAGAAAGCCATGCAGATGTGCCGCGCTATGATGACTCATGGCTAATGCCATGTCGTCAGCATAGAGCGCCAACATCACACGACCCGCTCTAGGTATATCGCTGGAATAGATGGAATACAGCTGAGGACCCAAGACAGATCCCTGAGGGACTCCGGCTAACAAGGCTCTAGGTTCCGATTTGACATCACCGACCTTTACACAAAATGTCCTGTTGCTCAGATAACTTGCAATTATCTTGCAAGTTTTCTCTGAAATTCCCAGGAAGAGCATTTTATGCAAAAGCCCATCATGCCATACTCTGTCGAACGCCCTAGTGACGTCCAGCAGGACGGTTCCTGTCACCTTGTTCTCCTGAAAACCTTTAGTGACATATTCAATCAATCGTAATAGCTGATCTTCACCAGAGTGGGCTCTTCTAAAACCAAACTGTTCAGCAGGAATTAAATTCAACTGCTCTGTTTCCTGCAGCAGCCTGCTTTTCAGCACTCTTTCGGCAATTTTGTCTAGGGCTGGAAGCAGGCTGATGGGTCGGTAATTCTGAGGGAATGTACCGCTTTTGCCAGTTTTTTTGAACACTATAACTTCTGCGTGTTTCCACGCAGCAGGAAAATGTTCAACCCTCATCACCCCATTACAGATGTTTGTTAACATCGCTACAGCTTTAGTACCTAAGTTTTTAAGCATCTGATTATTAATACCATCCGCACCTGGTGCTTTGCGCTTTTTCAATCGTTTCAGGATATCCCTAACCTCTCCGGGTGAGGTGGGGTTAGGAATCTCCTGCAACGTTGGACGATTTCTTAGATCTTCAGCAGAGTTTTCTACCCCGTCTATGTGATCGTCGTCTTCTGCAGGATGCACATTTAAATTACTTTCATTGGCAATTGTTTCAGCCAAGGCTTCTGCCTTTTCCAAATCAGAATAAGCTAGGCCATTAACCCCGTGAAGCGGTGGTATAATAGTTTTCTCTTGCCTGAGCTTCTTTTGCATTTTCCATGCAGAATGGTCACCATTAATGTTTAGATTGGAAAGCCTTTGATCCCACCTTTGGGTCCTGAGTTCCTGGAGAGCACTTCTTAAGACCTGACTATGTCTATTTAAATTTACTTTGTTTTGTTCTGTGGCGCAATCCTATAGAACCTCCTCAGTCTTCTATTAGCTCTGATGAGCTCTTTGACTCTCCAAGGTGTTTCCCCATGAGGGTGCCTTGGCGCGGGCAAAATACTAACTCTAGTGCTCTCCTGGAATGACTCCAATATGTAGCCTTCTAAATTGGCCACCTCGGTTTCCAAATCGGCCACAGAGCGGATAGGTGGAATTCTCAAGATTTTATTCTCCACGCGCGTGGAGAATCCAGGCCAATTGGTGGATTTCTTAGAAATCACATCTCTTGGCCTGGCTCTAGAATCCAGTATCAACTCTATGGGGTTATGGTCCGAGGTGCCCAATTCGAGTGTCTCCAGCTGGAAATCGTGTACTACGTGTTGCAGTATCACGATATCCAGGACCTCAGGAAGGCCACGTATTGTTGGAATGTACGTAGGTACATCCGGACCCAAGATAATGGCATCATGAGGTTCAGTAAATTGAGTAAGTCTCCTACCATTTATATTTTCTTTACGACTATTCCATAGACGAGATTTACAATTTAGATCACCTATCAAAATTTTTGGATTTCCTCCTGCAAGTAAATCATTTATGTCTTCGACTATGAGGGTCTCCTGCGGAGATAGATAGACTGAACTGATTTTAACTGGACCTCTATTGGTCGTGACTTGTATTGACACTGACTCAATTTCTACATCATCTCTTCCTATGAAATGATGGCTGAGTCCCCTTTTGACTAACAAAGCAACACCCCCCCCCCCCCGTTATTGTTAGGTCTATCGTATCTATACACCTCATAGCCCATAAATGAAATTCTTTCTTCACCATCAATCCTGGTTTCCTGCAAAGCCAGGATATCAGGTTTCCTATCCAGCAATAATTCGTCTATTTCAGAACGTCGAGCGCGAATGCCATTTACATTCCAAGAAATCAGTGACAGCCCTGTATTTAAATTTTGAATATTATTATTTAAAATATGATTATTTACCGCCATTTAATGACCTTTGGAGCAAAAGAAATTTTTGATCGAAATTTTTTTGCATCAGCTCCATCTGTTGTTAATGCATTTTCATGAACTGAGTCATGAAATTTTGACTGTCACTGATTTCCTGTGCAGGGTTGGATTTTGAGGAAGACGAAGCAGCAGTTGCGTTAGAATATGAGAGCCCCTCTTGGACATTGCGGCCTTTAAGGGGCCCTTTGTTTATATTTTTGGTTTTAATGACGTTCTTTGGTGCTTCTGAGCACCCTTTGTAATTCGCTGGGTGGTCCCCCTTGCAGAGGGCACACACAGCGTTTCGGGCTGCGCCCGCTGCAGGCACACTAAGTGTGCAGTTTTTAGCCTGGTGAGGCCCAGCACACCTAACACAACGCTCCGGCATGTTGCACCGAGATTGGCCATGGCCGTATCTCTGACAACGGAAGCATTGTCCAGGCATGCTAGGTCTACGTGCAGCTTCAACCTGCACCCTTAGCTTGTCTACATATTGCAATTTGAAGATGTTATTATTATTGGTTTTCACCAATATGTGAGATAATGGCTGCTTAGTCTTTCTCGAAATCATCCTAATGATTTCGGAGTCTATGATTCCCTGTATTTCAAGCTCTTCTCTTAATAATTCTAAATCGAAATCATCGGAAAGCCCTTTAACAACGACATGGGCTTTCTTGTCCTCGGGGAGCATACGGGAAAAATAGTTCCGTTTCTCATCGGTGAGCAGCCGAGTAAGCTGCCTATAGTCTCCGCTGTCTTTGGTGAAAATTTTAATCCCGTCTCTGGTTTTCTGTGCATAATTTATCTTTATGCCTTTCTCGATCGCTTTCTTATTGATCTGGGTCCAACCTTGTGAACCGTGCATGATCAGCGGTGGGATTATAGACTGCTTATCGGCAGGCGTCGCGACGCCTGACGTTTGTTTGTCAGACGTCGAGGCGCCTGATTGCTCAAAATCGACAATTTCCATAATATCGTCAGAACTGTCGATTTTTTGGCGTTTATGGCCTTTGGTTATTTTTAAAGCGGACTCGGTCTGCGTTTCCTTGCGCGGAGGAGGTAGCAGGGGGAAGGCTTCCATAAGCACCCTTTCGGGGTTTTTACTGTTAGAACTTTTAACTTCTTTTACTTCTTTGATGACTACTTTAGCTTTTTTAGCAAGGCTGCTTGCTGGAGCCTCAGCTTTAGCTGTGGCTTCAGCACGCTGCCTGTCAAGTTGAGAGACAAGTCTATCTACTTTTAAAATCAAAGAGTTTATAGAAGCCTGCAGCTTCTTGTTCTCATCCTTTAGTTCGTCTTCTCTGGACTTAAAAGTGGCCTGAAGGGCCTTAAGAGCGTCCTCGGACTCTTTTCTCTGAATCTTCTCGCGCTCTCTGCTCTCTGCGAGAGCTTCCCTGAGAGCCGCGTACGAGTCTTCGCGCTGGACTGCGTCCTCAGTCTGAATTAGATTGACTAATTCAGCCTGTCTTTCTTTCCTCATTTCTTTTCTCGACATCTTAGTGATTTTGCCGTCCGAGTCCGATTTATAAAAACCGTCTTCGCGCTCTCGTTCTTTGGTTGTTTTGCCCATAATTAATAGGCAGTTCTCTTTTGAACTGCGCAATTAATTATGTGCACGTGAGAATTTACGTTGCGAAACAATCAGGGTAAATATATATGCAAAACACTCAAAAATATAGAAAAATAAAAAATAGCAAAAATATACAAAATCTTAACCTAGATCTTACTCTCTAGAAGTCACTCACTAACACTTTACTTCACTGTGTTTCAAAGTACTAGTCACTGCACTGTCACTTCCACTCACTTGCACACGACCGACTTTGTGCATTTAGCACAATAACGCCCGGAGCAGTCCTGAAACTGCCGATTTTTCGCTATGTATAGCCTTGAGAAAGACTATACACAGCACGAATTTCTTTTAAAACTCAGGAACTCTCTGGAGCACGATGTTGTTCTCTCGAAAAACGCACGAACTATGAATGATGAATTAATATCAAAATTGTCGGCTATTTATAGTAAAATCCAATACCAGAACAAAAATCGAATACCAGAGCAATTGTGTCCTGGCACAATTCGCCTTTGCTTCCTTCTTCAAGGGGCTTATCCCTGGATGTTGCGCGGCTAGCGTCAGTCGTTGTCTCAGGGGCGGCGATCTGTGCAGGGCAGTTTGAGACCGCCCCAGGTCTTGTTTTGGGGTCGGCCTCGGTGGTAGAGAGCATGTCGTGTGTTTTGTCGTCCTCGGCCGTCCGGGCTGGAGGGGTTTCCTGGTATAATGCCTTATTCTCGGCCATTACACTGTTTGCCACGTGTTTTTCACGTTCTGCCGACCTGGTGCAGGTTATGCCCAGGTGGTAGCTTCTTGTATGCGCCTTCCTGGCGATGGCGTCGACTGCTGCAGGTGTGGCACTATGTGTCCAATGCTGGCAGCGCCGGCTGTGTCGATTTTCGTATTATTTTTACTCTAAATTCGGTTTGCCGTTGGGTTTTACTTCTTCGCCGACCCGGTGCAGGTTATGCCCAGGTGGGAAATTATTATATACGCCTCCTCGGCGATGGCGTCAGCTACTACAGTGGTGGCACAGTCCGTCTAGGGCTGGCAACTTCAGCTGGAGCTAATTCACGTACTATTCTTCCTCAAAATTATTCTGCCACGTAGATTTCGCGTTTTGCCGACCTGGTGCAGGTTATGCCCAGGTGGTAAACTATTGTATACGCTTCCCTGGCGATGGCGTCGGCTGCTACGGTTATGGCATGGGTCATCCAATGTTGGCAACGTCGGCGATGGCTGGTGATCGTATTTATTCGTCTCAAAATTCGTTTGCCGCTTAGTTTTCTTCGTCTGCCGACCTGGTGCAGGTTATGCCCAGGTGGTAGATTGTTGTATACGCTTCCCTGGCGATGGCGTCGGCTGCTACGGTTATGGCATGGGTCATCCAATGTTGGCAACGTCGGCGATGACCGGTGTTCGTATTATGTCTTCTTAAAATTAGGTTTCGGTCTGGCTTGTACCTTGGTACAAACGCCGCGGATCAGCTAGGAACCACTGTTTCCTCACAGTATCGGGCTCGACTACGGCGTCCTTCCACCGGTGCTTCTTCAGCTACGCTTTGCTTTAATCTTCAGGTTCACGTATGCCCTCTTGACATACCCAGGTGCTCGGCAGTTCCGAGTTCGACTGGCAATTTTACTTGGCGATGGTCGTCCAAAGAAAAAGACTTATGCAGATTTTAAAAACCAGAATTACTGCTCAACAAATATTTAGTTGTTTACTGTCTTATGGTTCTGCACCGACTGAATATTCCCAGTGAAATCGCGCTCTTTATAGCCGATTTCCACGTGGCGAATACCACAACAATTGTCGGTAGTCATTCTAGTCCAGCTCCCTTAACAAGCTCCTCCCACTGCATTGTGGGCGTAATTTCATGTTTGTGTGCGCGGTACGAAATTATTTTTGTGTAGTGCTGAGTTTCAGGTCCGTTAGCAGTCTCCTCCCACTGAAAGTGGGCGGGTACCAACGGTCCTAGAACTCTAGTGTAATGTATGTCTGTCTAATATGTGTGTGTTATGTTCTGGTATTGGATTTTACTATAAATAGCCGACAATTTTGATATAGAATCAGTCATTCACGGGGGTTCAAGTAAGAAAGATCAAATTAGCTGCAGTCATCATATGACGTCATAACTCGAGATGAGTTATTTTCTGTAGTAATATATTAAGGGATAGGGAAATTATCGAAAATCATTCCGAAGATTTTTTGCCGTGGAAATCGCTCGAGGGCTTGCCCGAGAGCGATTTCCTAATGGCAAAAAATCTGAGAATGATTTTCTGATTATTTCCCAATCCCGAAATGTATTTTGAAGATTATTTACCATATAAAAAACTAACGATTTCTGACGGGTGAGATTTTCACTTTTGACAAGGGTGATTTTCACCGGAGAGCGGGAGATTATCGCTGGATTTCTGACGGGTGAGATTTTCACTTTTGACAAGGGTGATTTTCAACGGAGAGCGGGAGATTATCGCTGAATAATCAGGTGAAAATCAACCCGCTTTTATAATGGATGAGGTAAATAATCAAAGTAATTAAAAGTTGTTTACAAATTTAAATGAAAGTTTCCTAAAGCATAATCTGGGACTTTCTTGGTAGTGTTAAAGCATCGTTGATCGGATGAATAAAAAGTATTGGAAAAATTACGCAGTTGTTTCTTTTGTGTTTATAAGTTAGGGAAAAATACTTAGACATAAAAAGTGTTAATAAATAAAATATTATACAGAGTTAGAATAAAACTCGAACATTTTAAACTACGTTTTAACTAAGCTGTTGGAAGTCAGGCACATGGCCTTAAATTTCGCAGCAGTCTTAGACCGTATGCAAGACGTGCTGCTACCGTCTTCGCCGAGCGGCTTCCTGGAGGCCTGGATCATCGATGCCATGGGCTCATGCTCGCCCAATGGACAACCAGGACTCCAGGGAGTCAGCTATGACTCATCCGTCAACGCTGCGGAGGTGGCAAAGGGCCCAGACCGAGATGCCAATTCTGCACTTGGTGTCCAGGACCTGTTAGGGTTCCCTAAACCTCCGTCCAACTGCCGGCCGAGTGGCAAAGAAGTGGCAAGCGACCCAAACCCCGTGGGTGGCTCAAAAAGGGCGTTAACATCGAAGCCTGAAGAAGAGGATCTCTGGTCGTGGTGTGAAGATGTACAGCCGTGGGGAATGCTGGGTGAAGAGGAAGAAAAAGACGTTTACGTCGAACTAGCTGATCGTCAGCATATTAAAAATTGTGGTGAACGTACACGTCAGAGCTACCTGGGAACGTAGACGTAACAGTTCATTTCATGGCGCCCGAGCACAAGACCGTTAGAGGCAAGGAAGACTTAAAGCCCTTCGATGCGCCTAGGTCAAAGACCCATTTTAAAGAAGTAAAAGAAATTTTGAAGAAATATGACGTGCCTGAAGTGGTGTCCCATCAAAAAGAAGTAGATAGGGAAACAGTCTTGTGGCTACATGGCAAGTTGGAGAAGGAGGCCCCAGGAGATGGGCGGTGGATAACCGCACTCCTAGGGATCGTTGGAGCGCAAGCAATGGACCCGGCTGCCAGGGACCTGAAGGAAAGTATCCGAAGAGGAGGTGAGGTGCCGCTTTGGTGTTGTGGGGCGTCAGGAGGAAGATGGAGTGGCGGTGTGGTGTCCGAGGAACCACAGAAGTAATATACTCAACTTGGCACATGGAATACGCCACAACACGCGTGAAGGGATGAAAGATATTATCAAAAGATGGTTATGGTGGCCGATGATAGATAAGGATGTAGATACGCACTTCAGCCAATGTGTGTTATGTCAACATTTCAAAGAAGATGCCCTGTGCCACGGAATGTTAAAACCGTGGGGCACAGTTGTGATTACAGTAATAGAAAATTTATCGAGGACCAGACGCAGTAAATTTACAACATTATACTGTGCTGTTGACGTTTACAGTGGATTTATAGAAGCAAGACCACACAGAAGTATTCACCCAGCTTCCTTGATAGAATTTGTACAAGCCGAGGTGATTAGCCGATGGGGAACACCCAGCTTATTGATGCTAATGCCAGAAGTGGCGAAGTACAGGCAGAAGATAGCCCATGCAACCAACATTACAACAGTTGGCACGGCAGAGAAATTAGTGACTTCCACGATGATACCGTTTGAACAATTTCAAACCAGAATTTTAGCGATGCCAAGAGACGAGTGGCCTCTACAGTTGCAGTCCTTGCTGAATCAAGCCAGGAGCCGCAGAGATGACCACAATGGAGCTACGGCCAGAGAGATGGTGACGAACAACAGGACAATCCTCCAGAACAAGACGTTCTAAAGCGTAGCATAGAGTAGAAATGGAGCTACGGCCAGAGAGATGGTGACGAACAACAGGACAATCCTCCAGAACAAGACGTTCTAAAGCGTAGCATAGAGTAGAAATGGAGCTACGGCCAGAGGGATGGTGATCAACCCCAGGACAAACCTCCAGAGACAGAAGAAAAAAGTGTATATAGTTAAGTAGAATTGTAAATGTAAATATTTTGTTGTTGTTGTTTATTCGACAACAGCTAATTGGATCTCTTAAGGGGGGGGGGGTGTTCTGGTATTGGATTTTACTATAAATAGCCGACAATTTTGATATAGAATCAGTCATTCACGGGGGTTCAAGTAAGAAAGATCAAATTAGCTGCAGTCATCATATGACGTCATAACTCGAGATGATGAGTTATTTTCAAAGTAATTAAAAGTGGTTTACAAATTTAAATGAAAGTTTCCTAAAGCATAATCTGGGACTTTCTTGGTAGTGTTAAAGCATCGTTGGTCGGATGAATAAAAAGTATTGGAAAAATTACGCAGTTGTTTCTTTTGTGTTTATAAGTTAGGGAAAAATACTTAGACATATAAAGTGTTAATAAATAAAATATTATACAGAGTTAGAATAAAACTCGAACATTTTAAACTACGTTTTAACTAAGCTGTTGGAAGTCAGGCACATGGCCTTAAATTTCGCAGCAGTCTTAGACCGTATGCAAGACGTGCTGCTACCGTCTTCGCCGAGCGGCTTCCTGGAGGCCTGGATCATCGATGCCATGGGCTCATGCTCGCCCAATGGACAACCAGGACTCCAGGGAGTCAGCTATGAATCATCCGTCAACGCTGCGGAGGTGGCAAAGGGCCCAGACCGAGATGCCAATTCTGTACTTGGTGTCCAGGACCTGTTAGGGTTCCCTAAACCTCCGTCCGACTGCCGGCCGAGTGGCAAAGAAGTGGCAAGCGACCCAAACCCCGTGGGTGGCTCAAAAAGGGCGTTAACATCGAAGCCTGAAGAAGAGGATCTCTGGTCGTGGTGTGAAGATGTACAGCCGTGGCGAATGCTGAGTGAAGAGGAAGAAAAAGACGTTTACGTCGAACTAGCTGATCGTCAGCATATTAAAAATTGTGGTGAACGTACGTCAGAGCTACCTGGGAACGTAGACGTAACAGTTCACTTCAGTTATTTGAATTTTATTGTGTTAATTTGTTATGTAACTTTTTAATTTTTGTGTGCGTGTTATTGCAGTGGAAGGTGCCAAAGGGGCAGTCTGTTGTAGAGTGGTTTGTGTGTTATTGTATTGTTGTCGTCATGTCTTTGTTCTGTAATATTTGTTGTAATTGGTGAGTTATGTATGTTTAAGGTGTAGAATTTTGTCGAAATGTCTGTTATGTAATCTCGTATGTCTTGTACAGCAGCCATATGGTGAAGGTTTGCTACGCGCGCATACCTCCCGGAGGAGGTCACGCATCGCAATACCTTATTCTCGAATCTCAACAGCCTTGCTAATTGCGTATTGGATGCAGAACACCATATGGGTGCTGCATACGTAAGAATTGGTCTAATGATCTGTATGTAGATTAGTCTTTTGTTAGTTGGTGACAAGGGAGATTTGGGTGAAAGTAAGGAATAAAGGCTTTGCATTGCTGCAAAAGCCTTTTTAAGGGTGGCGGAAATGTGGTATTGGAACGAAAGTCTTTCGTCTATTGTTAGTCCTAAGTATACTAGTTGTTTAGTCGGTTGTATGTATTCGTCTTTGATTTTGATAGGCACAAAAATTTTATTATTAGTGAACTTCTTCGTGAGAATAGCACAGACCGTTTTTGCAGAGTTTACCCTAATTTTCCATTTGGAAAAGTAGGGTATCAACTTATCGACATGCGTCTGGATTTTACGTTTAGCTGCCTCTGCATAAAACGATTGCGCGTATATTAACGCGTCATCAGCATACAAAGCCAGTTGGGTCAGAGGATACTGCGGCATATCCGCTGTGTATAAGTTATATAATATAGGCGATAAGACGGTACCTTGCGGCACCCCCGCCCCAACTGTCCTAGGTGCTGACAACGCGTTTTCAACTCTCACGAAGAAACGTCTGTCTGTCAGGTAGGAATGAATTAAAGTTACGAAATGAAGTGGAAAATTATGAGTATAGAAAAGTTTGTACAGTAAGCCATGGTGCCATACTGTGTCAAAAGCACGTTTAATGTCCAATGACAGGAGAACAGTGTTCATTCCTTGATTAAATTTCGTCATGGCATCTTGCGCAACTTTTGCCACAAGCATGGTGGTACCATGGCCTGGTCGGAAGCCGAATTGTATGTCAGGTATGTTATTAGTTAAGTTGAGTTTATTAATGTTACGTAATATTAGTCGTTCTGTTAGTTTGGATAAAGTATTTGTTAAAGCAACAGGTCTGTAGCTGTCAGTTAGTGTAGGATCTTTACCTGGTTTTAGTATCGGCACTATTATGGCCTCTTTCCATTGTTTGGGGAAGTGTTGTAATAGAAAAATATTATTGATTATGTACAGTAGCTGGACGAACGTCTTACGAGGTAAGTTACGTATGAGTAAGTTGTGGATTGTGTCGGGTCCGGGTGCCTTGCACAAAGGCAGTTGTTTTATTCAATTGCCTCGTGCAGGGTTCCGGGTCTAATTTGTATTTTAATTAATGCTGTCGGCGGTATTGGGTATTTTTGTCGTGTAATATTAATAGTTTTGTTTGTTATGTAGTTTTGTTCGTTTGTTACGTTGTCTGAAGAGACACAGACTGCAGCCAGCGATGAGGCAATGCAGTCTGCTTTTTCTTCGTCGGTTTGTACTATGTTATTTTGTAATGTCGGTATTTTGCGGAATTTCCTCTTTAGGCGCTTAGTAAGGCGCCATAAAGAGGAATCCTGAGCAGTTACAGCTGTTAAGGTATTTGTCCACATGTCATTTTTGTATGTGTTAATTTTGTCCCGTATAGTATGCTGCAGTGCATTCATACGTTGTCTGTCTGTTGGTCTTTGCAACCGTTGCCATTGTTTTCTTATCTTGTTTTTAAATTTGATTAAGTCAAGGATCTCCTGAGGGAGTTGATCTTCTTTGTGCTTGATATGAACAACGGTTGCAACTTTGTCTCGTGCGTATTGTATGTTTTGTGTTAAGATGTCAACTTCTTTTTCAAGTTCTGTGATACTGTTAATGTTATTGTTAATTATTGTGCGTTCGTTAAGTATTTGTCTGTAGTTTTGCCAATTAATGTTTTTTAGTAAGTGAGTAGTTGTCGGTGCCTCGTAAGACATCCGCACATGCCACTGTACAATCATGGGGAGGTGATCTGAAGATAATTCGTTAAAGATAGTTGCCTCAGAGAGGCCCAGTATGTTTTTGTTGATGAAGAGATCAATGTATGTCGGAGTCATCCTGTTAGGAGGGTAATGACTGGGTGTCTCCGAGGCAATTATCTGTAAATGATGATCAAGAGAATAGTCAAAAATTAGGTTTCCATAACGGTTATTTTGGTGGTTACCCCACATATCGTGCCTTGCATTTAAGTCGCCAACCATGAGAACCTGCTCAAAATTGGCGAAAAATGGATTCAAATCAGCATTAGTGAGTTGCATACGCGGTGGCGCGTATGCAGTCGTTATTATTGAATTGTTTTTTAATCTAATTGAGACATGTTCTATTTGTGTAATAACATTTGGTATTTGTGAATGAGGGAGGGCGTTCCTTATTATTAAGGCTACGCCCCCTCCTCGAAAGTTACGATCCGCACGATAGATCGTAAAATTCCTGATTTTGAATTTGTCATTTTCCGTCAAGTGAGTTTCGGTGACGCAAGCCACATCCACCCTGTACTTAGATAAGAATTGTATTAATTCCCCTGTCTTATTTTTTATGCCATTGGCATTCCAGTTCATGATTTTCAGGCACAGAGACTTTGTCTCAGTGCTTTTATTATTTTTGTTATTTGAATTTATATTTTTATTTTGCTTATACGCCATTTAAACATCATATTTTGCGCATGATTGTGTAAATGTGAGAACATTTATTAATTTTTCCTCCATAGTGGGGGAGTTTTTAAGAATTTGGACAAAGTCTCTGAGCATGTTGATAATTCCTGTTAAATTAAATTGTTTTAAATCACTGAAAATACTCAAGAGGTCACCTACCTGATTATTTTCGGCACTCGCGTTGCTGTTTTAGGTGGTGGCACAAGGCTGTTGCCTGTGTTGTTGTTGTTGGTGCTGTTGGTGATGTTGAGGGGGCTGTTGTCGGCTTTGGTGTGGGGGCTCTTGCTGCGTTGGTGGACCTCTGGAGCGTAGTGGCGGGAAATTACTGGCGTTTAAAGTTGGGCCACTTGCCCTGGCCGAGTTGACACCATTTGCCCAGGTGTTGTTCTGTGCTTGAGTCCATGGGTTTGTGGTTGGAGGAGGTGCGTCTATGTACTCAGGTTGATATTGTTTAGAGTTTTGCGTCATTTTCCGTATTTTAAAAATATATACGGGGCAGTGTTCATCGTTTGATGTATGGGGGCCCTCACAGTTGGCGCATTTTGGAACATATGCTTCGGTACAGTCACGGGTTTGATGAAAACCAGCACACTTCATGCATCTCCATTGTCTGTGGCAATATGTCGTAGCGTGTCCCCAGATTTGACATCTTTTACACTGGAGAATTGTGGTTTGCGCTTTTCTTCTTTCCCAAGAGATTGTCACGTATTGTAGGTATGTAATTTTTTGGAGTTTAGTAAGAGTTATGTCTCCAGCAAATACCGCCATATACAGAGGTTTAAACTGAGTTCTTAAGCGATAGACCTGTTTACAGTTAAGTTTGTATTTGTCTGTCAGTTCTGTTTGAATTTCCTCAGGCGTTGGCTCATTGTCCAACCCTCTGATTATAAACGCGTTTGTTTTCTCAGATTTTGGTGCGTAAGTGTGAAATAAATTTTTGTCGTCTGTGTGTAGCAGTCTCAGGTAAGTATTGTATGAATCTATATTGCCAAAGTGCAATATTATTGTTTTCTTAGCGAATTTTATGGAAAAATCTTTAGTGATCGTTTCAATGTGTTCTTTGAATTTTGAAAAATTTTCTCTGCCGCCAAAGTTGCCGTCAATGACAATAGGCGGTATTTGCTTTTTTGTGATTGTTTTGTCTTGTGTTTTGTCTTGTGTTTTGTTTTGCGTCTATACTTGTCTAATTGTTTGTTGTGTTTTTTGTTGAATTTGTGTACGTACAGGTATGTCTTCTTGTTCATCGTCGCTGTCAAGTTGTGGCGTTGTTGGTATCTCCGGGGCTTCATTTGGAGTGATTGGAGTGAAGCGATTTTTTGTTTTTGTGGGGGGTTGATAGGGCTTGATCATTTGGTTCAAGCTAAATGCCTTTCCAAAATTTTTAGAGATTTTTACTGGGTTATTCTCTGGTGGCGGTGATTGAAGTTGTCGTTTCCTGGCGGCAGTTATCAAGGGTTCTGATTCAACGTCCATGCTGTCGTCATCAGATAGGGGTTGTTGTCTTTCTGCTGTTGGTTCGGCTACGCTGTACATGTTTGGATTTCTTGCTTGGTACTGCGATGTTTGGTTCCAGGGAACTGGAGTATTGTCCTTCAAGTTGGTGGGTGTAGGGGGGTCGTCTAGGTCTGCATATTCGCTTTGGAATGATTGAGGGGTGGCTTCAGGGGTGGACATCGTAGATTGTGATGTCGATGGACCTGGCTGGGTGTTAGTCTCGACCGGGGCGGTGACTAAAGCTGATTGGTCGGTGACGTTCTTGGGGGAGTGGCCTAGTTTGGAGCGTCGCTTGAACGCTTCTTTCTCTAGTTTTTCGGGACTTGGGGTGTCTGATTTTTGGATTCTAGAAGTTCTTGTACCTGAAACAGACTTTTTGGGGGCGGCAAACCTATTGTCATTATGTGCTTTGTGCATGTGGTAAGCAATTTCGAGTCGCGATTTATTGTCAAGCTTATTATTTTTCGAAATAAAGTATTTGTTTCTAGTTTCCGCACAGATTTTACATTTTTCGTTTAGTACGTAAAAATCGAGTTTAGCTGAGATTTCGCCTCTTAGGGAGATTAATTTCGCGTTATTTTCATCGTCTACAGTGGACCAGCCACTGTCAGATTCCGATGCGTCCATTACACGATCATTTTTTGAGTTTTTGGCCTCAGCCATGTAGTGACACGCACTTTTTGTTCAGTGACCCACACTTATTTTTGTCAGAATTTTTGGCGATCGCGTGTTTATGGCGCGATGCCTGAAAGTATATTTACAAAAACACTATATACACTTAAATTTATGGTCCCACTATTTGTTAAAATATATATACAAAGTCTACAAAAAAGTTTGTTATATTTAAAAAGTCTAAAAATGTCATTTATTTATTTATGAAGACACCATTAACCCAAAAGTTTTACCTTTTTCGGTGTTTTCTTTCAGGAAACTGCCACTATCACACCGCTCAAGGTGACGGGGGAGGTTTTTGCACCCCCGGGGACCTTTTTTGCACCCCTTGGTTCACCTTGAGGTAATTTTTGCACGTTATTTTAGCACTTATGAAAATTGTTTAGTGACCAGTACTTTCGTGCTGGTCGAAAATTTATTGTTTTTAATTGAAATTTTTAGTTAGAAGCGCGCCTGTCCATCCCCGAATTAGGGGAGGCCACGTTTCGCTGCTTCAAACTATGATTTTCACGAAAATCGCGGAAAACTAACTTGCACGTGGAGTTTCGCAATGCGAAAACTCCCCAATTTTTTGTTACAGCTGATAAGACTAACAATGGAAACTAGAGATAACAGAGCTCAAAACAAGGCGTTTTTTGCGCTCAACCGTGCCTGGCGAATGCTAAACACGGTATGGAACGAGAACTTACTTTTACTTTTAAACATTCTTTATTATTTTAATGTTTTCATTTGCATGGTTACAATACATTAATTGTTAAAGTTATATGGTATAGCCCCAAGGTATAGTCCCCCCAGAAGCCTTGTACTCTCCTCACTTTCCTACAAATACCCCCCCACTCATCCCCAAGTATACATATTTACAATTTTCTACAATGTATAAATACAGTATATACAAAGATCCTAAATTTAGTAGACATATATACATAAAGATGGAGGAGAGATTATAAGAAGAAAGGAAGAGAAGGGGAAAAAATACTAAAACTAAACCTAACTATATACAATAGAGTTGGTGGCACCTATGCTTGACAATGCAATGCACTGTTTGCTGTAGGCGCCCCTGAAGTGATGGCACGGCCATCACCGGGACGATGTTTGTCCCTTCCTGGTATCTAACACACACTTTTAGTAATAAATTTTATGCCTTCGTTCCGGTCAGAGACCTCGTCGTGCAAGTAGGGAGCGTGATTGCCAATGGCTCAAATTAATTCCGTCACATACGATTATAATCTACTGGAGTTGCTATGAGAAACAGACGTCTGCAGGAAAAATTGGAAAAAACCTGCTTAAATAGGTAACATACGCAAGGCCTGGAGTGATGACTGTCCGCGACGGACAATCATATTCGAGCAAGAAACCACCAAAATAATCGCTCAAAGCGGAATTTGGCCATTGTTTAGATTGGGGGGTCTATTTTTGTCATTTTATGTCAATTTTGATTTGTCAAGTCTTAAACTACCCGCACGTCCCACCGGCCCAATGGGATCGCTATTCGCAATATTTTATTAAAATTATGTTTATTACTAATGTATCTAGGAATGTAACTTTTCCTTCTCTTTGAGGAGGGAAAGTGTATGTGTGTATGTATGTTAAAAATATTGGGATCAAGGGCCACCATCGGGCGGCAAGAAGTATATGGGCAGCTTATGGTAGAGCGGTTTATGTTTGACAACTATGTTGTCGTCATGTCTAGCGTTTGTAATATTTCTTGTTAGTGGTGAAGCATGAAGTTTGGTATTGTAAAATTTAATAGATTGCTCTGCTATGAGTGTTGTGATGTCCTCGACATCCGCCATTTGGTGCAGATCTACGATGCGTGTATACCGGTCGGAGGCAGTCACACATCGCAGAATTTTATTCTCGAATCTCTTCAGGCGATCCATTTGAGTCTTCGAGGCGCTGCACCACACTGGGGATGCATATGTCAAGACAGGTCTAATGATTTGACGATATATGATGCGCTTATTCTGAGGAGAAAGCGATGACTTTTTATTCAAAATTGAATAAAGGCTTTGCATTGCTGCAAAACCCTTTTTCAATGCATTCGAAATGTGCGGTTTGAATGACATTCTTTCATCTACCGTCACGCCAAGGTATGTAAGTCTTCGCTGAGGGCGGATGAATTGATCATTAATTTTTATGGGAATGAAAATTTTATTATTTGTGAATTTCTTCGTCAGTATTGCACACACCGTTTTAGGCGGATTTACGGCAATCTTCCATTTATCAAAGTATGGGGCCAGCATGTTGACATGCGTTTGGATTTGCCTCTTTGCCGCTTCCGCATAAAACGAGTGCGCATAGATGAGCGCATCATCGGCATAGAGAGCCAGGTTGGTGAGGGGGTAACGGGGGAAGTCCGCCGTGTAAAGATTGTACAGTATTGGAGACAATACTGTTCCCTGCGGCACCCCCGCATTCACCACTCTCGGTGTCGATAACTCGCCCTCTACCCTGACGAAAAATGTCCTGTTTGTCAGGTAGGTATGTATTAGTGTGATCAGATGCAAAGGGAAATTATGAATTGTCAGCAATTTAAATAAGAGTCCGTGGTGCCAGACCGTGTCAAAGGCTCTCTTGATGTCAAGCGACAGCATGACCGTGTTTTGCTGTGTATTAAACTTGCTCTTGACATCAGAGAGAACCTTCGTCACGATCTGAGTTGTTCCGTGCCCTTGTCGAAAGCCAAATTGTTCGTCCGGAATATTGTTGAGTAAGTTTAGTCGGTTTATTTGTCGAAGTATGGCCTTTTCGGCGACTTTCGACAAGGTGTTTGTCAGAGCAATCGGTCTGTAAGAGTCTGGCAATGTCGGGTTTTTGTCCAGTTTCAATAAAGGTATAATAATGGCCTCCTTCCACTTTTTGGGAAAGTGCTGCATGACATACATAGCATTGATAATGTACATGACCTGCACAAATGTTTTCCTAGGAAGATTTTTAAGTAAAATATTTGATATTCCATCAGGTCCCGGGGCCTTGTGCAGCGGCAAGCCCTTGATTATTTCAGAGAGTTCCCCGGGCCTGATGATTAAGTGTGATAGAACCGTCGGAGGAATTGGGTATTTGCGTCTTGTAAAGTTAATTGTTCTGTTTGTTATGTGATTCTGATCTTGGGAGATATTGTCGGGAGAAGTGCAGACTGCCGCCAGGGCATCGGCAATGCACTCTGACTTCTCCTTGTCCGTTTGTGCTCGGTTGTCGTTAAGGGTGGGGATTTTGTGGAATTTTTTCTTTAGTCTATTCGTCATACGCCACAGGGAGCAATCCTGAACCGACAGTCCATTTATAATGTCTGTCCAGGCGTCATTCTTATGTTTATTAATTTTGTCTCTTATCGTACGTTGCAGCTCGTTCAGTCTTTGTCTGTCAATTGGTCTTTTGTACCTTTGCCACATGCAACGTACTCTGTTTTTGAATTTAATCAGGTCTAAAATTTCGTTTGGCAGTCTGTCTTCTTTGTGCTTAATTTTTATTCGTCTCCCTACCAAGTCACGTGCATTTTGTATGTTGGTCGTTAGCTTCAGTACTTCGTCCTCTAATTGTTCAATGTTCTGTATGTTGTTATTTATTGTGGTGTTTCGGTTCAGAAAGTCCCTGTAGCGCGGCCAGTCTACGTCTTTTAAAAGAGTTGTCCAAGAAGGAGATTCGGAAAACATCTGTACAGACCATATAATTTTAATTGGTAGGTGATCAGAGTTTAGTTCGTTTAAGGCGATCGCGTCAGACAGACCAACTATGTTCTTGTTGATGAATAAGTCTATGAATGTTGGAGTCATCCTATTGACTGGATGATGACTTGGTCTGTCTGACGCGACCACCTGTAAATTTTGGTCAAGTGTATAGTCATACAGCAGATTCCCATGTCGATTATTCTGGTGGTTTCGCCACATAATGTGTCTCGAATTTAGATCGCCCGCCACGAGCACCCTGCCATTATTGACGAAGAATGGCTCCAAGTCTCTTTGCACTAGGCGTGTGCGGGGCGAGGCGTATACCGCGCTCAAAATCACACCATTCCGAAATTCTATTGAAACGTGCTCAATTGCTGAAATGTAATTTTGAATTTGTTTGTGCGGAATGGTGCGTTTGATGAGATTGGCAACGCCGCCGCCTCGCACATTCCTATCCGCCCTGTAAATGATGTAGTTGCGTATTTTCAAAGAGTCATTCTCCGTCAATTTGGTCTCGGTAACAGCCATCACGTCGACCTTGTGAATGTGCAAGAACTGGATGAGTTCTCCAATTTTATTTTTGACGCCATTAGCGTTCCAGTTGATTATAATCATGTCCTTAGACATTGTATTGATCGAAATTAGTGGCGAAACCAATTATGGCCATACACTTTTCCTGCTTGTCCTGTATTTTGAGTACTTGAGCAAAGTCTTGTATGAGGCGAATAACTTCTGACAGGTTTGAGCAGGAGGAATGCACGTCCCGCATTGCATTCATGAGGTCTCTCACCTGCCCCTGCATGTCAGCTGCTGGCTGCCTTGGTGAGTCGACTGGCCGCGCAACGGCCTGTTGCACAGCACTTCGCTGCATGCCGCCCTGTTGCTGCTGCTGTTGTTGTTGAACTGGCTGTTGCTGTCTCAGGGCGGGGAAGTTCTGTTGCTGCACTTGACTGGCGCGGTTGCCGCCCCACACATTTGTTGTTGGAAGTGGCGCCGGCACATATTGCGGCTTTTGTGCCACCCTCATTTTCTGATTTTCTATTAATTTATTTCTTTTAAATACGAAAACGGGACACTGTTGGTCATTGGCCATGTGACCACCTCCGCAGTTTGCGCATTTTTTGTCTGTAGCAGTACATAATCTGACTGGGTGGTTTCCTGCGCATTTTAGGCATTTCTCCTGTCTGCTACAGTATGTGGTCGCATGGCCCCACAGCTGACACCTTTTGCACTGAATAACCTCCGTGGTGTTCGTACGCCTCTCCCATGATATCCTTACATTTTGGACGTACCTTATTTCCTTTTGTAATTTTGTAAGGTTCACGTCTCCATTTAGGACTACCATGTAGAGTGGACGGAACTGTGACCTGAGTTTGTAGGCCTGATGCACCATTAGCTTATATTCGTCAATGAGCTGGGCTTTGACGTCTTCTGCATCAGGCCCATGGTCCAATCCTCTCAAGATAAATGCGTGAGTCTTTTCATTTGTAGAGGCGTACGTATGGTAAAGGTTACCTGGGATATCCCTCAGTGTCTCAAGGTACCTATTGTACTCATCGATGTCTTCTATGTTGAGTATCATCGTCTTTTTTGCAAATTTTAGTTTGTATCCCTTCTTAATATGCTTTTGAAGTTCTTCATTAAAGTTCTTATATGCCTCATTCGTCTTAGTCACACCTTCGAGCACAATAGGCGGTGGGACTATCTTTTTAGTGGTCTTCTCGGTTGTCAGCTGTTTATTATTGACCGGCTGTTGACTTTGTCTTTTTTGTTGTTGTTGTTGCGGTTGTTGTTTAAGTTTATGACTCGTCTTCTCCTTAGTTTTTTGCAGTTGTTGTGGTTGTTCGGGAGGAATAGCGTCCTCTTCTGTGTCAGAAGTATTGCCATCACTGACAATCATCACTTCTTCCTCCTCCTGTGGTGTCGGGGCTGCATATCTGTTTTGGGTGTTTAGTTGGAAAGTTTCATCTTTCCTTTGTTTTGGTTCTCTGTTTGCACTTAGTTTCTTTCTTGGTTGCGACATTTTTTTTTCCTTTGTGGAGGTGTCGCTTTCGCTGTCTGAGTTGACGATTCGTGCCCTTTTTGCCTTGTATGGCAATGGCATGGTTAGGTAATTGGCCAGCGTGAAACCCCCTCCTCTGGATGTTGTTGGGTGATCAGTTGTCCCTCCAGGTGCCTGGAATCGGTCCACCTGTGTTTGGAAAGGTGTTGGCGGTTGTTTTGTTGCCTTTTCCCCTGTATTTTTTACCTGAACAGGTGTTACCTGGACAGGTACAGGTGACAGGTGGGTTACCTGTTCAGGTGTTTTTCTCTCAGGTGGGTTTACTTTTGTCAGGTGAGTTACCTGTCCAGGTATTTTTGTCTCCTGTAATTTTACCTGGTTATCTCGAACTACCCGGGAAGTTTTCGAACCTTACATAAGCTTTACATCAACAACATGAACGAGTGTATAAATGGAACTGAGTGTTCCCTTTAGTTTAAATTGAACTCCTATTTCCAACACCAACTGTACCTCAACCTCGCCAACTTTTCGAGATTATAAATCCAGCTTAAATCTACAGAAAATGAGTTTAGAAGTGCCTAATGGTCCTCCCGAGGTAGTAGTAGAGGCAGCTAGAATAGCTGAAGCTGCCTTTGTTAAGTTCAACAAATGGTGCACTGGGAAAAAAGTAATGCAATACTCTGAGAACGTTTTATTGGCATATTTTAACATAATGGCGCTGAAAATGAAGAGTTTGTGGGCTCATTATTCAATGACGGTACCCTGTATCTATGTTTGGCTTGCGGCTCTTTGCCGCTGTGGAACGAGAACTACTTTACTTTACTTTTAATATCTCTTTATTATTGTAATAATATGTTCACAATTCACCTATGTTTTTGTTTTTGGCTTAGGCCACTAGAGATAATCTCCCCAATGTGGCAGCGCAGCTACCACACCGGTTATCATCCTACCTAGAGCCTATAGAACCGGGGGCGCAGCCCCGGCGGAC
Organism: Polydrusus tereticollis; assembly: GCA_963920685.1. Classification (NCBI taxonomy): domain Eukaryota; kingdom Metazoa; phylum Arthropoda; class Insecta; order Coleoptera; family Curculionidae; genus Polydrusus; species Polydrusus tereticollis. The sequence goes on from OY987334.1 coordinate 28,712,084, forward strand.
CGTTGGCAGGGTCCTTAAAATAGGTGAAAAGCTTTTATTTCTTATACGATTCACTCACGTGCCGGCAGGAGCCTCAACGGGTGTTTTCAATCAGTTATTGCGTGAGCATGACTTTAGAAAAATTTGACATTGGCTATAGGAATCAGAATTGGAATGCGTCAGGCATTTGGGGAAAAATCTGCCAAAAAACCCCATTAATATTTCAGGTACAATGTAGCCGGACTTACGACCGTCGCAGGTGACTTAAAGCTTATGCAGAGCAATCTGTTTCGTTCATAAAAGTGAACGAATGTTTTGAATATTTAATTTAATTTTGAAACGAGATCTTGATTTGACATAGGTTTGCATGCAAGGAAAGAGGCCACTGCTTAAGTTTTGTTTGTGTTGTCCTGGCACAGTTCGCCTTCGCTTCCTCCTTCGAGGGGCTCATCCCTGGAAGCACCACGGCTAGCTCTAACCATTTTCTCAGGGGCGGCGGTCTGTGTAGGGCAGTTTGAAGTCGACCCAGGACCCTTCCTGGTGTCGGCCTCGGTAGTCACGAGCATGTACGGGTTTTCTTCGCCCTCAGCCGTCAGGGCTGGGGGAGTTTCGCTATTTAAATTCTTTTCTTCGCTCATTTCTCGGTTTGCCACACTTGGCTTCGTCTTTGCCGACCTGGGGCAGGGTATGCCCAGGTGGTAGATATTCGTATTCGTCCTCTAGGCTCTGGCACTAGCTGCTAGAGGTCTGGCCTCGTCGTTCAGCTCTCGGCGTCGCTGATTCTTCACTAATTCGTGTTTTTTCCACGTTGCCACGTGGTTTTCTCGCTTTGCCGACCTGGTGCAGGTTATGCCCAGGTGGTAAACACTCGTACACGCCTCCCTGGCGATGGCGCTAGTCGCAGCAGTTATGGCACAGCTCGTCCAAGGTTGGCAACGTCGGCTATGACCGGTTCTCGTAATACTTCCTCTTAAAATTCGTTCGCCGCTAGGTTTTCTCTTTTTGCCGACCTGGTGCAGGTTATGCCCAGGTGGTAAACTATCGTATACGCCTCCCTGGCGATGGCGTCGGCTGCTACAGTTATGGCATGGGTCATCCAAGGTTGGCAACGTCGGCTATGACCGGTTCTCGTATATTTCTTTTTTAAATTCGTTCGCCGCTAGGTTTTCGCTTCTTGCCGACCTGGTGCAGGTTATGCCCAGGTGGTAAACTATTGTATACGCCTCCCTGGCGATGGCGTCGGCTGCTACGGTTATGGCACGGTTGGTCCAAGCTTGGCAACGTCGGCGATGACCGGTTATCGTACTACTTCTTCGTAGAATCAATTCTCTAGGTGGAATGGTGCTCGGAACGATTGGCCCTCCTCCGACGATCGTGAGCGGACTCTTTCCCCTAGGTGCGTGCAAAATCTGTCCGTGTTCCAGGTACAAACTTCTAAGACGGCTAGGAACCACTGTCTCCTTACAGTATCGGGCTCGACTACGGCGTCCTCCGCCGGTGCTTCTTCAGCAACACCTTGCTGTTAACTTTAGGTTCACGTGTACCAACTTGGTACACCCAGGTCTCGGAATCTCCAAGATCGACTGGCAATTCGCTTGGTGACGTTCGTCCAAAGAAAAGACTTATGCAGATTTTAAAAACCGGAACAAATGCTCAACAATACTTTTAGTTGTTTACTGTCTTATGGTTCTGCACCGACTGATCGTTCCTTGCGAAATCGCGCTATTTATAGCCGATTTCCACGCTTGAGCGTCAAAACAGTGTCGATATATATAGCCAGGCTAACTCCCTTAACAAGCTCCTCCCACTGCATTTGTGGGCGTTTTGGATAGTTTGTGTGCGCGTTGTCTGGTAATTTTTGAGTAGTGCCGAGTTCCAAGTCTACTAGCAGTCTCCGCCCACAATGTGGGTTTGGACCAATAGCAGGCCTAGAACTCTTGTGTGATGCTTGTCTGTTCATTATGTGTGTTTTATTGTTTTATGTTTAATTGTATTGTGTAATATGTTTGTTTTAATTGTATGGTATAGTGTTATGCAGCTACGGGAGGGGCTGGTGCCAGAGAGGCAGCCTGGAGTATATTGGTCCGTGTTTTATATGTCTGTTTATGTCATGTCTTAGTTCTGTTATGTTTGTTGTCAGTGGTGAGTTATGTATGTTACGTAAGTAAAACTTTGTAGAAATGTCAATTATATGGTCTAGTATGTTGTCTACAGCGGCCATATGATGAAGATCCACGATGCGCGCATATCTTCCAGAAGATGTGACGCATCGCAGAATCTTATTCTCGAATCTTAATAACCGTGTTAATTGGGTATTAGATGCAGAACACCATATGGGCGCTGCATAGGTAAGTATTGGTCTAATTATTTGAATGTATATGAGTCGCTTGTTTGTTGGAGACAGTGGGGATTTGGGGGAAAGAAGGGAATAAAGGCTTTGCATTGCTGCAAAAGCCTTTTTTAAGGTGTTGGAAATATGCGTCATGAACGAGAGTCTTTCATCAAGAATAAGTCCTAAGTAAGTCATTTTGTTAGTTGGTCTTATGTATTGATTGTTGATTTTAATTGGTATAAAAATTTTGTTGTTTGTAAATTTCTTCGTAAAAATAGTACAAACGGTCTTGTCGGAGTTCACCGTAATTTTCCATTTGGAAAAATACGGTGACAGCAAGTCGACGTGCGACTGGATTTGCCTTTTTGCTGCCTCCGCATAGAACGAATGCGCGTATATTAGCGCATCGTCCGCATACAGGGCAATTTTAGTGAGAGGGTACTTCGGTATATCTGCAGTATAAAGATTATACAAAATAGGCGATAATACAGTGCCCTGAGGCACCCCCGTACTAATTGTCCTGGGTGCTGACAATGCGCTTTCAACTCTTACGAAGAAACGTCTGTCAGTTAAGTAGGATTTGATAAGCGTTAAGTAATGTAACGGAAAGTCGTATACGTGGTATAGTTTGTGTATGAGACCATGGTGCCATACTGTGTCGAAGGCCCGCTTGATGTCCAATGATAATAGTACGGTGTTCATTCCTCTATTAAAATTGGTAAAAGCATCCTGCGCGACCTTCGCCACGAGCATGGTGGTACCATGGCCTGGTCTAAATCCAAATTGTTCGGTCGGTATTTTGTTTGTCAAGTTTTGTTTGTTTATATTACGTAAAATAAGTTTTTCAGTAAGTTTGGAAAGTGTGTTGGTCAGTGCTACTGGTCGGTAGCTGTCTGGTATTGTAGGGTCTTTGTTTGGTTTAAGTATAGGTATTTATAGTGGCCTCTTTCCATTGCCTAGGGAAATGCTGGAGTAAAATAATGTGATTGATTATATGAAGTAATTGAATAAATGTCTTACGAGGCAAGTTTCGTATAAGTAAATTGTGTATTGCGTCTGGTCCGGGTGCCTTGCATAATGGTAATGTTTTGATTACGTCATGCAAGGTTCCGGGTCTAATTACTAGTTTTGTTAGTACTGTCGGCGGTATAGGGTATATTTGTCTAGTCAAGTTTATTGTTCTGTTTGTTATATAATTCTGTTCGTCAGTTACATTGTCTGGAGAAACACAGACTGCAGCCAGCGATGCAGCCAAGCAGTCTGCTTTTTCTGCGTCGGTTTGTACGTTAGTGTTATGTAATGTCGGTATTTTCTTAAATTTCCTCTTTAGGCGCTTGGTTAAGCGCCATAAAGAGGAATCTTGTGCAGTAAGTCCGTTCAGTGTGTCTGTCCACATGTCATTTTTATGTTTGTTGATTTTTTCACGTATTGTCCGTTGTAGTTCGTTCATGCGAAGTCTGTCTATAGGTCTTTGCAACCGTTGCCATTGTTTCCTGACTCGGTTTTTGAAGGATATGAGATTTAATATTTCTGGTGGTAGTTTATCTTCTTTGTGTTTAATTTTGACAACGGTTGCAACTTGGTCTCGTGCATGTTGTATGTTTTTTGTAAGTTTGTCTACTTCTGTTTCTAGTTCTGTAATAGAGTTAATGTTGCTGTTAATTGTCGTTTGTTCGTTGAGTATTTGTCTATATTGTCTCCAATTATTGTTTTTTAGTAAGTAAGTTGTGTTTGGTGCCTCGTAAGACATTTGAGTATGGTATTGAATTATCAGGGGTAAATGGTCTGAACTTAATTCGTCGAAGATAGTCGCCTCGGAGAGGCCGAGTATATTTTTATTTATGAATATATCTATGAAAGTTGGTGTCATGCCGTTTGGCGGATAATGACTCGGTCTCTCCGAGGCGACTAGTTGAAGATTGTTATCAATTACATAATCATATACGACGTTGCCGTAGTGATTGTTTTGGTGATTGCCCCACATATCGTGCCTAGCATTTAAGTCGCCTACTAAGAGAACCTTCTCAAAGCTGGCAAAGAATGGATTAAAATCTGCTTCCGTCAACTGCATACGCGGTGGTGCGTATGCAGTTGTTATGACTGTATTATTTCTCAATCGTATTGAGACGTGTTCGATTTGACTGATGTTATTATTGATCTGCGAATGGGGGAGGTTGCTTTTAATTAGCAAGGCCACGCCTCCTCCACGCACGTTACGGTCAGCACGATATACCGTATAATTTTTAATTGTTAATTTATCCATTTCTGTCAGCTTTGTTTCGGTGACGCAAGCCACGTCTACATTGTAATTACGTAAGAAGTGAATAAATTAACCTGTCTTATTTTTTATACCGTTCGCATTCCAATTCATGATTTTTAAGCTTAGGGACTTTGCCCCAGTGCTGTTTTTGTGTTTATTGTTTTGTTTGATTTTATTTTGATTAACTATATTTAAATTTTTATTTTGGTTATGCCCTGCCATTATATTTCATATTTGTCGACATTCATGGAGAATTCTAAAATATTAGCAAACTTTTCTTGATTTGAATTTGAGTTTTTCAACACTGTGACAAAGTCCCTAAGCATTGTTACTATTCCTGATATATTAAATTGCTTTAACTCATTGAAAACATTCATTAAGTCTCCTACCTGGCTGTTCGATGAAGCGATCACACTGGTGGTTGCACTGTTGTTTACACTAGGCAGTTGCCTGTGCGCTGATGTCTGGGATTGGTGTTGTTGTTGCATTGGTGGCTGCTGTTGCTGCTGTGATGTCTGTTGTCTCTGGCGGAGGGGTGGGAAGTTGCTATTGTTTAGAGTTGGGCCACTTGCCCTGGCCGAAACGGTGACACCACTTGCCCTGGTGTTGTTCATTGCTTGATTATTTGCCCATGCATTATGTGTAGGCAGAGGAGCGTCAATATATTCGGGTTGATCTTGCCGTGAGTTTTGGGCAAGTTTCCGAATTTTAAAGATGTAGACGGGACAGTGCTCATCGTTGGATAAATGTGCTCCCTCGCAATTTGCACACTTGGGAGTGAAGCTAGGTGTACAATCCTTGGTCAGATGTAGGCCGGCACACTTCATACACCTGGCTTGGCGATGACAATAGGTGGTGGCGTGTCCCCATAGCTGACAACGCTTGCATTGCATAATAGTGGCTTGGGTCCTTCTTCTTTCCCAGCTGATTGCAACGTGCTGAAGATAAGTTACTTTTTGCTGTAGTTTGGTCAAAGTCGTGTCACCCGCAAACACTGCCATAAAAAGTGGTTTGAATTGGGTTCTTAGTCGGAAAACTTGTCTGCATGTAAGTCCATATTTGTCTGTAAGTTCTTCCTGAATTTCTTCAGGGGTTGGTTCATTTTCCAACCCTCTGATAATAAAGGCGTTTGTCTTCTCGGTCTTTTTAGCGTACGTATGGAATAAGTTTTTGTCATCGGTTTTAAGTAATCGTAAGTACGTATTGTACGCGTCAATGTTTCCAAAGTGGACAATAATCGTCTTTTTAGCGAACTTGATGGTAAAGTCCTTAGTAATCGATTCAAGATGTTGCTTGAAAGTATTAAAATTTTCTCTACCACCGAAGTTGCCGTCTATTACAATAGGAGGAATTTGTTTTTTCGTTATTGTTTGTTCGTTAGTGGGTTTTATTGTTTGTTTAGTTTTATTTCTGATTTGTTTTTGTGTAGGTAAGTCTTGTACGTCATCGTCTTCGCTGTCTGTCTGTGGTGTTGTTGGTATTTGTGGTGCGTCAGTAGGTGTCAGTGGTGCGTATCTGTTTTTTGTTTGTGTGTGCTGGTATGGTTTAACTATCTCATGCAAATGGAAGGATTTTCCAAAGCTCTTGGAGATCTTGATTGGATTGGTGGACTCTGGGGACGTGGGTTGGTGTTGCCGTTTCCGGGCTGCGGTGATGAACGGCTCGGTGTTGTCAATTTCCATATCATCATCGCTTGGGAGGGTGGGATGTGATGTAATCACTGGTTTTGTGACTTCATACTGTGCCGTAAAATTACCTTTACAAGGCAACTTTACGTACCATGGTGCGAACGGCAGCTCTTGTGTCGGAGGCTTGGAGTCCTTGCCTTAAGCAGTTGTACACTTTTTTGATGAATTGGACGCCACCTATTTTAAATGGTTAAAAAACTTAATACTTACAAAGCGTTTTAAAATAGGAAAACCGCTTGCTTCTAAAGATGGTAATAATTCGTCGTGCAGTACAATGAGTAACAATAAAACACAGATATGTAAAACAACAATTGGGATTAATTTATTAGAGTCACTAAACTGGATTCCACCAATGAGATTAAATATTGAAATCAATAACTAAATTAAATATTAAAGTAAAAAATTATACACTCATGGGAAGACCTGAAGGGTTCTTACTCGCCTGGTAACTAGTTATCACATATAGTTTATGAAAAGGGGAAAAGAGAATGTTCTAGAACCTTCATACTTGTATGGTCATAATACCTAGATTCTTTCTAAAGGTTACCAAGGTGGTATTACAAATTTAAAGTTAGTTTTAAAGTGAAATTTACGGTGTTAAGGTTATAAAGAAATTAAAAATTATCACAATACACTGGCCTTATTTCCCAGATGTTCCAAATCCCATGTGGTTTCTGCTTCAAATTAATAGGCACCCTGCCTCCAGTCTGGTGGACCCGAACAGTACAAGACAGCACATATTTACAGCTTACAGGCCATGTGGTCTCTCAATCGAAGATCCAATTTCAACACGTGGTCAAAAGGAATATGAATATGTAACGTCTGTTATATATTCAACAATAAACGCTCCGATAGAAGCAAAAGGAAAATTGCAACTAAACTCTAAAAAAAACCCTAAAAATCGAAAGAGCGAATCAGATATCTGGTTAAATCAAATCGCAAATATATCCTACCTCATTGGTTGTCTGGTGCTACCATCTCAAATAGAATACAAAGGAATGAGGCCTCATGTGCAAATCTAAAAAATGAAATTGCACATGTTGGAGAAAATTGAGGTTATAAAAAATTAAGGACACAAAGAAAAGAATTAAAGAAATCTTACCATCAAAGAGATGAGGACGCTCTACTATCCTTGAGGTGCCAACTATAGTTGGGCGGCGGACCTTTTCAAATCACATAATAGTGGGCCCCTTTTTAAACAACCGCGACTTCCACCTTCAAGGATGATCTTATATGAAGTGACCTAAAGTCAAAATTCTTCGAAAAAGGTAAAGATCAAATGACAGGTGAACTGTCATGTCAAAAAATAAATTGGTACGTTCAGACAACTGATGAAAGTAATCTCAGTTCGATAAAATGACAAAACCAAACCAACTTGACATGTGGAAAACTAATAGCAGTTTACCCTGCATAATATGCAATTTAAAAACAAATAATGGCATACCAATTTATCGAATGGTGAAACTCAAAAGTGCAATATCATCAATGTTCTAGAGTGAACTAACCAAGGTTCAAATGGAACAACTCAACGAACATACTATAAGCCAAATGAACTACTGACCTGTTATCATAAATGAACATAACCCCAAATTTTGACAATAAAAATATTTAAATATTCAGATATCTACTTCGTTCGAGTTAATTAAAAAGAAAAGAAATGAAGAATGTACAAAGAAAATATTCATGATAGGACCGTGGCCTGTAAAACATGAACCTCTGCACCAAAGCACTAAACTTAAAATCCACAGAAAACATAGAAAGGTAATGTAGAAAAATATCTTACACAAAACCATGTAGCATCCTCTAAATATACATCTATAGCAAAAATGAATGCTACATTTACCCCTCTCCGAAAAAAAAATAGACTATCCCAATAGGCTATTTGTAAAACTGTACCCTCTCATCATCAAAAAAATAAATTTGGCTTGATAACTGCGCGTATCACACGTCCTTGCGGAAGACAATATAGGTAAAGTCAATTCAGGAAAATGTCAAAATAGGTAAAAATACGTCAAAATCGGTAAACGTCAAAATCGGTAAAAAGATGCCAGATTCTCGTAGAAATCTGTCAATCTTGGTAAAGGTTGCCAAAATTATCCGCAAGATGAGATGTACTACAAACTTCACAAACTTGTCTAAAAAATACAATATGTCAAATATTACAAAATATACAATAATCCAGCTAATTTGGATATACCAAAGAAAATAGACAGATTGTCATGCCATAAGAAATAATCAAAGGACAATCTTATTAGTCGTGCTAACAATCAACATAAATGTCATAACAAAGCCGTATTCGAGACATCTTTATGTCATTGTCAGACAACATCTAGTCTACTTACTTATCAACCAAAAGATTGAATCAAACGATAAATTTATGGGACGTAATACCTTAAGTATTACCCAAATGTACTTATCTACCAAGAGACAAATACCCAAAAATATTTCCAGCACTTGGAAATAAAAACTCTATAAAAAACCAAACGACCCAAAATATATATTGTCAGTTAACACTAAACTGAACAAACCGTACTAAAATATCCATATTTTAGAAGTTCCTCAAAAATCAATTATAATATTCATTATAGCATTGATTATAGTATTGATTATAGTTTTCATTATAATCTTCATTACAATATTGATTATAGTTTGCTAAAGAAAGATACCAAAATAACTTAATATGCAACGCACTGTGCATTTAATCCAAATAAACCTAGCACTTTAGGTACACTAAACCAAAAATTTGTCCGCGACAATAACTAAACATACCGTGATCGGTAGTAAATTTTGAATATGGTCAATATTCAAAACATAAGATACGCCATGTATCATCAATAAATCCAAAATAACTCTTGTCATACTAAAGGTCTATAATCTAAAAAACATAGATTCATAGAAACATCTAGTTCTATAATCTAAAAAAATATAGATTCATAGATACATCCAGTTATATACTATAGCATAGTACTTACAGTACATCAAAGTACCGTACAGTACACAGAATATATTTGGGGACCAACTTTGCTGTGAACTTATCTACTGCACTAGAAAGAATTTTATTTCGACGCCAGACATGGTCGCCGACTTGAAAAGAAACATCACGCTTTCTAAGATTATACGCTCGAGAATTGCGCTTATACGCTCTATGAATCTTACTTCTAACTTCTACAAAAATATCCTTCAAACACTTCAAATTTTCAACATAAGCACCCCGATCGCCCGGAATTATTTCAGCGTCTACACTGACGTCTAAACTCATATCGTTATAATAATTTCCTGACAACGGAACGTGCCTACCAAAAACCAAAAATGCTGAAGTAAAACCTGTAACTTCGTGCTTAGAAGTATTAATAGCTTGTTGAATCTTAGAAATTTGTTTATCCCAATTATCATGAGTATCTATATAACTCCTAATAGCTGTACCAATCGTCCTATTGTTTCGCTCTACAAAATTACATTGGGGAGAATAAACCGGATTGAATCTAATATTAAAACTGTACATGTCACTTAAATTTTTAAAAGTTTTTGACGTGAATTGAGAACCGTTATCTGCTATCAAAAGAGATGGAGGACCATGTACTTGAAAAACTTTATTCTCCAATGCATCTTCAACGTATTGAGATTTCGAACTTCTTAAGGGAAAAAGCATGGTATACTTAGTAAACCAGCAAGCTACTACCAAAAGCCATTTATTTCCTTTCTTCGACCGTGGAAGAGGTCCAATTAAATCCACTGCTATGACTTGAAAAGGATAGCTTACTTGTTTTTCTTTACCCATTAATCCCATCGGAGAAGTGTTGGGGGCTTTTTGAGCTCCACATACTAAACAAGTTCTGACAAATCTGAGAACGTCTTGACGCATTTTTGGCCAATAATATTGTTCTTGTAAACGATGAAATGTTTTATAAAAGCCAAAATGGCCACAATTAGGAGGACTATGACAAGAATCTATGATTTCTTCTCTTTGCGGCTTCGGAACCAAGTATTTCCATTCCGGAAGATTAATTTTCATAGCAAGAGAATTTGGGATAAATTTATAAACAAAATCGTTTTCAACTTTCCATAGCGGGTAACTCTCTGGAGTATCTAAAATTTTCTGACGTAAATTATCGTACCATGGATCAATACGATCAACATCGAGTGCACCAACAACGATTTCCTCTAAAATACTGGAATTTGAACAATTATCTTCAGCTGCTTCATTACTTGGAATACGCGACAACGCGTCTGGAACGACATTTTGAGCTCCCTTTCTGTGTACCAAATCAAATGTATGCTGTCTAAGACGAACTGCCCATCGAGCTAGTTTTCCACTAGGATTTTTAATTGAATTAAGCCATAATAAACTGTAATGGTCGGTAATGACCGTAAAAGGAACACCTTCAATAAATCCTCGGAACTTCTCAATATTAAACAGCACACCAAGACATTCCTTTTCTACCACAGAATAATTTCGCTCAGCTCTGGATAAAGATCGGCTGGCATAAGCAATTACTCGCTCTTCCCCATCTATAATTTGCGATAAAACTCCGCCTAATCCAGTATTTGATGCATCGCTAGAAATATAGAAACGTTGTGTAAAGTCTGGCTGTGATAAGATAGGAGCAGATACTAGAAGTTGCTTAATTTTGACAAACGATTCCTCTGCAGCACTATTCCACTGTATAGGCTGTCCTTTTTTTCTACCTTTCAACAAATCGTTAATAGGAGACATTAATGTAGAAAAATCCTTGATGAATCTTCTGTACCATGAACAAAGTCCAACAAAACGCTTTACTTCAGTAGTGTGCCTTGGTCTAGGATAATTTATCATTGACTCAATCTTTTGTGGATCTGTACGCAAAGAATTCGAACCCACGATATAACCCAAGAATTTCAAAGAAGTTTTAAAGAAATCACATTTTTCCAAATTGATGGTTAAACCTGCATCTTTCAGTTTTTCTTTAACTTCCGTCAACAACCTTATATGTGAATCAAAATCCTCAGATACCACCAAGATATCATCAAGATAAGTAAAAACATTGGGCTCATAACGAGGACCAAATATAGCATCCACGAGGCGCTGTTGCGTCTGTGCGGCATTTCTAAGACCAAAAGGCATTGTAACGAACTGAAATAAACCTCTGTATGTGTATGTATCATTTCGTCTAGCTCTTCATTCAAAATTTTTGACATATATGGAGACATAGAAAAAGGTCTCTTTTTAAAAGGAATCGCGTCACCAGTATCAATAGTTAAAGTAATTTTATTAGTACGCCCTAACTTATCCTTACAACAAATTTCGTTAAAAGTAGATATGACTTTATCTGCTCTCAAACGTTCTAATCTAGAAAGATCGTCCAAAGAATTTAACTGAGGATAAAATCTACTTAAAGAATGATTATTTTCATTATTCAACACATTAAGTTCAAACTTACTATTCATGGATTGTACATGCCATGAATTGTCACTGAAATTTACCAAAATATTAAATTTTTTTGCAAAGTCGCACCCAAATATAAATGCATGTGGCAAAGAAGGTACCACTAAAGCATTAATAACTGAACAAATATTATCAATAACAATTGGCAAATCAACTGTGCCTTTAACACATTGTGCCTTACCATCTGCGGTACAAATATTTTTAACTTGACTTTGGCATATCTTAAGACCTGTTTGTTCTAAAACCTTTAAACCTCCCGATCCAACAACGGAACTAGTAGCACCCGAATCTAATAAAACGGAAATGTCCACATCAAGTAACTTAACATTAATATAAGGTCGGTTATCCAAATGTTTATTAACGAACAGTGGTGAAACATGATTGTTTGAAGATGAAACCTTATTAAAAGAAGTTTTATTATGCTTAAAAGATTCAGAAACTCTTCTCAACCAGTTATCCCAATCAGTCTGGTTAAAATATGTTTTCTTTACTAAATCTTTATTAGTACTCAACAAATTTAAAGAATTTAAATTGGAATTATAAAATGTTTGTGATTTTAAAAATGATCTGTTTGAACTGTAAAAACCATTATTAGAGGCGTTTGTTTTGGGAGTAGTGAGACGGCCTCCAAGCGACACTTCCCTTTTTAGTTTTTTGTACACTTGGGACAAGTAGAAGTCGTTACGTTAGCCTCACCACATTTAAAACAAAATATGCTTCTAGGAGCACTACAATTTAAAAAAGTATGATTAGGTACTCCACAGCTCCAACAAACCACTGAAGCTTTAACGCTATCATTATTTTTACTTTTGTTATCATTCTTATTATGATCTTGTCTAGTACCTGACTGATTATGAGAACTCCGAGGGTTATTCTTAAAATTTCTTTTAAATTTATTATTATTAGAATTTCTACTAATTCCAGGATTTTTATGAACATTTCCAGGCTGATCAATACCAGCTACTTTATCTCTAGGTCTACTCTTATCCTGCATATAATCTGACTCTTCCAATTTACGACAAAGTTCTGAAAGCTTCGAAACAGTATCAATATCGACCAAAGCTAGTCGATTAATAAAATCAGGTAAAACATTTTTCCTGATATGTTTGACCTTAGAGACTTCAGCAGGGGGTCTTGATAGTCTAGCAAAAAGAGCTTCTAAATGTGCTATAAAAACAACTGTTGACTCATGTTTCTTTTGTTTCCTTCTTTTAATTTGTTCCCACAAATCATCATCTATATCATCATGTAAAAAATCCTTTTTTAATTTTAAAATCAAAGAGTCCCAATCATTAATTGAAGATTTTATACTCCGATACCAAACAAATGCATCACCGGTAAAAAATTCGGCAGCAGAATTAAATAAATCACGAGATGAGACATTACGTGCTTGAGCTAACTCGGTTAATCTTTCTATAAAAGGATAAAGTTTCTTAGAGTCGCCATTAAAATTAACTTGCCATTCACTTATAGGAATATTACGACTGGCACAATGTACAACCGGAGCTGCTACGTTAATAATTGGAGCAGTAGGAACTGAAGGTTCCGGATCCTGTCCAGGTTCGATTTTATCAAATAAGTCTGACTCTAACAATAAACAATTGGCACTTATATCCTGAATATAAGAAAATATTTCAGCTGCTTTTTGTTCATCTTCCGGTATAGGAATTCTTTTTGCCCTACCGTAAACGTGAGCTAAACGCGATTTAACCCTACCAAAAACCGAATCATTAGCATTTCCTTCGAATTCATCTATAACTCTTTGAATTGAATCTAAACTTCGTTGAATACCAAGTTTCTCTTCATCGAAAGTTAAAGTACAAATTTCTAAATTAATATCCTTTCCAGGTTGAGCTTGTTCTCTTTTTTGAATTCGAGAAAATATTTTTCGCTTTTCCGCAACTGTACGTTGTGAAGTTAAAAGTCGAATCTTCAATTCATAATCTAACTCATACTCTAATAAGTGATTGGGTTGAAATTTAAAAATATCCATGATGATAAAAGTTTAAATTTAAAAAATAAAATGTCTATAAAAAACAATGATTCAATTCAAAATATTTGATTCAGTAGCTTATCTGTCGATGGTAAATAAAAAAATATTAATCAAAAGCCGAACCAAGATATTTGTTTCACCCTGTATATCAAGTCAAAAAACTGTACTATATTCTTATAGAATATGTATGCAGTAAAATTCTGCCAAAAAATATTAAAATCACTAGTCCATGAAATTATCAAAGTCCAAGAGGTCACCTAGGTATATACACCCTGTATAAAAATTTTCAAAGTTCAAATCAATACTTCAGTTCAAAACCAAAAGTATCAAAGTGTATTAAAATTTAAAAAAATATTTTAAAATGTAATCACACTGTATATCAAAAATACTCTACCACCCTGTATGAAGAAAATATTTGTCAGAGTTCAAAGTTGTTCAGAACTTACTAAAGTACAGCATACTAGCATGATTTGACAAAGTCTTCACAGGTAAAATTTTAGATAAAAAATTACACCCTGTTTAATGAAAATTTTGAAAATTAAAGAAAATGTTTTTTGATGAACCTTTCTTTGACGTCTTGGTCAACCTCAACCCTGAATAATGTCTATGGATTGTCCCAAATTATCACTGTCTAATAGACAATGTGAATTAAAACAAAAGATAATTAATTAAAATTAACCGACTTATAAAAATGTAAGAAACAAGATGGTCTTACTCAGCTTTATAAATATTGACACACCCTGTATATGAGTTTGTAAAAAATCTCACTAAAAAACTTCAAAGTAATGTGTCTATAACTATATAATCCAATGAGGGTTTTATGAAATAAAAAAACTCAGTGTCTTTGACACAGTGAGTCTATAAAAAAATAATCCTTTTTAGGCCAACACTATATGCGTTCTGTATATTTTTACCAATATACTCAAATAAGAATGTACTGATCAGTGAAATTTAAAAACTTGAAACATAATGGATCCAGATAAAATCACCAACTATCAAAATATTTTATTGTTACTCGTGCACTAGTCTGCTAAATATGTTCAAAAAAGTGTACTATGCCCCACGTTCAAAGGCGCTACTTTATGTGCCGTAAAATTACCTTTACAAGGCAACTTTACGTACCATGGTGCGAACGGCAGCTCTTGTGTCGGAGGCTCGGAGTCCTTGCCTTAAGCAGTTGTACACTTTTTTGATGAATTGGACGCCACCTATTTTAAATGGTTAAAAAACTTAATACTTACAAAGCGTTTTAAAATAGGAAAACCGCTTGCTTCTAAAGATGGTAATAATTCGTCGTGCAGTACAATGAGTAACAATAAAACACAGATATGTAAAACAACAATTGGGTTTAATTTATTAGAGTCACTAAACTGGATTCCACCAATGAGATTAAATATTGAAATCAATAACTAAATTAAATATTAAAGTAAAAAATTATACACTCATGGGAAGACCTGAAGGGTTCTTACTCGCCTGGTAACTAGTTATCACATATAGTTTATGAAAAGGGGAAAAGAGAATGTTCTAGAACCTTCATACTTGTATGGTCATAATACCTAGATTCTTTCTAAAGGTTACCAAGGTGGTATTACAAATTTAAAGTTAGTTTTAAAGTGAAATTTACGGTGTTAAGGTTATAAAGAAATTAAAAATTATCACAATACACTGGCCTTATTTCCCAGATGTTCCAAATCCCATGTGGTTTCTGCTTCAAATTAATAGGCACCCTGCCTCCAGTCTGGTGGACCCGAACAGTACAAGACAGCACATATTTACAGCTTACAGGCCATGTGGTCTCTCAATCGAAGATCCAATTTCAACACGTGGTCAAAAGGAATATGAATATGTAACGTCTGTTATATATTCAACAATAAACGCTCCGATAGAAGCAAAAGGAAAATTGCAACTAAACTCTAAAAAAAACCCTAAAAATCGAAAGAGCGAATCAGATATCTGGTTAAATCAAATCGCAAATATATCCTACCTCATTGGTTGTCTGGTGCTACCATCTCAAATAGAATACAAAGGAATGAGGCCTCATGTGCAAATCTAAAAAATGAAATTGCACATGTTGGAGAAAATTGAGGTTATAAAAAATTAAGGACACAAAGAAAAGAATTAAAGAAATCTTACCATCAAAGAGATGAGGACGCTTTACTATCCTTGAGGTGCCAACTATAGTTGGGCGGCGGACCTTTTCAAATCACATAATAGTGGGCCCCTTTTTAAACAACCGCGACTTCCACCTTCAAGGATGATCTTATATGAAGTGACCTAAAGTCAAAATTCTTCGAAAAAGGTAAAGATCAAATGACAGGTGAACTGTCATGTCAAAAAATATATTGGTACGTTCAGACAACTGATGAAAGTAATCTCAGTTCGATAAAATGACAAAACCAAACCAACTTGACATGTGGAAAACTAATAGCAGTTTACCCTGCATAATATGCAATTTAAAAACAAATAATGGCATACCAATTTATCGAATGGTGAAACTCAAAAGTGCAATATCATCAATGTTCTAGAGTGAACTAACCAAGGTTCAAATGGAACAACTCAACGAACATACTATAAGCCAAATGAACTACTGACCTGTTATCATAAATGAACATAACCCCAAATTTTGACAATAAAAATATTTAAATATTCAGATATCTACTTCGTTCGAGTTAATTAAAAAGAAAAGAAATGAAGAATGTACAAAGAAAATATTCATGATAGGACCGTGGCCTGTAAAACATGAACCTCTGCACCAAAGCACTAAACTTAAAATCCACAGAAAACATAGAAAGGTAATGTAGAAAAATATCTTACACAAAACCATGTAGCATCCTCTAAATATACATCTATAGCAAAAATGAATGCTACAATACATCAGTGGCATTTCTCGTCCTGGCGGTCGGTACTGCACAGGCCTGTTGTCTGCAAGGTTGGGGGGTGCGTTGGTTGGCGTAGTGGCTTCTTCTTCCGTCTCATAGCTGCTTTGGTAGTCGTCAACTGGGGGTGGCTTCTTCTTCTTGGACTTGGTGACCGTGGCCTCTGGGACTGCGAAATTTTCGACTGTATCTCGCAGGGCGGTGGCTATAGGTGAGGTGGGTGGAGCCACTCTTGTTGGCGAGTGGCCAACCGGTCCTCTTGATTTGCTTTTGGGGGCGGGGCTTCCGGATATAGTCGGCGGGTTCATCGTCGTCAGTTTGTTTTTGGCTTGAGATTTTGAGTCGGATGAATCTGAAAAAGAGGTCTTTTTGGGGTTGGGGAGGGTTAGTGCAGTTTCACCGTGTATTTTATGTAAATGTTCAACGATTTCAGTCCTAATTTTAATATCTAGCTTTGTTGTGGATGATAAGAAATAGTTTTTCCTATAGTTGTTGCACGATTTACAATTTATTTCATCAACATAGTTATTTAATTTTAGATTTAAAACACCCCGAGTAGCTTTAATTCGCCCTGCGGGCTCATTAGAGAAGGTTTCCACATCACTTGTGTCTGTTATTGAATCTGATACATCGCTAAGTCTGCTGGTCATCTAGTGACCTGTACTTTGGTCTAGTGACCAGTACTTTATTTTAGTGACCCACACTTGTTTTTCGCGAAAATTTTGGTGTTCGCACAGTTATTAAGTCAATTATTGATAAACGTACACTGTTTATGGTCCCAAACTACTCTAAAAATCTATATACACTATATTTACACCTATATTAAAAGTTTATTCGTCCACAATGTCTACAATGTCTAAGTCCATACTACACCCTATGTCTATTACCTATTTTTGAAGTTTTCTTATGTCGAAAAACACCCACAACACATCGCCAGAGTGCAGGGGAGGTTTTGGCACCCCTGGGGACTGTTTTTGCACCCCTCAGAGCACTCTGGGTAGCACTTTTAATTTAATAAACAAAAATTGTTCAGTGACCAGCACTTTTCGCGCACGAAATTTTAATGTTTTTTAGTTTATTTTGATTCAGGGAGCTCGCCTGTCCATCCCCTGTCGCAGGGGAGGCCACGTTACGCTGCTCTCACTGAAGAAACTCGCGAAAATCGCGAAAATTAATTTTCACGTGGAGCTTCGCTGCGCGAAAACTCCTTATTTTTTCTACGACTACTGATAAGCAATACAATAGGATTTAAGATAACGGAGCTCGAAACTAACGTTTTTTGCTCTCGACTGTGTTCAACGAGAGTTAAACACAGTATGGAACGAGAACTACTTTTACTTTACTTTTAATATCTCTTTATTATTCTAATAAGTATTTTCACAGTTCACCTATGGTTACGTGGCCTAGGGCCCCTGGAGCCAATCTCCTCTAGGGATGCAGCGCAGCTACATCCCTAGATTTATCGCATACCCTGGTGCCTCTAAAACCGGGGGCGCAGCCCCGGCGGGTCGATGGCATGACCCTTAAATAAGTGGACTGTGTTAAATTATTAATAACTTCACACACGTACCGGCAGGAGCCTCAACGGGTGTTATCAGTACAATATTGCTTTCGCATGACATTAAAAATGTTTGACATTGTTTATAAAAATCATGAACTAGAATGCGTCTGGCATTTGGGGAAAAATCTGCCAAAAAACCCCATTAATATTAAAGGTAAAACGTAGCGTGACTTACGACCGTCGCAGGTGACTTAAAGCTTATGCAGGGCAATCCTGTCTTGTTCGTAAAGTGAACAAGTGTTTGATAAAATAAATTTAATTTTAAAACGAGTTTTGAATTGACTGTGGTTTGCATGCAAGGAAAGAGGCTAATGCTTAAGTTTTGTTTTGTGTTGAAGCGAACACATGCGTCCACCTTCCCAGGTAGCTCGGACGCATGCGCACTCCAGTTTAAAATTCGCTGACGATCAGCTAGTTCGACATAATCTTCTTTTACTTCGTTTTCACCCAGCATTCCCCACGGCTGTATATCTTCACTCCACGACCAGAGATCCTCTTCTTCAGGCTTCGATGTTAACGCCCTTTTTGAGCCACCCACGGGGTTTGGGTCGCTTGCCACTTCATTGCCACTCGGCCGGCAGTCGGACGGAGGTTTAGGGAACCCTAACAGGTCCTGGACACCAAGAGGGGGCCTGGCATCTCGGTCTGGGCCCTTCGCCACCTCCGCATTGTTGACGGAAAAGTCATAGCTAACTCCCTGGAGGTCTATGTGCCCTTTGGACGTCGGTGAATCCATGGCATCGATGAACCAGGCCTCCAGGAAGCCGCTCGGCGAAGACGGTAGCAGCACGTCTTACATCCTGTCTAAGGCTGCTGCGAAATTTAAGACCATGTGTCTGACTCACAACAGCTTAGTTAAAAACGTAATTTGAAATGTTCGAGTTTTTATTCTAACTCTGTATAATATAGGAGTCTTATTCTGACTCTATATAATATTCTATTTCTTATCACTTTTTATGCCTAAGTATTTAATCCAACTTAAAAACACAAAAGAAACAACTGCGTAATATATTCAAAACTTTTATTCATCCGATCTGCGATGCTTTATTACAACCAAGAAAGTCCCAGATTATGCTTTAGGAACTTTCATTTAAATCTTAAAAACACTTTTTATTTACTGTAAAAATAACTCATCAACTCGAGTTATGACGTAATATGATGACTGCAGCTAATTAGATCTTTACTCTTTGAACCCCCGTGAATGACTGAATCTAATACAAAATTGTCGGCTATTTATAGTAAAATCCAATATCAGAACAGTGTTGAAGCGAACACATGCGTCTACGTTCCCAGGTAGCTCCGACGCATGCGCACTCCAATTTAAAATTCGCTGACGATCAGCTAGTTCGACATAAACTTCTTTCTCTTCGTTTTCACCCAGCATTCCCCACGGCTGTATATCTTCACACCACGACCAGAGATCCTCTTCTTCAGGCTTAGTTGTTAATGCCCTTTTTGAGCCACCCACGGGGTTTGGGTCGCTTGCCACTTCTTTGCCACTCGGCCGGCAGTCGGACGGAGGTTTAGGGAACCCTAACAGGTCCTGGACACCAGGTGCAGATGTGGCATCTCGGTCTGGGCCCTTTGCCACCTCCGTATCGTTGACGGAAAAGTCATAGCTGACTCCCTGGAGCTCTGATTGTCCATTAGGTGAGCTGTTACCCATGGCATCCATGATCCAGGCCTCCAGGAAGCCGCTCGGCGAAGACGGTAGCAGCACGTCTTTCATTCTGTCTAAGGCTGCTGCGAAATTTAAGACCATGTGTCTGACTCACAACAGCTTAGTTAAAACGTAGTTTGAAATGTTCAAGGTTTTTCCCTAACTCTGTATAATATAGGAGTCTTATTCTGACTCTATATAATATTCTTTTCTTAACACTTTTTATGCCTAAGTATTTAATCTAACTTAAAAACACAAAATAAACAACTGCGTAATATTTTCAAAACTTTTATTCATCCGATCTACGATGCTCTAACACAACCAAGAAAGTCCCAGATTATGCTTTAGGAACTTTCATTTAAATCTTAAAAACACTTTTTATTTACTGTAAAAATAACTCATCAACTCGAGTTATGACGTCATATGATGACTGCAGCTAATTCGATCTTTCTTACTTGAACCCCCGTGAATGACTGAATCTAATACGGAGTGCTTGGGTAGTTTTGCAAGATAGAGCAATGCTCTTTAACTTCTTTTTCTAAATTGATTTTTACTTTGATTTAAGATCCTTTGCTGATTGATTTGAATATTGATTATTTTTGAAGATTTTTTATTTTAAATTATTGAATGAGCTTTTTGTTGAAATTTTTTAAAAATTTTTTAAAGATTTTTACTGTTAAGGAGGTAACCAATCCCTTGGATAGCGTGATCTCTCATTCGCCAGCGATCTCACGTGTGAGTCCGTTATTAGTCTGTTGTTGGAGATGTCTGTCCGTTTAAAATAGTCTTTTATTATCTTGTCATAAAACTGTTTTAGTGTGTCTGTCTTCATGTCTCTGTGAAGCAGGTCTAATGGAAAGTATTTTTGCGTATTTGTAATTATTCTTAGTGCAGTATTTTGGAGTCTCTGGTGCTTCGAGTGTTGGGTAGCACAGAGAGTCGACCACGTCGGAACTCCAAAGGTCAGTACAGGCCTGACCAATATCTTGTATAGGTTTACCTTGGTCTTAAGTGTTATCCTACTTTTTTTGTTTATCAGTGGATAGATGGAGAAGAGCTGTCTTCTAGCTTTTAGAAGCCTCTCCTCAGCCGTGAACCTCCAGGTCATCCTTCTATCAAAGGAAAGGCCCAGGTATTTAACCTTGTTAGCCCAAGGAATTTGATGATTCATCACCCGTAGCTTTTCCCTTGGCAACTTAAGCCTTGCCTTCGAGAAATAGATGGCCTGGGTTTTCTCCGGATTGAGGCGAAGCTTCCACTCCGCTAACCACCGGGAGAACAAAGCAATGTGCCGCTTCAGCCACAAAATTACATATAAGGGCGACTTCGAGGTGGCGTTAATCGCAGTGTCATCTGCAAACAGATAAAGTGAGGTTTGCGGACATTTAGGTACGTCCGAGGTGTAGAGATTATACAGAATGGCCGCCAAGGGCGAACCCTGCGGCACACCTGCTTTAATCTCTATGACTGAGGATAAAGTACCTTCAGATGACACCACGCAGGACCTTGCCTCGAGGTATGATTGAATTATTTTTACTAAAATGTTTGGCATACCCAACCTAATTAGCTTTAGTATCAGACCATCGTGCCAAACCTTGTCAAACGCTTTTGAAACATCGAAAAAGATCGCTCCTGTCGACTGTCGTTGGTTGAAACCTCTTAGTATGTTTGTAGCCAACCTCGTTGTCTGGCGCACCGTGCAATGAGCAGTTCTAAAACCGAACTGCTCTGGTGGTAAAATGTCATTGTTAAATACAAAATCAGTTACCCGATTGAGTATTAGCTTTCAATAACCTTGCCAAGAGACTTATCGGCCGATAGTTGACTGCAAGCTGAAGGTCCTTACCAGTCTTCGGAATCACCACGACCTTGGCCCTTTTCCAAGTGTCTGGGAAGCGAC
This sequence comes from Polydrusus tereticollis, assembly GCA_963920685.1. Taxonomy (NCBI): domain Eukaryota; kingdom Metazoa; phylum Arthropoda; class Insecta; order Coleoptera; family Curculionidae; genus Polydrusus; species Polydrusus tereticollis. Next base: position 28,733,755 of record OY987334.1, read on the forward strand.
CCTTTCCGATTATTGCATTGGTTATATCTACTATAGCCAATACTGCATTTTCTGGCAGATTTTTCAATGCCTTATTTCTTATGCCGTCAAAACCAGGGGCTTTTTTGGCATTGATTGATCTCAATATTGCCCAAACCTCTTCGGCTGATACTTCGGCTATTGCGCCGGTATCTGCTGGAGTATTTTTAAAAATTCCGACAGTTCTGGCAACTCGCAAATCACGCTGTTGATTGTCCGATGGAAAAAGGCTAAACTGTTCACGGAGACTCTCCGCAAACAGCTCGGCCTTCTCCCCCGGACTTGTTTCGAAAGTATTCCGAACGATGTTTTTCAACGGAGGAACAGGTTTTCTGCCCCCCCTGATAAGGGACCTAGTGAACTTATAGACCGACGAATCCTCGATCTTCAGATCTTTCGTCTTGTGGTCCCATAAGTCCGATTCTTTTTGAATAAGAAGCCTCCTTATCTCCGCAGACTCCCTGTTCGCTCTCGCCTTGATCTGCGGATCGCCAGTTCTGTATGCTAACCGCAATGTTTTATTTTTGACTTTTATCAGCCGAATCAGTTCTGGGCCCAAATCCCCTTTTTTTGAAAATTTGGACACCTTTGTTTCAGACGAGTCAGCCATGGCTTTGTCTATATCTGAGGTCAGTTTTTTCACCGCCGTTTCTAAATCCTCATTAGTAACGATTGGGTGCAGTCTTTCTTGATTTTCTAACCGGTGCTTGAAGAGCCTCCAGTTAGTTCTCGTGACTTGGACGTTGCCCTGCCCCCTTTCCGCAGGATCTCCGTACTCCACCATGACTGGCCTGTGATCTGATGTCATCTCATTTAAAACAACTGGTTGCGACATGCGCCCAGTGTTTTTGACAACAAAAATGTCCAATATTTCCGGAAGTGCACCTGTTTGATAGTGAGTGTGCTCCTTCGGCGGCATAATAAAATAGTTCAGATCGCTCGATGCATTATACAGGGCGGTCCCTCGCGAACTCTGCACCCTGCAGCCCCACGTTCTGTGGGTCGCGTTGAGATCGCCCCCCACAATGATCGACTCTTGCGTATCGAAAAGTTCTGCCAGACAGACCTCGTTCATCTTAACAGAGGGGCTAATGTAGACAGAACCAAGTTTTATCCACCCATTTTTGGTTTTGATCTTGATGAATGTACCCTCTATATGAGTACAGTTCGCAAGACCTGGCACAGTTTGAGCGATGATATTTTTCTTCACCAAGATCATGGTTCCCCCTTTCGGCCGATCTTTCCGATCAACCCGGTGGACTATAAAGTTGGGGATGGTGAACCTCTCACCTTTCAACCATGTCTCTTGGATCATAAATATATCAATGTCATATCTTTGTACAAAGTCAATTATTTCAAGTTTTTTACCCTTGATACCATTTATGTTGAATGTTGCCAAGCTAAAATATGCAACTTCGGACTTTAGCGCCATCAACGACACGATGTTGTTAGTGACGTCATCATGGCTTTCATCTCCCGTTGCATTCTCTCCTGGAATTCAGCCAGTAGAGAATGCATGGAACTTTGGATGATTGCTTCCCAGCCATGCACTGGTGCCGCTCCCTGTTGTTCTTGTTGTTTTGGTTTCGGATCGCTCCTTAATTCAGCGTTATTTTGCGATCCCCACCTGAAATTCGGTGGCGGGATTTTCGCTTGACTATTTTGGGCCTGTTTTCTTTGGGCTGCCTCTTTGACTCTATCGGGGTGCTTCGCGCACACCCTGTCATTAGCCGCATGATCTAGGCCGCAGTTGCAACACTTGAGTTTGTCCCTGTTCGGGCACTCGCCAACACGGTGGCCTCCTGCGCAACGCAGGCATTTAATTGGTGCCGTGCACTTATGTTGTGAGTGCCCGAACAGCTGACAACGGTGACATTGTGTTACCGTCGGCCTAGTGCGCTGAGCTTCTACTTTAACCCTTAGGTTATCCAAGTACCTCAACTCGTATATGCGCTTTTCATCCTTAGGGAGAAGCACCAGTACGATGGGCATGGGCGACAAGTCAGCCCTCTTCCATCTAACCACTTTGGAAGGATGTAGTCCTAGGTGTTCCAGATCCTTCATAATTTTGTCCTCAGACCAGGTCTCGAGAACACCCCTCACGACTACGTGCAACTCCTTCTCATCGGCGAAGGGGAACGAATGATGCACGACGTTCTTCTTGATTAGGAAGTTCCTAATCTCCCTGTAGTCGCGGGGGGTGGGCGGGTTGATCCTAACACCCTCGGCGGTTGTGACGCCTTTGCCACAATCTAGTCCTTTTGTTCGCAAGTCGGATACCACTTTGCTGTACATGCCTTTGTCGTGAATGACAATCGGTGGTACCCTTACTCTACGCACCAGATCGTCCTCGTCTATTTTCGTCACGTTCGGTCTTTGTCCGTTCGTGGTTTTTTGTTTGTTTGTGTTATTCTGCTTGTTTGACGACTCTGTCGAGGAATCACCCCCACTGGCCGCACTTGCCTTAGTTGATTTACTAAAAATCTCCAACTTTTTGTTGTCAACTGCCGCCAGTGGAGGGAACTCCTCGTCAGTCTCGTCCCTGCGCGTTTGCGTCTTTGTTTATTGATTTTTGTGTATCCGTCATCGCTTTTATTGTCAGCCGACTCCTTCTCCGACCCAGACTCGGAGAGGGACCTCATCTCAACATCTTTGCTGAGTTCAGTGGCATTTCTCGCTTGATCCTGACGAAGGGCCCCCTCCGCTTCTGAGTCAGAGGAGGAGTCGTCAAAGTTCACGTCATTTGGATAGTCTAAAATTTTGTCTGTCATCTTTTTTACAATTATGTTTGGTTTCGGTTTCTGATATGTTTTTACCTGATTTATATCTACTGCTATTTTTTCATTGCTATTTTTAATTTCCTTCTTTTTAGTGCCTGAAGGGCCTGCAATGTTATTTTTATTGTTATTACTTTTTTTACAATTAATTTCGTTGTCTGAAGGACCATTTTTGCTGTCTGATGGACCTATTTCAGTGTCTGAAGGACTTAGCTCAGTGTCTGAGGGACTTTTTGCTTGTTCTAATTCTTTATTATTATTTGTAATGGTGTTCGGTGTACCTATTTCATTGTTATCAACCTTTGAATGAGAGATCACCCTATTTTCTAGTATTGCCTCATATTTACCTATCAAATTTAGAAGCTCTTGATTTTGGTTGACGAGAAATTTGATCTGTCCAGTGCATTCCTCCACCTTCTTTTGCCATTTGGCATTCATCTTATCAAATTGTCTCTCCCATTTCTCTTCCAGTCTGCTGCACTTTTCCTCAGCCGTCTCACGCTTCTCCCTGCTATTTGATCGCTGCCTTCCGGCCTCAGCTTTGCTGCACTTGTCACTTGTTTTTAGATTATTCACATTATTTAACTGTATTAAAGAAATTCGGTTTTGGCCGGCCGCCTCATCCGGCGGCATCGGCTGGATTTCACGCCCCGATCCTTCCATTGGAAGATCGGTTTTTTCACTTTTATTCACAATTTGAAAACTCTATTGTCTCGTAACTCGTTTTAGAAAACTCTATTATTTTGAGCTCGTTAGCTAATCGACCTCGCGCGGTGGCTGCTCGTTGTCGAATGTGATGTGATGTGATGTGATGTGATACTGAATCTAATACAAAATTGTCGGCTATTTATAGTCAATTTGAGTGCTAAAACAGTGTTGTAATGCAACGATACGTCTACGTTCCCAGGTAGCTCTGACGCATGCGCACCACAGTTTCTTATATGCTGACGATCAGCTAGTTCGATATAAACTTGTTTTTCTTCCTCTTCACCCAGTATTCCCCACGGCTGTACTTCTTCACACCACGACCAGAGATCCTCTTCTTCAGGCTTAGTTGTTAACGCCTTCGGTGAGCCATCCACGGGGTTTGGGTCGCTTGCCACTTCTTTGCCACTCGGCCGGCAGTCGGACGGAGGTTTAGAGAACCCTAACAGGTCCTGGACACCAGGTGCAGATGTGGCATCTCGGTCTGGGCCCTTCGCCACCTCCGTAACGTTGACGGAAAAGTCATAGCTGACTCCCTGGAGTTCTGCTTGTCCATTGGGCGAGTATGCGGCCATGGCATCATTGATCCAGGCCTCCAGGAAGCCGCTCGGCGAAGACGGTAGCAGCACGTCTTGCATTCGGTCAAAGACTGCTGCATAATTTAAGGCCATGTGTCTGACTCACAACAGCTTTGTTAATACGTAATAAAAATATTTCAAAACTTTTATCCTAACTCTGTATATTATCTTATTCTGACTCTATATAATATTTATTTAATAACACTTTTTATGCCTAAGTATTTATTCTAACTTAAAAACACAAAATAAACGACTTTGTAACTTTTAATAAACTTTTTATTTGTCCGACAGTGGATATAACAACTTCCAGAAAAGTCCCAGATTATGCTTTAGGAACTTTTATTTAAATGCGTATTACAATTATTAAATCTTGTGAAAATAACTCATCATCTCGAGTTATGACGTCATATGATGACTGCAGCTAATTTGATCTTATTACTTTGAACCCCCGTGAATGACTGAATCTAATACAAAATTGTCGGCTATTTATAGTAAAATCCAATACCAGAACACCCCCCCCCCCCCCTTAGAGATCAATTTAGCTGTCGTCGAATTAACAACAACAACAAAATATTTACATTTACAATTTTCTTAACTATATTTACACTTTACTTCTTCTGTCTCTGGAGGTTTGTCCTGGGTTGATCACCATCTCTGGCCGTAGCTCCATCTCTACTCTATGCTACGCTTTAGAACGTTCTGTTCTGGAGGATCGTCCTGATGTTCGTCACCAACTCTCTGGCTGTGGCTCCGTTGAAGTCATCTCTGCGGCTCCTGGCTTGGTTCAGCAAGGACTGCAGCTGTAGAGGCCATTCTTCTCTGGTCATCGTTAAAATTTTGGTCATCATTTGTTCGAATGGTATCATCGTGGAAGCTACTAATTTCTCCGCCGTGCCAACCGTTGTGATATTGGTTGCATGGGCTATCTTTTCTCTGTACTTTGCCACATCTGGCGCTAGCATCAACAAACTGGGTGTTCCCCATCTGCTAATCACCTCGGCTTGTACGAATTCTATCAGGGAAGCTGGGTGAATATTCCTATGTGGTCTGGCTTCGACAAATCCACTGTATACGTCAACAGCACAGTATAATGTTGTAAATTTACTGTGTCTGGTCCTAGGTAAATCTTCAATAATTGTAATCATAACTGACCCCCACGGTTTTAACATTCCGTGACACAGGGTATCTTCTTTAAAGTGTTGGCATAACACACATTGGCTGAAGTACGTGTCCACATCCTTATCTATCGTCGGCCACCATAACCATCTTTTGATAATATCTTCCATCCCTTCACGCGTATTGTGGCGTACACCGTGAGCTAAGTTGAGTATATTTCGCCGGTGGGTCCTCGGACACCACACCGCCACTCCATCTTCCTCCTGACGCCCCACAACTCCAAAGCGGTCTACCAGCGGCACCTCAGCTCCTCTTCGGATACTTTCCTTCAGGTCCCTGGCAACCGGGTCCATTGCTTGCGCTCCAACGATCCCTAGGAGTGCGGTTATCCATCGCCCATCTCCTGGGGCCTCCTTCTCCAACTTGCTATGCAGCCACAAGACTGTCTCCCTATCTACTTCTTTTTGATGGGACACCACTTCAGGCACGTTATATTTCTTCAAAACTTCTTTTATTTCTTTAACTTCCTTAAACTTCAAAACTTCTTCAACTTCTTTAACTTCTTTAAACTTCAAAACTTCTTCAACTTCTTTAAAATGGGTCTTTGACCTAGGCGCATCGAAGGGCTTTAAGTCTTCCTTGCCTTTAACGGTCTTTTGCTCGGGCGCCATGTAATGCAACGATACGTCTACGTTCCCAGGTAGCTCTGACGCATGCGCACCACAGTTTCTTATATGCTGACGATCAGCTAGTTCGATATAAACTTGTTTTTCTTCCTCTTCACCCAGTATTCCCCACGGCTGTACTTCTTCACACCACGACCAGAGATCCTCTTCTTCAGGCTTAGTTGTTAACGCCTTCGGTGAGCCATCCACGGGGTTTGGGTCGCTTGCCACTTCTTTGCCACTCGGCCGGCAGTCGGACGGAGGTTTAGAGAACCCTAACAGGTCCTGGACACCAGGTGCAGATGTGGCATCTCGGTCTGGGCCCTTCGCCACCTCCGTAACGTTGACGGAAAAGTCATAGCTGACTCCCTGGAGTTCTGCTTGTCCATTGGGCGAGTATGCGGCCATGGCATCATTGATCCAGGCCTCCAGGAAGCCGCTCGGCGAAGACGGTAGCAGCACGTCTTGCATTCGGTCAAAGACTGCTGCGTAATTTAAGGCCATGTGTCTGACTCACAACAGCTTTGTTAATACGTAATAAAAATATTTCAAAACTTTTATCCTAACTCTGTATATTATCTTATTCTGACTCTATATAATATTTATTTAATAACACTTTTTATGCCTAAGTATTTATTCTAACTTAAAAACACAAAATAAACGACTTTGTAACTTTTAATAAACTTTTTATTTGTCCGACAGTGGATATAACAACTTCCAGAAAAGTCCCAGATTATGCTTTAGGAACTTTTATTTAAATGCGTATTACAATTATTAAATCTTGTGAAAATAACTCATCATCTCGAGTTATGACGTCATATGATGACTGCAGCTAATTTGATCTTATTACTTTGAACCCCCGTGAATGACTGAATCTAATACAAAATTGTCGGCTATTTATAGTAAAATCCAATACCAGAACACCCCCCCCCCCCCTTAGAGATCAATTTAGCTGTCGTCGAATTAACAACAACAACAAAATATTTACATTTACAATTTTCTTAACTATATTTACACTTTACTTCTTCTGTCTCTGGAGGTTTGTCCTGGGTTGATCACCATCTCTGGCCGTAGCTCCATCTCTACTCTATGCTACGCTTTAGAACGTCCTGTTCTGGAGGATCGTCCTGATGTTCGTCACCAACTCTCTGGCTGTGGCTCCGTTGAAGTCATCTCTGCGGCTCCTGGCTTGGTTCAGCAAGGACTGCAGCTGTAGAGGCCATTCTTCTCTGGTCATCGTTAAAATTTTGGTCTTCATTTGTTCGAATGGTATCATCGTGGAAGCTACTAATTTCTCCGCCGTGCCAACCGTTGTGATATTGGTTGCATGGGCTATCTTTTCTCTGTACTTTGCCACATCTGGCGCTAGCATCAACAAACTGGGTGTTCCCCATCTGCTAATCACCTCGGCTTGTACGAATTCTATCAGGGAAGCTGGGTGAATATTCCTATGTGGTCTGGCTTCGACAAATCCACTGTATACGTCAACAGCACAGTATAATGTTGTAAATTTACTGTGTCTGGTCCTAGGTAAATCTTCAATAATTGTAATCATAACTGACCCCCACGGTTTTAACATTCCGTGACACAGGGTATCTTCTTTAAAGTGTTGGCATAACACACATTGGCTGAAGTACGTGTCCACATCCTTATCTATCGTCGGCCACCATAACCATCTTTTGATAATATCTTCCATCCCTTCACGCGTATTGTGGCGTACACCGTGAGCTAAGTTGAGTATATTTCGCCGGTGGGTCCTCGGACACCACACCGCCACTCCATCTTCCTCCTGACGCCCCACAACTCCAAAGCGGTCTACCAGCGGCACCTCAGCTCCTCTTCGGATACTTTCCTTCAGGTCCCTGGCAACCGGGTCCATTGCTTGCGCTCCAACGATCCCTAGGAGTGCGGTTATCCATCGCCCATCTCCTGGGGCCTCCTTCTCCAACTTGCTATGCAGCCACAAGACTGTCTCCCTATCTACTTCTTTTTGATGGGACACCACTTCAGGCACGTTATATTTCTTCAAAACTTCTTTTATTTCTTTAACTTCCTTAAACTTCAAAACTTCTTCAACTTCTTTAACTTCTTTAAACTTCAAAACTTCTTCAACTTCTTTAAAATGGGTCTTTGACCTAGGCGCATCGAAGGGCTTTAAGTCTTCCTTGCCTTTAACGGTCTTTTGCTCGGGCGCCATGTAATGCAACGATACGTCTACGTTCCCAGGTAGCTCTGACGCATGCGCACCACAGTTTCTTATATGCTGACGATCAGCTAGTTCGATATAAACTTGTTTTTCTTCCTCTTCACCCAGTATTCCCCACGGCTGTACTTCTTCACACCACGACCAGAGATCCTCTTCTTCAGGCTTAGTTGTTAACGCCTTCGGTGAGCCATCCACGGGGTTTGGGTCGCTTGCCACTTCTTTGCCACTCGGCCGGCAGTCGGACGGAGGTTTAGAGAACCCTAACAGGTCCTGGACACCAGGTGCAGATGTGGCATCTCGGTCTGGGCCCTTCGCCACCTCCGTAACGTTGACGGAAAAGTCATAGCTGACTCCCTGGAGTTCTGCTTGTCCATTGGGCGAGTATGCGGCCATGGCATCATTGATCCAGGCCTCCAGGAAGCCGCTCGGCGAAGACGGTAGCAGCACGTCTTGCATTCGGTCAAAGACTGCTGCGTAATTTAAGGCCATGTGTCTGACTCACAACAGCTTTGTTAATACGTAATAAAAATATTTCAAAACTTTTATCCTAACTCTGTATATTATCTTATTCTGACTCTATATAATATTTATTTAATAACACTTTTTATGCCTAAGTATTTATTCTAACTTAAAAACACAAAATAAACGACTTTGTAACTTTTAATAAACTTTTTATTTGTCCGACAGTGGATATAACAACTTCCAGAAAAGTCCCAGATTATGCTTTAGGAACTTTTATTTAAATGCGTATTACAATTATTAAATCTTGTGAAAATAACTCATCATCTCGAGTTATGACGTCATATGATGACTGCAGCTAATTTGATCTTATTACTTTGAACCCCCGTGAATGACTGAATCTAATACAAAATTGTCGGCTATTTATAGTAAAATCCAATACCAGAACACCCCCCCCCCCCTTAGAGATCAATTTAGCTGTCGTCGAATTAACAACAACAACAAAATATTTACATTTACAATTTTCTTAACTATATTTACACTTTACTTCTTCTGTCTCTGGAGGTTTGTCCTGGGTTGATCACCATCTCTGGCCGTAGCTCCATCTCTACTCTATGCTACGCTTTAGAACGTCCTGTTCTGGAGGATCGTCCTGATGTTCGTCACCAACTCTCTGGCTGTGGCTCCGTTGAAGTCATCTCTGCGGCTCCTGGCTTGGTTCAGCAAGGACTGCAGCTGTAGAGGCCATTCTTCTCTGGTCATCGTTAAAATTTTGGTCTTCATTTGTTCGAATGGTATCATCGTGGAAGCTACTAATTTCTCCGCCGTGCCAACCGTTGTGATATTGGTTGCATGGGCTATCTTTTCTCTGTACTTTGCCACATCTGGCGCTAGCATCAACAAACTGGGTGTTCCCCATCTGCTAATCACCTCGGCTTGTACGAATTCTATCAGGGAAGCTGGGTGAATATTCCTATGTGGTCTGGCTTCGACAAATCCACTGTATACGTCAACAGCACAGTATAATGTTGTAAATTTACTGTGTCTGGTCCTAGGTAAATCTTCAATAATTGTAATCATAACTGACCCCCACGGTTTTAACATTCCGTGACACAGGGTATCTTCTTTAAAGTGTTGGCATAACACACATTGGCTGAAGTACGTGTCCACATCCTTATCTATCGTCGGCCACCATAACCATCTTTTGATAATATCTTCCATCCCTTCACGCGTATTGTGGCGTACACCGTGAGCTAAGTTGAGTATATTTCGCCGGTGGGTCCTCGGACACCACACCGCCACTCCATCTTCCTTCTGACGCCCCACAACTCCAAAGCGGTCTACCAGCGGCACCTCAGCTCCTCTTCGGATACTTTCCTTCAGGTCCCTGGCAACCGGGTCCATTGCTTGCGCTCCAACGATCCCTAGGAGTGCGGTTATCCATCGCCCATCTCCTGGGGCCTCCTTCTCCAACTTGCTATGCAGCCACAAGACTGTCTCCCTATCTACTTCTTTTTGATGGGACACCACTTCAGGCACGTTATATTTCTTCAAAACTTCTTTTATTTCTTTAACTTCCTTAAACTTCAAAACTTCTTCAACTTCTTTAACTTCTTTAAACTTCAAAACTTCTTCAACTTCTTTAAAATGGGTCTTTGACCTAGGCGCATCGAAGGGCTTTAAGTCTTCCTTGCCTTTAACGGTCTTTTGCTCGGGCGCCATGTAATGCAACGATACGTCTACGTTCCCAGGTAGCTCTGACGCATGCGCACCACAGTTTCTTATATGCTGACGATCAGCTAGTTCGATATAAACTTGTTTTTCTTCCTCTTCACCCAGTATTCCCCACGGCTGTACTTCTTCACACCACGACCAGAGATCCTCTTCTTCAGGCTTAGTTGTTAACGCCTTCGGTGAGCCATCCACGGGGTTTGGGTCGCTTGCCACTTCTTTGCCACTCGGCCGGCAGTCGGACGGAGGTTTAGAGAACCCTAACAGGTCCTGGACACCAGGTGCAGATGTGGCATCTCGGTCTGGGCCCTTCGCCACCTCCGTAACGTTGACGGAAAAGTCATAGCTGACGCCCTGGAGTTCTGCTTGTCCATTGGGCGAGTATGCGGCCATGGCATCATTGATCCAGGCCTCCAGGAAGCCGCTCGGCGAAGACGGTAGCAGCACGTCTTGCATTCGGTCAAAGACTGCTGCGTAATTTAAGGCCATGTGTCTGACTCACAACAGCTTTGTTAATACGTAATAAAAATATTTCAAAAATTTTATCCTAACTCTGTATATTATCTTATTCTGACTCTATATAATATTTATTTAATAACACTTTTTATGCCTAAGTATTTATTCTAACTTAAAAACACAAAATAAACGACTTTGTAACCTTTAATAAACTTTTTATTTGTCCGACAGTGGATATAACAACTTCCAGAAAAGTCCCAGATTATGCTTTAGGAACTTTTATTTAAATGCGTATTACAATTATTAAATCTTGTGAAAATAACTCATCATCTCGAGTTATGACGTCATATGATGACTGCAGCTAATTTGATCTTATTACTTTGAACCCCCGTGAATGACTGAATCTAATACAAAATTGTCGGCTATTTATAGTAAAATCCAATACCAGAACACCCCCCCCCCTTAGAGATCAATTTAGCTGTCGTCGAATTAACAACAACAACAAAATATTTACATTTACAATTTTCTTAACTATATTTACACTTTACTTCTTCTGTCTCTGGAGGTTTGTCCTGGGTTGATCACCATCTCTGGCCGTAGCTCCATCTCTACTCTATGCTACGCTTTAGAACGTCCTGTTCTGGAGGATCGTCCTGATGTTCGTCACCAACTCTCTGGCTGTGGCTCCGTTGAAGTCATCTCTGCGGCTCCTGGCTTGGTTCAGCAAGGACTGCAGCTGTAGAGGCCATTCTTCTCTGGTCATCGTTAAAATTTTGGTCTTCATTTGTTCGAATGGTATCATCGTGGAAGCTACTAATTTCTCCGCCGTGCCAACCGTTGTGATATTGGTTGCATGGGCTATCTTTTCTCTGTACTTTGCCACATCTGGCGCTAGCATCAACAAACTGGGTGTTCCCCATCTGCTAATCACCTCGGCTTGTACGAATTCTATCAGGGAAGCTGGGTGAATATTCCTATGTGGTCTGGCTTCGACAAATCCACTGTATACGTCAACAGCACAGTATAATGTTGTAAATTTACTGTGTCTGGTCCTAGGTAAATCTTCAATAATTGTAATCATAACTGACCCCCACGGTTTTAACATTCCGTGACACAGGGTATCTTCTTTAAAGTGTTGGCATAACACACATTGGCTGAAGTACGTGTCCACATCCTTATCTATCGTCGGCCACCATAACCATCTTTTGATAATATCTTCCATCCCTTCACGCGTATTGTGGCGTACACCGTGAGCTAAGTTGAGTATATTTCGCCGGTGGGTCCTCGGACACCACACCGCCACTCCATCTTCCTCCTGACGCCCCACAACTCCAAAGCGGTCTACCAGCGGCACCTCAGCTCCTCTTCGGATACTTTCCTTCAGGTCCCTGGCAACCGGGTCCATTGCTTGCGCTCCAACGATCCCTAGGAGTGCGGTTATCCATCGCCCATCTCCTGGGGCCTCCTTCTCCAACTTGCTATGCAGCCACAAGACTGTCTCCCTATCTACTTCTTTTTGATGGGACACCACTTCAGGCACGTTATATTTCTTCAAAACTTCTTTTATTTCTTTAACTTCCTTAAACTTCAAAACTTCTTCAACTTCTTTAACTTCTTTAAACTTCAAAACTTCTTCAACTTCTTTAAAATGGGTCTTTGACCTAGGCGCATCGAAGGGCTTTAAGTCTTCCTTGCCTTTAACGGTCTTTTGCTCGGGCGCCATGTAATGCAACGATACGTCTACGTTCCCAGGTAGCTCTGACGCATGCGCACCACAGTTTCTTATATGCTGACGATCAGCTAGTTCGATATAAACTTGTTTTTCTTCCTCTTCACCCAGTATTCCCCACGGCTGTACTTCTTCACACCACGACCAGAGATCCTCTTCTTCAGGCTTAGTTGTTAACGCCTTCGGTGAGCCATCCACGGGGTTTGGGTCGCTTGCCACTTCTTTGCCACTCGGCCGGCAGTCGGACGGAGGTTTAGAGAACCCTAACAGGTCCTGGACACCAGGTGCAGATGTGGCATCTCGGTCTGGGCCCTTCGCCACCTCCGTAACGTTGACGGAAAAGTCATAGCTGACTCCCTGGAGTTCTGCTTGTCCATTGGGCGAGTATGCGGCCATGGCATCATTGATCCAGGCCTCCAGGAAGCCGCTCGGCGAAGACGGTAGCAGCACGTCTTGCATTCGGTCAAAGACTGCTGCGTAATTTAAGGCCATGTGTCTGACTCACAACAGCTTTGTTAATACGTAATAAAAATATTTCAAAACTTTTATCCTAACTCTGTATATTATATAAGTCTTATTCTGACTCTATATAATATTTATTTAATAACACTTTTTATGCCTAAGTATTTATTCTAACTTAAAAACACAAAATAAACGACTTTGTAACTTTTAATAAACTTTTTATTTGTCCGACAGTGGATATAACAACTTCCAGAAAAGTCCCAGATTATGCTTTAGGAACTTTTATTTAAATGCGTATTACAATTATTAAATCTTGTGAAAATAACTCATCATCTCGAGTTATGGCGTCATATGATGACTGCAGCTAATTTGATCTTATTACTTTGAACCCCCGTGAATGACTGAATCTAATACAAAATTGTCGGCTATTTATAGTAAAATCCAATACCAGAACAGTGTTGATACGCTGGGATAGCGGTCCGTCTCCGGGTAGCTCGGACGCATGCGCACAACGTATTCTATTATGCTGTCGTTCAGCTAGTTCAACATAAACTTGTTTGAACTCTTCTTCTTCACCCAGTATTCCCCACGGCTGTATTTCTTCGCACCACGACCAGAGATCCTCTTCTTCAGGCTTAGTTGTTATTGCCTGCGGTGAGTCACCCACGGGGTTTGGGTCGCTTGCCACTTCCTTGCCACTCGGCCGGCAGTCGGACGGAGGTTTAGAGAACCCTAACAGGTCCTGGACACCAGGTGCAGATGTGGCATCTCGGTCTGGGCCCTTCGCCACCTCCGTAACGTTGACGGAAAAGTCGTAGCGAACTTCCTGGAGTTCTGTTTGTCCATTGGGCGAGTATGCGGCCATGGCATCATTGATCCAGGCCTCCAGAAAGCCGCTCGGCGAAGACGGTAGCAGCACGTCTTGCATTCTGTCAAAAACTGCTGCGCAATTTAAGGCCATGTGTCTAAATCACAACAGCCTTGCTAAAACGTATTAAAATTGTTTCGAAACTTTTCTCCTAACTCTGTATATTATATTGGTCTTATTCTGACCCTCTATAATAGTTAACTAGTAACACTTTTTATGCCTAAGTATTTATTCAACTTAAAAACACAAAATTAAACGACTTCGTAACTTTACTGAAATATTTATTGGTCCGACTATTGTTTGGACAACTCCCAAGAAAGTCCCAGATTATGCTTTAGGAACTTTCCGTTAAACTACGTATTACAAAATTAGTTCTTGTGACAATAACTCATCATCTCGAGTTATGACGTCATATGATGACTGCAGCTAATTTGATCTTTCTTACTTGAACCCCCGTGAATGACTGAATAGCATACAAATTTGTCGGCTATTTATAGTAAAATCCAATACTTTTTTTTTTTTTTTTTTGGACAACCGAGGAGAATCTGTTTACAGATACCATAGCATCCTCATGCCATGGTGATGTCGGGTTGAAGAGCCACTGAAGGTGACGTCCCCGACCGACTAAACTCCCCGCGTGTACTGTTCCTTCGGTTTCCGTGCCGTTAAGCATATAAACCTTTGATCAGTCTTCGTGTATTTCCGCTCCACACATTAAGTGTGCTTTGCTTCGTACTACCTTACTAGGAATAAGGTTTACATCACCTTAAGATATTTTATTCCCTAATTGATCGCCCAATTGATCACTCAATTGACCGATCAATCATACAATACAATACCTAATTAATTTAGAGGGTTAGTTATTTTTGGTGAGACTTGCAGTGTCAGTGTTATGTATGTGTTATATGTGTTTTGGGGGTGTGTCCCAGTGCGGTGTATAGTACAAGTACTAAGTGCTAATGGATGAGATATCTTTGTTATCTTAAACCGGTCCATGGGGACATGGAGCTTAAGACTTATCCCACTGTTTCAGGGTGAGAACAAAGTAGCGCTGATCCGAAGCGAAGCAAGTCTCGTTTTTTGTTTTGTTAGTAGAGATACATGTCACCTAATTGCGCAATAGTTGGTATTTAGGGCGCCTATGCGCCCTTCTACGTCCTAAAATAACAGCTGGATCGTAATCTACGAGCATTCTAAGTTCCTCGTTCGGATGGTTAGCTGTCCGAGCGAAGAACCTAGTCGCTTTTCTGTGGAGGAAATCAGACAATTTTTCCCACTGAAGATCTCTATGCAAATCTACATTTCTCTCGAACCAGTGAGCAGCCGCTGCCTTCCGCACATAAGCATTTTCAGTCTGCTCAAGTGATTTAATATATGACTGGGCTGCATGCCCCCAGGCCGCAGACCCATAAGTGAGCTGCGGTCTGGCAATAGCTTTAATCATGATCAGCTTAGTGCGGAGGCTCATGGTGCTACGTGGCCCGATGAGAGGATATAGTCTGCTCATGCCTGCTTTGGTCTTAATAATTGCTTTTTTGATGTGTGACTTAAAGGTTAAGCCTTTGTCCAAAGTTATACCTAGGTACTTAGCTTCCCTAGCCCACTCTATTTCATCATCATCTATTACCAGATTATCCAAAGGTGGTAATCTGCGTTTCTGAAAAAGAATGGCTTGTGTCTTCTGGCTATTTATTCCAACTTTCCAGTCAATACACCATCGCATTAGCCTATCTAACTCTGTTTGCAGAAAGCCATGCAGATGTGCCGCGCTATGATGACTCATGGCTAGTGCCATGTCGTCAGCATAGAGCGCCAACATCACACGACCCGCTCTAGGTATATCGCTGGAATAGATGGAATACAGCTGAGGACCCAAGACAGATCCCTGAAGGACTCCGGCTAACAAGGCTCTAGGTTCCGATTTGACATCACCGACCTTTACACAAAATGTCCTGTTGCTCAGATAACTTGCAATTATCTTGCAAGTTTTCTCTGAAATTCCCAGGAAGAGCATTTTATGCAAAAGCCCATCATGCCATACTCTGTCGAACGCCCTAGTGACGTCCAGCAGGACGGTTCCTGTCACCCTGTTCTCCTGAAAACCTTTAGTGACATATTCAATCAATCGCAATAGCTGATCTTCGCCAGAGTGGGCTCTTCTAAAACCAAACTGTTCAGCAGGAATTATATTCAACTGCTCTGTTTCCTGCAGCAGCCTGCTTTTCAGCACTCTTTCGGCAATTTTGCCTAGGGCTGGAAGCAGGCTGATGGGTCGGTAATTCTGAGGGAATGTACCGCTTTTGCCAGTTTTTTTGAACACTATAACTTCTGCGTGTTTCCACGCAGCAGGAAAATGTTCAACCCTCATCACCCCATTACAGATGTTTGTTAACATCGCTACAGCTTTAGTACCTAAGTTTTTAAGCATCTGATTATTAATACCATCCGCACCTGGTGCTTTGCGCTTTTTCAATCGTTTCAGGATATCCCTAACCTCTCCGGGTGTGGTGGGGTTAGGAATCTCCTGCAACGTTGGACGATTTCTTAGATCTTCAGCAGAGTTTTCTACCCCGTCTATGTGATCGTCGTCTTCTGCAGGATGCACATTTAAATTACTTTCATTGGCAATTGTTTCAGCCAAGGCTTCTGCCTTTTCCAAATCAGAATAAGCTAGGCCATTAACCCCGTGAAGCGGTGGTATAATAGTTTTCTCTTGCCTGAGCTTCTTTTGCATTTTCCATGCAGAATGGTCACCATTAATGTTTAGATTGGAAAGCCTTTGATCCCACCTTTGGGTCCTGAGTTCCTGGAGAGCACTTCTTAAGACCTGACTATGTCTATTTAAATTTTGTTTGTTTTGTTCTGTAGGCGCAATCCTATAGAACCTCCTCAGTCTTCTATTAGCTCTGATGAGCTCTTTGACTCTCCAAGGTGTTTCCCCATGAGGGTGCCTTGGCGCGGGCAAAATACTAACTCTAGTGCTCTCCTGGAATGACTCCAATATGTAGCCTTCTAAATTGGCCACCTCGGTTTCCAAATCGGCCACAGAGCGGATAGGTGGAATTCTCAAGATTTTATTCTCCACGCGCGTGGAGAATCCAGGCCAATTGGTGGATTTCTTAGAAATCACATCTCTTGGCCTGGCTCTAGAATCCAGTATCAACTCTATGGGGTTATGGTCCGAGGTGCCCAATTCGAGTGTCTCCAGCTGGAAATCGTGTACTACGTGTTGCAGTATCACGACATCCAGGACCTCAGGAAGGCCACGTATTGTTGGAATGTACGTAGGTACATCCGGACCCAAGATAATGGCATCATGAGGTTCAGTAAATTGAGTAAGTCTCCTACCATTTATATTTTCTTTACGACTATTCCATAGACGAGATTTACAATTTAGATCACCTATCAAAATTTTTGGATTTCCTCCTGCAAGTAAATCATTTATGTCTTCGACTATGAGGGTCTCCTGCGGAGATAGATAGACTGAACTGATTTTAACTGGACCTCTATTGGTCGTGACTTGTATTGACACTGACTCAATTTCTACATCATCTCTTCCTATGAAATGATGGCTGAGTCCCCTTTTGACTAATAAAGCAACACCCCCCCCGTTATTGTTAGGTCTATCGTATCTATACACCTCATAGCCCATAAATGAAATTCTTTCTTCACCATCAATCCTGGTTTCCTGCAAAGCCAGGATATCAGGTTTCCTATCCAGCAATAATTCGTCTATTTCAGAACGTCGAGCGCGAATGCCATTTACATTCCAAGAAATCAGTGACAGCCCTATATTTAAATTTTGAATATTATTATTTAAAATATGATTATTTACCGCCATTTAATGACCTTTGGAGCAAAAGAAATTTTTGATCGAAACTTTTTTGCATCAGCTCCATCTGCTGTTGATGCATTTTCATGAACTGAGTCATGAAATTTTGGCTGTCACTGTTTTCCTGTGCAGGTTTGGATTTCGAGGAAGACGAAGCAGCAGTTACGTTAGAATATGAGAGCCCCTCTTGGACATTGCGGCCTTTAAGGGGCCCTTTGTTTGTGTTTTTAGTTTTAGTGACGTTTTTGGGTGCTTCTGAGCACCCTTTGTAATTTGCTGGGTGGTCCCCCTTGCAGAGGGCACACACAG
Organism: Polydrusus tereticollis; assembly: GCA_963920685.1. Classification (NCBI taxonomy): domain Eukaryota; kingdom Metazoa; phylum Arthropoda; class Insecta; order Coleoptera; family Curculionidae; genus Polydrusus; species Polydrusus tereticollis. Next base: position 28,751,666 of record OY987334.1, read on the forward strand.
CGTTTCGGGCTGCGCCCGCCGCAGGCACACTAAGTGTGCAGTTTTTGGCCTGGTGAGGCCCAGCACACCTAACACAACGCTCCGGCATGTTGCACCGAGATTGGCCATGGCCATATCTCTGGCAACGGAAGCATTGTCCAGGCATACTAGGTCTACGTGCAGCCTCAACCTGCACCCTTAGTTTGTCTACGTATTGCAACTTATAAATATTATTATTATTGGTTTTCACCAATATGTGAGATAAAGGCTGCTTAGTCTTTCTCGAAATCATCCTAATGATCTCGGAGTCTAAGATTCCCTGTATTTCAAGCTCTTCTCTTAATAACTCTAAATCGAAATCATCGGAAAGCCCTTTAACAACGACATGGGCTTTCTTGTCCTCGGGGAGCATACGGGAAAAATAGTTCCGTTTCTCATCGGTGAGCAGCCGAGTAAGCTGCCTATAATCTCCGCTGTCTTTTGTGAAGATTTTAATCCCGTCTCTGGTTTTTTGTGCATAGTTGATCTTTATGCCTTTAGCGACTGCTTTTTTATTGATCTCGGTCCAACCTTGTGAACCGTGCAAGATCAGCGGTGGGATTATAGTCTGCTTATCGGCAGGCGTCGCGACGCCTGACGTTTGTTTGTCAGACGTCGAGGCGCCTGATTGCTCAAAATCGACAATTTCCATATCGTCAGAACTGTCGATTTTTTGGCGTTTATGGCCTTTGGTTATTTTCAATGCGGACTCGGTCTGCGTTTCCTTGCGCGGAGGAGGTAGCAGGGGGAAGGCTTCTATAAGCACCCTTTCGGGGTTTTTACTGTTAGAATTTTTAACTTCTTTTACTTCTTTGATGACTTTTGCTTTTTTAGCAAGGCTGCTTGCTGGAGCCTCAGCTTTAGCTGTAGCCTCAGCACGCTGCCTGTCAACTAATTTATCAACCTTTGAAATTAAAGAGTTTATAGAAGCCTGCAGCTTCTTGTTTTCCTCCTTTAGTTCTTTTTCCCTGGACTCAAAAGTGGCCTGAAGGGCCTTAAGAGTGTCCTCGAACTCTTTTTTCTGAATTCTTTCGCGCTCTCTGCTCTCTGCGAGAGCTTCCTTAAGAGCCGCGTACTTATCCTCGCGCTGGACTGCGTCCTCAGTCTGAATTAGATTTACTAATTCAGACTGTCTCTCTTTTCTCATGTCTTTTCTCGACATCTTGGTGACCTTGCTATCCGAGTCCGATTTGTAAAAGCCGTCTTCGCGCTCACGTTCTTTAGTTGTTTTGCCCATAATTAATAGGCAGTTCTCTTTTGAACTGCGCAATTAATTATGTGCACTGCGAATTTACGTTGCGAAACAATCAGGGTAAATATATATGCAAAACACTCAAAATATAAAAAATAAAAAATATCAAAAATACACAAAATCTTAACCTAGATCTTACTCTCTAGAAGTCACTCACTAACACTTTTACTTCACTGTGTTTTTCCAAAGTACTAGTCACTGCACTGTCACTTCCACTCACTTGCACACGACCGACTTTGTGCATTTAGCACAATAACGCCCGGAGCAGTCCTGAAACTGCCGATTTTTCGCTATGTAATCCAATACTTTTTTTTTTTTTTTTTTTTTTTTTTTTTTGGACAACCGAGGAGAATCTGTTTACAGATACCATAGCATCCTCATGCCATGGTGATGTCGGGTTGAAGAGCCACTGAAGGTGACGTCCCCGACCGACTAAACTCCCCGCGTGTACTGTTCCTTCGGTTTCCGTGCCGTTAAGCATATAAACCTTTGATCAGTCTTCGTGTATTTCCGCTCCACACATTAAGTGTGCTTTGCTTCGTACTACCTTACTAGGAATAAGGTTTACATCACCTTAAGATATTTTATTCCCTAATTGATCGCCCAATTGATCATTCAATTGACCGATCAATCATACAATACAATACCTAATTAATTTAGAGGGTTAGTTATTTTTGGTGAGACTTGCAGTGTCAGTGTTATGTATGTGTTATATGTGTTTTGGGGGTGTGTCCCAGTGCGGTGTATAGTACAAGTACTAAGTGCTAGTGGATGAGATATCTTTGTTATCTTAAACCGGTCCATGGGGACATGGAGCTTAAGACTTATCCCACTGTTTCAGGGTGAGAACAAAGTAGCGCTAATCCGAAGCGAAGCAAGTCTCGTTTTTTGTTTTGTTAGTAGAGATACATGTCACCTAATTGCGCAATAGTTGGTATTTAGGGCGCCTATGCGCCCTTCTACGTCCTAGAATAACAGCTGGATCGTAATCTACGAGCATTCTAAGTTCCTCGTTCGGATGGTTAGCTGTCCGAGCGAAGAACCTAGTCGCTTTTCTGTGGAGGAAATCAGACAATTTTTCCCACTGAAGATCTCTATGCAAATCTACATTTCTCTCGAACCAGTGAGCAGCCGCTGCCTTCCGCACATAAGCATTTTCAGTCTGCTCAAGTGATTTAATATATGACTGGGCTGCATGCCCCCAGGCCGCAGACCCATAAGTGAGCTGCGGTCTGGCAATAGCTTTAATCATGATCAGCTTAGTGCGGAGGCTCATGGTGCTACGTGGCCCGATGAGAGGATATAGTCTGCTCATGCCTGCTTTGGTCTTAATAATTGCTTTTTTGATGTGTGACTTAAAGGTTAAGCCTTTGTCCAAAGTTATACCTAGGTACTTAGCTTCCCTAGCCCACTCTATTTCATCATCATCTATTACCAGATTATCCAAAGGTGGTAATCTGCGTTTCTGAAAAAGAATGGCTTGTGTCTTCTGGCTATTTATTCCAACTTTCCAGTCAATACACCATCGCATTAGCCTATCTAACTCTGTTTGCAGAAAGCCATGCAGATGTGCCGCGCTATGATGACTCATGGCTAGTGCCATGTCGTCAGCATAGAGCGCCAACATCACACGACCCGCTCTAGGTATATCGCTGGAATAGATGGAATACAGCTGAGGACCCAAGACAGATCCCTGAGGGACTCCGGCTAACAAGGCTCTAGGTTCCGATTTGACATCACCGACCTTTACACAAAATGTCCTGTTGCTCAGATAACTTGCAATTATCTTGCAAGTTTTCTCTGAAATTCCCAGGAAGAGCATCTTATGCAAAAGCCCATCATGCCATACTCTGTCGAACGCCCTAGTGACGTCCAGCAGGACGGTTCCTGTCACCCTGTTCTCCTGAAAACCTTTAGTGACATATTCAATCAATCGCAATAGCTGATCTTCGCCAGAGTGGGCTCTTCTAAAACCAAACTGTTCAGCAGGAATTATATTCAACTGCTCTGTTTCCTGCAGCAGCCTGCTTTTCAGCACTCTTTCGGCAATTTTGCCTAGGGCTGGAAGCAGGCTGATGGGTCGGTAATTCTGAGGGAATGTACCGCTTTTGCCAGTTTTTTTGAACACTATAACTTCTGCGTGTTTCCACGCAGCAGGAAAATGTTCAACCCTCATCACCCCATTACAGATGTTTGTTAACATCGCTACAGCTTTAGTACCTAAGTTTTTAAGCATCTGATTATTAATACCATCCGCACCTGGTGCTTTGCGCTTTTTCAATCGTTTCAGGATATCCCTAACCTCTCCGGGTGTGGTGGGGTTAGGAATCTCCTGCAACGTTGGACGATTTCTTAGATCTTCAGCAGAGTTTTCTACCCCGTCTATGTGATCGTCGTCTTCTGCAGGATGCACATTTAAATTACTTTCATTGGCAATTGTTTCAGCCAAGGCTTCTGCCTTTTCCAAATCAGAATAAGCTAGGCCATTAACCCCGTGAAGCGGTGGTATAATAGTTTTCTCTTGCCTGAGCTTCTTTTGCATTTTCCATGCAGAATGGTCACCATTAATGTTTAGATTGGAAAGCCTTTGATCCCACCTTTGGGTCCTGAGTTCCTGGAGAGCACTTCTTAAGACCTGACTATGTCTATTTAAATTTTGTTTGTTTTGTTCTGTAGGCGCAATCCTATAGAACCTCCTCAGTCTTCTATTAGCTCTGATGAGCTCTTTGACTCTCCAAGGTGTTTCCCCATGAGGGTGCCTTGGCGCGGGCAAAATACTAACTCTAGTGCTCACCTGGAATGACTCCAATATGTAGCCTTCTAAATTGGCCACCTCGGTTTCCAAATCGGCCACAGAGCGGATAGGTGGAATTCTCAAGATTTTATTCTCCACGCGCGTGGAGAATCCAGGCCAATTGGTGGATTTCTTAGAAATCACATCTCTTGGCCTGGCTCTAGAATCCAGTATCAACTCTATGGGGTTATGGTCCGAGGTGCCCAATTCGAGTGTCTCCAGCTGGAAATCGTGTACTACGTGTTGCAGTATCACGACATCCAGGACCTCAGGAAGGCCACGTATTGTTGGAATGTACGTAGGTACATCCGGACCCAAGATAATGGCATCATGAGGTTCAGTAAATTGAGTAAGTCTCCTACCATTTATATTTTCTTTACGACTATTCCATAGACGAGATTTACAATTTAGATCACCTATCAAAATTTTTGGATTTCCTCCTGCAAGTAAATCATTTATGTCTTCGACTATGAGGGTCTCCTGCGGAGATAGATAGACTGAACTGATTTTAACTGGACCTCTATTGGTCGTGACTTGTATTGACACTGACTCAATTTCTACATCATCTCTTCCTATGAAATGATGGCTGAGTCCCCTTTTGACTAATAAAGCAACACCCCCCCCGTTATTGTTAGGTCTATCGTATCTATACACCTCATAGCCCATAAATGAAATTCTTTCTTCACCATCAATCCTGGTTTCCTGCAAAGCCAGGATATCAGGTTTCTTATCCAGCAATAATTCGTCTATTTCAGAACGTCGAGCGCGAATGCCATTTACATTCCAAGAAATCAGTGACAGCCCTATATTTAAATTTTGAATATTATTATTTAAAATATGATTATTTACCGCCATTTAATGACCTTTGGAGCAAAAGAAATTTTTGATCGAAACTTTTTTGCATCAGCTCCATCTGCTGTTGATGCATTTTCATGAACTGAGTCATGAAATTTTGGCTGTCACTGTTTTCCTGTGCAGGTTTGGATTTCGAGGAAGACGAAGCAGCAGTTACGTTAGAATATGAGAGCCCCTCTTGGACATTGCGGCCTTTAAGGGGCCCTTTGTTTGTGTTTTTAGTTTTAGTGACGTTTTTGGGTGCTTCTGAGCACCCTTTGTAATTTGCTGGGTGGTCCCCCTTGCAGAGGGCACACACAGCGTTTCGGGCTGCGCCCGCCGCAGGCACACTAAGTGTGCAGTTTTTGGCCTGGTGAGGCCCAGCACACCTAACACAACGCTCCGGCATGTTGCACCGAGATTGGCCATGGCCATATCTCTGGCAACGGAAGCATTGTCCAGGCATACTAGGTCTACGTGCAGCCTCAACCTGCACCCTTAGTTTGTCTACGTATTGCAACTTATAAATATTATTATTATTGGTTTTCACCAATATGTGAGATAAAGGCTGCTTAGTCTTTCTCGAAATCATCCTAATGATCTCGGAGTCTAAGATTCCCTGTATTTCAAGCTCTTCTCTTAATAACTCTAAATCGAAATCATCGGAAAGCCCTTTAACAACGACATGGGCTTTCTTGTCCTCGGGGAGCATACGGGAAAAACAGTTCCGTTTCTCATCGGTGAGCAGCCGAGTAAGCTGCCTATAATCTCCGCTGTCTTTTGTGAAGATTTTAATCCCGTCTCTGGTTTTTTGTGCATAGTTGATCTTTATGCCTTTAGCGACTGCTTTTTTATTGATCTCGGTCCAACCTTGTGAACCGTGCAAGATCAGCGGTGGGATTATAGTCTGCTTATCGGCAGGCGTCGCGACGCCTGACGTTTGTTTGTCAGACGTCGAGGCGCCTGATTGCTCAAAATCGACAATTTCCATATCGTCAGAGCTGTCGATTTTTTGGCGTTTATGGCCTTTGGTTATTTTCAATGCGGACTCGGTCTGCGTTTCCTTGCGCGGAGGAGGTAGCAGGGGGAAGGCTTCTATAAGCACCCTTTCGGGGTTTTTACTGTTAGAATTTTTAACTTCTTTTACTTCTTTGATGACTTTTGCTTTTTTAGCAAGGCTGCTTGCTGGAGCCTCAGCTTTAGCTGTAGCCTCAGCACGCTGCCTGTCAACTAATTTATCAACCTTTGAAATTAAAGAGTTTATAGAAGCCTGCAGCTTCTTGTTTTCCTCCTTTAGTTCTTTTTCCCTGGACTCAAAAGTGGCCTGAAGGGCCTTAAGAGTGTCCTCGAACTCTTTTTTCTGAATTCTTTCGCGCTCTCTGCTCTCTGCGAGAGCTTCCTTAAGAGCCGCGTACTTATCCTCGCGCTGGACTGCGTCCTCAGTCTGAATTAGATTTACTAATTCAGACTGTCTCTCTTTTCTCATGTCTTTTCTCGACATCTTGGTGACCTTGCTATCCGAGTCCGATTTGTAAAAGCCGTCTTCGCGCTCACGTTCTTTAGTTGTTTTGCCCATAATTAATAGGCAGTTCTCTTTTGAACTGCGCAATTAATTATGTGCACTGCGAATTTACGTTTCCTTCTCCAATCTCTCATGCAGCCACAAAACCGTCTCCCTATCGACTGTCTCCCTCTTTACTTTTTGATGGGACACCACTTCAGGCACGTCACATTTCTTCAAAATTTCCTCATTTGATGTTAAATGAGTCATTGACCTAGGCGCATCGAAGGGCTTTAAGTCTTCCTTGCCTTTAACGGTCTTTCGCTCGGGCGCCATGAAGCGAACGGACGCGTCCACCTTCCCAGGTAGCTCGGACGCATGCGCACTCCAATTTTTAATACGCTGACGATCCGCTAATTCGACATAAACGTCTTTTTCTTCGTTTTCACCCAGCATTCCCCACGGCTGTATATCTTCACACCACGACCAGAGATCCTCTTCTTCAGGCTTCGTTGTTAATGCCCTTTTTGAGCCACCCACGGGGTTTGGGTCGCTTGCCACTTCTTTGCCACTCGGCCGGCAGTCGGACGGAGGTTTAGGGAACCCTAACAGGTCCTGGACACCAAGTGCAGATTTGGCATCTCGGTCTGGGCCCTTTGCCACCTCCGCAGCGTTGACGGAAAAGTCGTAGCTAACTCCCTGGACTTCTGCTTGTCCATTGGGCGAGCTAGAGCCCATGGCATCGTTGATCCAGGCCTCCAGGAAGCCGCTCGGCGAAGACGGTAACAGCACGTCTTGCATTCGGTCTAAGACTGTTGCGAAATTTAAGGCCATGAGTCTGACTCACAACAGCTTAGTTAAAACGTAATTAAAATATCCAAGGTTTTATTCTACCCTGTATAATATTTTATTTAATAACACTTTTTATGCCTAAGTATTTAATCTAACTTAAAAACACAAATTAAACAACTGCGTAATTTATTCAAAACTTTTATTCATCCGATCTGCGATGCTTTAACACAACCAAGAAAGTCTCAGATTATGCTTTAGGAAACTTTCCGTTAAATTTGTAAACAACTTTTAATTATTATAAAAATAACTCATCAACTCGAGTTATGACGTAATATGATGACTGCAGCTAATTAGATCTTTACTCTTTGAACCCCCGTGAATGACTGAATCTAATACAAAATTGTCGGCTATTTATAGTAAAATCCAATACTACTACTGATTTGTATCAAGAATTGAGTTAGTGCCTGCGGCACTCTTACTCTATTTTAAAATTCCCTATTCTAGGGTTGTCAGTTGGTGCTAGTTGCCAGTACGCATATTCTGCGCTCCCAACCATACTTGCAGCCAAACATCAATTATCAAATTTTCACAAAAAAAAGGTCACTTTTCGTGTGAGCCGTGTTTGTGAGTGTTTTTGCCCTTGATTTTTGCTGTATACCTGTTTTTCATCTGAAGGATGTTAGTGATTGGATTTTTAAAAAGGTTAAGTAATTTCGTCTTGCAACAGCCTATAACGAACTCCTCTGCGTTCGTGAATAAGCCGTTGCCTGTCAAATGTTTGTCGTATTGTATGATTTGGATGTCTTGCAATCAAATCCATGAACCGTGCATGCCTTTCACGCATAAGTTCATGGATTGTTCTCGTGTTCAGGTCCCTCCGTATGGCATTGTTGGTGACATACCAAGGGGCCCCGACAATCCTCCTCACGATTTTGTTCTGTGTGTGCTGAAGGCGTTTTCTGTTTGACTTTGAAGTCTGGCACCAAACGTTGGAGCCATACAACAAGCCAGCGATAAGAACTTGTCTGTGAAGCAGCAATTTGTTTTTAAGAGAAAGCTTGCTTTCATTTGAAAACAAGGGGTAGAGTCTACCCATTGCACTGTTGCAATCTTTGATTTTGTCTGTCACATGTTTTGTAAATGTGAGTCTGTTGTCGATGGCGACACCCAGGTACTTTAGACTATCGCTCCAAGGAATCTGGGTGCCCTCGATCTCGAGTATGCCATTTGGCCGATATGATCTTTTGATCATAATAGCCCTTGTCTTGTCATTGTTGATTTTAATTTTCCACCTTTTGAAATAGGTGCTTAATTGCTCTAAATGAACGTTAAGTCGTCTTGTCGCAATTGCTGGTTGTCTGCAAGTCGAAAAAATTCCTGTATCGTCTGCGTAAACAGTTAATTTTGTCCTTTCGTTTGTTGGTATGTCTGCCGTGTACAGGTTATACAGCACTGGAGATAGCGAGGATCCTTGAGGGACCCCCGATTCGATATTAAAAGATTCGGACCAAGCCAAGCCTGCTCTTGCTTTGAACGTTCTGTTCTCGAGAAAACTGGCAACGAACTGAACGTGTGCTAAAGGCACCTCTAATAATCGCAGTTTATGCACTAAGCCTTCGTGCCAAACTTTATCGAAAGCTTTTGAAATGTCTAGGACTACCAAACCGGTCGCGGCTTTTCGTCGTAGTCCTATGATTGTCTCTTGAACTACCCTGGCAAGTTGTAGTTCTGTGTTATGTTTTTCTCTAAAGCCAAACTGAATGTCTGGCATTAGATTTTTGTCTCTGATAATTTCCCATAGCCTGCTCAAGAAAATTTTTTCAAGAACTTTGGCTAAAGAGGAAAGCAATGAAATTGGACGCCAGTTTTGCGGAAACTTGTGGTTTTGATTCGGCTTTGGAATCATCGCCACAAGTGCCGATTTCCATGTCGATGGATAATGTTTGAATTTAAAACTGGCGTTTATTATGTCAGTCAAATTTTGAATGGTATTGTCAGGAAAGTTCCTTAAAGCCAGATTTGGAATCCGGTCCATACCTGGTGCTTTTTTGGTGTTAGCCAGACAGCTTAGTTAAAAACGTAATTTGAAATGTTCGAGTTTTTATTCTAACTCTGTATAATATAGGAGTCTTATTCTGACTCTATATAATATTCTATTTCTTATCACTTTTTATGCCTAAGTATTTAATCCAACTTAAAAACACAAAAGAAACAACTGCGTAATATATTCAAAACTTTTATTCATCCGATCTGCGATGCTTTATTACAACCAAGAAAGTCCCAGATTATGCTTTAGGAACTTTCATTTAAATCTTAAAAACACTTTTTATTTACTGTAAAAATAACTCATCAACTCGAGTTATGACGTAATATGATGACTGCAGCTAATTAGATCTTTACTCTTTGAACCCCCGTGAATGACTGAATCTAATACAAAATTGTCGGCTATTTATAGTAAAATCCAATATCAGAACAGTGTTGAAGCGAACACATGCGTCTACGTTCCCAGGTAGCTCCGACGCATGCGCACTCCAATTTAAAATTCGCTGACGATCAGCTAGTTCGACATAAACTTCTTTCTCTTCGTTTTCACCCAGCATTCCCCACGGCTGTATATCTTCACACCACGACCAGAGATCCTCTTCTTCAGGCTTAGTTGTTAATGCCCTTTTTGAGCCACCCACGGGGTTTGGGTCGCTTGCCACTTCTTTGCCACTCGGCCGGCAGTCGGACGGAGGTTTAGGGAACCCTAACAGGTCCTGGACACCAGGTGCAGATGTGGCATCTCGGTCTGGGCCCTTTGCCACCTCCGTATCGTTGACGGAAAAGTCATAGCTGACTCCCTGGAGCTCTGATTGTCCATTAGGTGAGCTGTTACCCATGGCATCCATGATCCAGGCCTCCAGGAAGCCGCTCGGCGAAGACGGTAGCAGCACGTCTTTCATTCTGTCTAAGGCTGCTGCGAAATTTAAGACCATGTGTCTGACTCACAACAGCTTAGTTAAAACGTAGTTTGAAATGTTCAAGGTTTTTCCCTAACTCTGTATAATATAGGAGTCTTATTCTGACTCTATATAATATTCTTTTCTTAACACTTTTTATGCCTAAGTATTTAATCTAACTTAAAAACACAAAATAAACAACTGCGTAATATTTTCAAAACTTTTATTCATCCGATCTACGATGCTCTAACACAACCAAGAAAGTCCCAGATTATGCTTTAGGAACTTTCATTTAAATCTTAAAAACACTTTTTATTTACTGTAAAAATAACTCATCAACTCGAGTTATGACGTCATATGATGACTGCAGCTAATTCGATCTTTCTTACTTGAACCCCCGTGAATGACTGAATCTAATACGGAGTGCTTGGGTAGTTTTGCAAGATAGAGCAATGCTCTTTAACTTCTTTTTCTAAATTGATTTTTACTTTGATTTAAGATCCTTTGCTGATTGATTTGAATATTGATTATTTTTGAAGATTTTTTATTTTAAATTATTGAATGAGCTTTTTGTTGAAATTTTTTAAAAATTTTTTAAAGATTTTTACTGTTAAGGAGGTAACCAATCCCTTGGATAGCGTGATCTCTCATTCGCCAGCGATCTCACGTGTGAGTCCGTTATTAGTCTGTTGTTGGAGATGTCTGTCCGTTTAAAATAGTCTTTTATTATCTTGTCATAAAACTGTTTTAGTGTGTCTGTCTTCATGTCTCTGTGAAGCAGGTCTAATGGAAAGTATTTTTGCGTATTTGTAATTATTCTTAGTGCAGTATTTTGGAGTCTCTGGTGCTTCGAGTGTTGGGTAGCACAGAGAGTCGACCACGTCGGAACTCCAAAGGTCAGTACAGGCCTGACCAATATCTTGTATAGGTTTACCTTGGTCTTAAGTGTTATCCTACTTTTTTTGTTTATCAGTGGATAGATGGAGAAGAGCTGTCTTCTAGCTTTTAGAAGCCTCTCCTCAGCCGTGAACCTCCAGGTCATCCTTCTATCAAAGGAAAGGCCCAGGTATTTAACCTTGTTAGCCAAAGGAATTTGATGATTCATCACCCGTAGCTTTTCCCTTGGCAACTTAAGCCTTGCCTTCGAGAAATAGATGGCCTGGGTTTTCTCCGGATTGAGGCGAAGCTTCCACTCCGCTAACCACCGGGAGAACAAAGCAATGTGCCGCTTCAGCCACAAAATTACATATAAGGGCGACTTCGAGGTGGCGGTAATCGCAGTGTCATCTGCAAACAGATAAAGTGAGGTTTGCGGACATTTAGGTACGTCCGAGGTGTAGAGATTATACAGAATGGCCGCCAAGGGCGAACCCTGCGGCACACCTGCTTTAATCTCTATGACTGAGGATAAAGTACCTTCAGATGACACCACGCAGGACCTTACCTCGAGGTATGATTGAATTATTTTTACTAAAATGTTTGGCATACCCAACCTAATTAGCTTTAGTATCAGACCATCGTGCCAAACCTTGTCAAACGCTTTTGAAACATCGAAAAAGATCGCTCCTGTCGACTGTCGTTGGTTGAAACCTCTTAGTATGTTTGTAGCCAACCTCGTTGTCTGGCGCACCGTGCAATGAGCAGTTCTAAAACCGAACTGCTCTGGTGGTAAAATGTCATTGTTAAATACAAAATCAGTTACCCGATTGAGTATTAGCTTTTTAATAACCTTGCCAAGACACGATAAGAGACTTATCGGCCGATAGTTGACTGCAAGCTGAAGGTCCTTACCAGTCTTCGGAATCACCACGACCTTGGCCCTTTTCCAAGTGTCTGGGAAGCGACCCTTTCCGATTATTGCATTGGTTATATCTACTATAGCCAATACTGCATTTTCTGGCAGATTTTTCAATGCCTTATTTCTTATGCCGTCAAAACCAGGGGCTTTTTTGGCATTGATTGATCTCAATATTGCCCAAACCTCTTCGGCTGATACTTCGGCTATTGCGCCGGTATCTGCTGGAGTATTTTTAAAAATTTCGACAGTTCTGGCAACTCGCAAATCACGCTGTTGATTGTCCGATGGAAAAAGGCTAAACTGTTCACGGAGACTCTCCGCAAACAGCTCGGCCTTCTCCCCCGGACTTGTTTCGAAAGTATTCCGAACGATGTTTTTCAACGGAGGAACAGGTTTTCTGCCCCCCCTGATAAGGGACCTAGTGAACTTATAGACCGACGAATCCTCGATCTTCAGATCTTTCGTCTTGTGGTCCCATAAGTCCGATTCTTTTTGAATAAGAAGCCTCCTTATCTCCGCAGACTCCCTGTTCGCTCTCGCCTTGATCTGCGGATCGCCAGTTCTGTATGCTAACCGCAATGTTTTATTTTTGACTTTTATCAGCCGAATCAGTTCTGGGCCCAAATCCCCTTTTTTTGAAAATTTGGACACCTTTGTTTCAGACGAGTCAGCCATGGCTTTGTCTATATCTGAGGTCAGTTTTTTCACCGCCGTTTCTAAATCCTCATTAGTAACGATTGGGTGCAGTCTTTCTTGATTTTCTAACCGGTGCTTGAAGAGCCTCCAGTTAGTTCTCGTGACTTGGACGTTGCCCTGCCCCCTTTCCGCAGGATCTCCGTACTCCACCATGACTGGCCTGTGATCTGATGTCATCTCATTTAAAACAACTGGTTGCGACATGCGCCCAGTGTTTTTGACAACAAAAATGTCCAATATTTCCGGAAGTGCACCTGTTTGATAGTGAGTGTGCTCCTCCGGCGGCATAATAAAATAGTTCAGATCGCTCGATGCATTATACAGGGCGGTCCCTCGCGAACTCTGCACCCTGCAGCCCCACGTTCTGTGGGTCGCGTTGAGATCGCCCCCCACAATGATCGACTCTTGCGTATCGAAAAGTTCTGCCAGACAGACCTCGTTCATCTTAACAGAGGGGCTAATGTAGACAGAACCAAGTTTTATCCACCCATTTTTGGTTTTGATCTTGATGAATGTACCCTCTATATGAGTACAGTTCGCAAGACCTGGCACAGTTTGAGCGATGATATTTTTCTTCACCAAGATCATGGTTCCCCCTTTCGGCCGATCTTTCCGATCAACCCGGTGGACTATAAAGTTGGGGATGGTGAACCTCTCACCTTTCAACCATGTCTCTTGGATCATAAATATATCAATGTCATATCTTTGTACAAAGTCAATTATTTCAAGTTTTTTACCCTTGATACCATTTATGTTGAATGTTGCCAAGCTAAAATATGCAACTTCGGACTTTAGCGCCATCAACGACACGATGTTGTTAGTGACGTCATCATGACTTTCATCTCCCGTTGCATTCTCTCCTGGAATTCAGCCAGTAGAGAATGCATGGAACTTTGGATGATTGCTTCCCAGCCATGCACTGGTGCCGCTCCCTGTTGTTCTTGTTGTTTTGGTTTCGGATCGCTCCTTAATTCAGCGTTATTTTGCGATCCCCACCTGAAATTCGGTGGCGGGATTTTCGCTTGACTATTTTGGGCCTGTTTTCTTTGGGCTGCCTCTTTGACTCTATCGGGGTGCTTCGCGCACACCCTGTCATTAGCCGCATGATCTAGGCCGCAGTTGCAACACTTGAGTTTGTCCCTGTTCGGGCACTCGCCAACACGGTGGCCTCCTGCGCAACGCAGGCATTTAATTGGTGCCGTGCACTTATGTTGTGAGTGCCCGAACAGCTGACAACGGTGACATTGTGTTACCGTCGGCCTAGTGCGCTGAGCTTCTACTTTAACCCTTAGGTTATCCAAGTACCTCAACTCGTATATGCGCTTTTCATCCTTAGGGAGAAGCACCAGTACGATGGGCATGGGCGACAAGTCAGCCCTCTTCCATCTAACCACTTTGGAAGGATGTAGTCCTAGGTGTTCCAGATCCTTCATAATTTTGTCCTCAGACCAGGTCTCGAGAACACCCCTCACGACTACGTGCAACTCCTTCTCATCGGCGAAGGGGAACGAATGATGCACGACGTTCTTCTTGATTAGGAAGTTCCTAATCTCCCTGTAGCCGCGGGGGGTGGGCGGGTTGATCCTAACACCCTCGGCGGTTGTGACGCCTTTGCCACAATCTAGTCCTTTTGTTCGCAAGTCGGATACCACTTTGCTGTACATGCCTTTGTCGTGAATGACAATCGGTGGTACCCTTACTCTACGCACCAGATCGTCCTCGTCTATTTTCGTCACGTTCGGTCTTTGTCCGTTCGTGGTTTTTTGTTTGTTTGTGTTATTCTGCTTGTTTGACGACTCTGTCGAGGAATCACCCCCACTGGCCGCACTTGCCTTAGTTGATTTACTAAAAATCTCCAACTTTTTGTTGTCAACTGCCGCCAGTGGAGGGAACTCCTCGGCAGTGTTTTGTCTTTTGTTTGTCTTGTTGTGTGGGTCCGTCAGTCCCGTCCCTGCGCGTTTGCGTCTTTGTTTATTGATTTTTGTGTATCCGTCATCGCTTTTATTGTCAGCCGACTCCTTCTCCGACCCAGACTCGGAGAGGGACCTCATCTCAACATCTTTGCTGAGTTCAGTGGCATTTCTCGCTTGATCCTGACGAAGGGCCCCCTTCGCTTCTGAGTCAGAGGAGGAGTCGTCAAAGTTCACGTCATTTGGATAGTCTAAAATTTTGTCTGTCATCTTTTTTACAATTATGTTTGGTTTCGGTTTCTGATATGTTTTTACCTGATTTATATCTACTGCTATTTTTTCATTGCTATTTTTAATTTCCTTCTTTTTAGTGCCTGAAGGGCCTGCAATGTTATTTTTATTGTTATTACTTTTTTTACAATTAATTTCGTTGTCTGAAGGACCATTTTTGCTGTCTGATGGACCTATTTCAGTGTCTGAAGGACTTAGCTCAGTGTCTGAGGGACTTTTTGCTTGTTCTAATTCTTTATTATTATTTGTAATGGTGTTCGGTGTACCTATTTCATTGTTATCAACCTTTGAATGAGAGATCACCCTATTTTCTAGTATTGCCTCATATTTACCTATCAAATTTAGAAGCTCTTGATTTTGGTTGACGAGAAATTTGATCTGTCCAGTGCATTCCTCCACCTTCTTTTGCCATTTGGCATTCATCTTATCAAATTGTCTCTCCCATTTCTCTTCCAGTCTGCTGCACTTTTCCTCAGCCGTCTCACGCTTCTCCCTGCTATTTGATCGCTGCCTTCCGGCCTCAGCTTTGCTGCACTTGTCACTTGTTTTTAGATTATTCACATTATTTAACTGTATTAAAGAAATTCGGTTTTGGCCGGCCGCCTCATCCGGCGGCATCGGCTGGATTTCACGCCCCGATCCTTCCATTGGAAGATCGGTTTTTTCACTTTTATTCACAATTTGAAAACTCTATTGTCTCGTAACTCGTTTTAGAAAACTCTATTATTTTGAGCTCGTTAGCTAATCGACCTCGCGCGGTGGCTGCTCGTTGTCGAATGTGATGTGATGTGATGTGATGTGATACTGAATCTAATACAAAATTGTCGGCTATTTATAGTCAATTTGAGTGCTAAAACAGTGTTGTAATGCAACGATACGTCTACGTTCCCAGGTAGCTCTGACGCATGCGCACCACAGTTTCTTATATGCTGACGATCAGCTAGTTCGATATAAACTTGTTTTTCTTCCTCTTCACCCAGTATTCCCCACGGCTGTACTTCTTCACACCACGACCAGAGATCCTCTTCTTCAGGCTTAGTTGTTAACGCCTTCGGTGAGCCATCCACGGGGTTTGGGTCGCTTGCCACTTCTTTGCCACTCGGCCGGCAGTCGGACGGAGGTTAAGAGAACCCTAACAGGTCCTGGACACCAGGTGCAGATGTGGCATCTCGGTCTGGGCCCTTCGCCACCTCCGTAACGTTGACGGAAAAGTCATAGCTGACTCCCTGGAGTTCTGCTTGTCCATTGGGCGAGTATGCGGCCATGGCATCATTGATCCAGGCCTCCAGGAAGCCGCTCGGCGAAGACGGTAGCAGCACGTCTTGCATTCGGTCAAAGACTGCTGCGTAATTTAAGGCCATGTGTCTGACTCACAACAGCTTTGTTAATACGTAATAAAAATATTTCAAAACTTTTATCCTAACTCTGTATATTATCTTATTCTGACTCTATATAATATTTATTTAATAACACTTTTTATGCCTAAGTATTTATTCTAACTTAAAAACACAAAATAAACGACTTTGTAACTTTTAATAAACTTTTTATTTGTCCGACAGTGGATATAACAACTTCCAGAAAAGTCCCAGATTATGCTTTAGGAACTTTTATTTAAATGCGTATTACAATTATTAAATCTTGTGAAAATAACTCATCATCTCGAGTTATGACGTCATATGATGACTGCAGCTAATTTGATCTTATTACTTTGAACCCCCGTGAATGACTGAATCTAATACAAAATTGTCGGCTATTTATAGTAAAATCCAATACCAGAACACCCCCCCCCCTTAGAGATCAATTTAGCTGTCGTCGAATTAACAACAACAACAAAATATTTACATTTACAATTTTCTTAACTATATTTACACTTTACTTCTTCTGTCTCTGGAGGTTTGTCCTGGGTTGATCACCATCTCTGGCCGTAGCTCCATCTCTACTCTATGCTACGCTTTAGAACGTCCTGTTCTGGAGGATCGTCCTGATGTTCGTCACCAACTCTCTGGCTGTGGCTCCGTTGAAGTCATCTCTGCGGCTCCTGGCTTGGTTCAGCAAGGACTGCAGCTGTAGAGGCCATTCTTCTCTGGTCATCGTTAAAATTTTGGTCTTCATTTGTTCGAATGGTATCATCGTGGAAGCTACTAATTTCTCCGCCGTGCCAACCGTTGTGATATTGGTTGCATGGGCTATCTTTTCTCTGTACTTTGCCACATCTGGCGCTAGCATCAACAAACTGGGTGTTTCCCATCTGCTAATCACCTCGGCTTGTACGAATTCTATCAGGGAAGCTGGGTGAATATTCCTATGTGGTCTGGCTTCGACAAATCCACTGTATACGTCAACAGCACAGTATAATGTTGTAAATTTACTGTGTCTGGTCCTAGGTAAATCTTCAATAATTGTAATCATAACTGACCCCCACGGTTTTAACATTCCGTGACACAGGGTATCTTCTTTAAAGTGTTGGCATAACACACATTGGCTGAAGTACGTGTCCACATCCTTATCTATCGTCGGCCACCATAACCATCTTTTGATAATATCTTCCATCCCTTCACGCGTATTGTGGCGTACACCGTGAGCTAAGTTGAGTATATTTCGCCGGTGGGTCCTCGGACACCACACCGCCACTCCATCTTCCTCCTGACGCCCCACAACTCCAAAGCGGTCTACCAGCGGCACCTCAGCTCCTCTTCGGATACTTTCCTTCAGGTCCCTGGCAACCGGGTCCATTGCTTGCGCTCCAACGATCCCTAGGAGTGCGGTTATCCATCGCCCATCTCCTGGGGCCTCCTTCTCCAACTTGCTATGCAGCCACAAGACTGTCTCCCTATCTACTTCTTTTTGATGGGACACCACTTCAGGCACGTTATATTTCTTCAAAACTTCTTTTATTTCTTTAACTTCCTTAAACTTCAAAACTTCTTCAACTTCTTTAACTTCTTTAAACTTCAAAACTTCTTCAACTTCTTTAAAATGGGTCTTTGACCTAGGCGCATCGAAGGGCTTTAAGTCTTCCTTGCCTTTAACGGTCTTTTGCTCGGGCGCCATGTAATGCAACGATACGTCTACGTTCCCAGGTAGCTCTGACGCATGCGCACCACAGTTTCTTATATGCTGACGATCAGCTAGTTCGATATAAACTTGTTTTTCTTCCTCTTCACCCAGTATTCCCCACGGCTGTACTTCTTCACACCACGACCAGAGATCCTCTTCTTCAGGCTTAGTTGTTAACGCCTTCGGTGAGCCATCCACGGGGTTTGGGTCGCTTGCCACTTCTTTGCCACTCGGCCGGCAGTCGGACGGAGGTTTAGAGAACCCTAACAGGTCCTGGACACCAGGTGCAGATGTGGCATCTCGGTCTGGGCCCTTCGCCACCTCCGTAACGTTGACGGAAAAGTCATAGCTGACTCCCTGGAGTTCTGCTTGTCCATTGGGCGAGTATGCGGCCATGGCATCATTGATCCAGGCCTCCAGAAAGCCGCTCGGCGAAGACGGTAGCAGCACGTCTTGCATTCGGTCAAAGACTGCTGCGTAATTTAAGGCCATGTGTCTGACTCACAACAGCTTTGTTAATACGTAATAAAAATATTTCAAAACTTTTATCCTAACTCTGTATATTATCTTATTCTGACTCTATATAATATTTATTTAATAACACTTTTTATGCCTAAGTATTTATTCTAACTTAAAAACACAAAATAAACGACTTTGTAACTTTTAATAAACTTTTTATTTGTCCGACAGTGGATATAACAACTTCCAGAAAAGTCCCAGATTATGCTTTAGGAACTTTTATTTAAATGCGTATTACAATTATTAAATCTTGTGAAAATAACTCATCATCTCGAGTTATGACGTCATATGATGACTGCAGCTAATTTGATCTTATTACTTTGAACCCCCGTGAATGACTGAATCTAATACAAAATTGTCGGCTATTTATAGTAAAATCCAATACCAGAACACCCCCCCCCCCCCTTAGAGATCAATTTAGCTGTCGTCGAATTAACAACAACAACAAAATATTTACATTTACAATTTTCTTAACTATATTTACACTTTACTTCTTCTGTCTCTGGAGGTTTGTCCTGGGTTGATCACCATCTCTGGCCGTAGCTCCATCTCTACTCTATGCTACGCTTTAGAACGTCCTGTTCTGGAGGATCGTCCTGATGTTCGTCACCAACTCTCTGGCTGTGGCTCCGTTGAAGTCATCTCTGCGGCTCCTGGCTTGGTTCAGCAAGGACTGCAGCTGTAGAGGCCATTCTTCTCTGGTCATCGTTAAAATTTTGGTCTTCATTTGTTCGAATGGTATCATCGTGGAAGCTACTAATTTCTCCGCCGTGCCAACCGTTGTGATATTGGTTGCATGGGCTATCTTTTCTCTGTACTTTGCCACATCTGGCGCTAGCATCAACAAACTGGGTGTTCCCCATCTGCTAATCACCTCGGCTTGTACGAATTCTATCAGGGAAGCTGGGTGAATATTCCTATGTGGTCTGGCTTCGACAAATCCACTGTATACGTCAACAGCACAGTATAATGTTGTAAATTTACTGTGTCTGGTCCTAGGTAAATCTTCAATAATTGTAATCATAACTGACCCCCACGGTTTTAACATTCCGTGACACAGGGTATCTTCTTTAAAGTGTTGGCATAACACACATTGGCTGAAGTACGTGTCCACATCCTTATCTATCGTCGGCCACCATAACCATCTTTTGATAATATCTTCCATCCCTTCACGCGTATTGTGGCGTACACCGTGAGCTAAGTTGAGTATATTTCGCCGGTGGGTCCTCGGACACCACACCGCCACTCCATCTTCCTCCTGACGCCCCACAACTCCAAAGCGGTCTACCAGCGGCACCTCAGCTCCTCTTCGGATACTTTCCTTCAGGTCCCTGGCAACCGGGTCCATTGCTTGCGCTCCAACGATCCCTAGGAGTGCGGTTATCCATCGCCCATCTCCTGGGGCCTCCTTCTCCAACTTGCTATGCAGCCACAAGACTGTCTCCCTATCTACTTCTTTTTGATGGGACACCACTTCAGGCACGTTATATTTCTTCAAAACTTCTTTTATTTCTTTAACTTCCTTAAACTTCAAAACTTCTTCAACTTCTTTAACTTCTTTAAACTTCAAAACTTCTTCAACTTCTTTAAAATGGGTCTTTGACCTAGGCGCATCGAAGGGCTTTAAGTCTTCCTTGCCTTTAACGGTCTTTTGCTCGGGCGCCATGTAATGCAACGATACGTCTACGTTCCCAGGTAGCTCTGACGCATGCGCACCACAGTTTCTTATATGCTGACGATCAGCTAGTTCGATATAAACTTGTTTTTCTTCCTCTTCACCCAGTATTCCCCACGGCTGTACTTCTTCACACCACGACCAGAGATCCTCTTCTTCAGGCTTAGTTGTTAACGCCTTCGGTGAGCCATCCACGGGGTTTGGGTCGCTTGCCACTTCTTTGCCACTCGGCCGGCAGTCGGACGGAGGTTTAGAGAACCCTAACAGGTCCTGGACACCAGGTGCAGATGTGGCATCTCGGTCTGGGCCCTTCGCCACCTCCGTAACGTTGACGGAAAAGTCATAGCTGACTCCCTGGAGTTCTGCTTGTCCATTGGGCGAGTATGCGGCCATGGCATCATTGATCCAGGCCTCCAGGAAGCCGCTCGGCGAAGACGGTAGCAGCACGTCTTGCATTCGGTCAAAGACTGCTGCGTAATTTAAGGCCATGTGTCTGACTCACAACAGCTTTGTTAATACGTAATAAAAATATTTCAAAACTTTTATCCTAACTCTGTATATTATCTTATTCTGACTCTATATAATATTTATTTAATAACACTTTTTATGCCTAAGTATTTATTCTAACTTAAAAACACAAAATAAACGACTTTGTAACTTTTAATAAACTTTTTATTTGTCCGACAGTGGATATAACAACTTCCAGAAAAGTCCCAGATTATGCTTTAGGAACTTTTATTTAAATGCGTATTACAATTATTAAATCTTGTGAAAATAACTCATCATCTCGAGTTATGACGTCATATGATGACTGCAGCTAATTTGATCTTATTACTTTGAACCCCCGTGAATGACTGAATCTAATACAAAATTGTCGGCTATTTATAGTAAAATCCAATACCAGAACACCCCCCCCCCCCCCCCCTTAGAGATCAATTTAGCTGTCGTCGAATTAACAACAACAACAAAATATTTACATTTACAATTTTCTTAACTATATTTACACTTTACTTCTTCTGTCTCTGGAGGTTTGTCCTGGGTTGATCACCATCTCTGGCCGTAGCTCCATCTCTACTCTATGCTACGCTTTAGAACGTCCTGTTCTGGAGGATCGTCCTGATGTTCGTCACCAACTCTCTGGCTGTGGCTCCGTTGAAGTCATCTCTGCGGCTCCTGGCTTGGTTCAGCAAGGACTGCAGCTGTAGAGGCCATTCTTCTCTGGTCATCGTTAAAATTTTGGTCTTCATTTGTTCGAATGGTATCATCGTGGAAGCTACTAATTTCTCCGCCGTGCCAACCGTTGTGATATTGGTTGCATGGGCTATCTTTTCTCTGTACTTTGCCACATCTGGCGCTAGCATCAACAAACTGGGTGTTTCCCATCTGCTAATCACCTCGGCTTGTACGAATTCTATCAGGGAAGCTGGGTGAATATTCCTATGTGGTCTGGCTTCGACAAATCCACTGTATACGTCAACAGCACAGTATAATGTTGTAAATTTACTGTGTCTGGTCCTAGGTAAATCTTCAATAATTGTAATCATAACTGACCCCCACGGTTTTAACATTCCGTGACACAGGGTATCTTCTTTAAAGTGTTGGCATAACACACATTGGCTGAAGTACGTGTCCACATCCTTATCTATCGTCGGCCACCATAACCATCTTTTGATAATATCTTCCATCCCTTCACGCGTATTGTGGCGTACACCGTGAGCTAAGTTGAGTATATTTCGCCGGTGGGTCCTCGGACACCACACCGCCACTCCATCTTCCTTCTGACGCCCCACAACTCCAAAGCGGTCTACCAGCGGCACCTCAGCTCCTCTTCGGATACTTTCCTTCAGGTCCCTGGCAACCGGGTCCATTGCTTGCGCTCCAACGATCCCTAGGAGTGCGGTTATCCATCGCCCATCTCCTGGGGCCTCCTTCTCCAACTTGCTATGCAGCCACAAGACTGTCTCCCTATCTACTTCTTTTTGATGGGACACCACTTCAGGCACGTTATATTTCTTCAAAACTTCTTTTATTTCTTTAACTTCCTTAAACTTCAAAACTTCTTCAACTTCTTTAACTTCTTTAAACTTCAAAACTTCTTCAACTTCTTTAAAATGGGTCTTTGACCTAGGCGCATCGAAGGGCTTTAAGTCTTCCTTGCCTTTAACGGTCTTTTGCTCGGGCGCCATGTAATGCAACGATACGTCTACGTTCCCAGGTAGCTCTGACGCATGCGCACCACAGTTTCTTATATGCTGACGATCAGCTAGTTCGATATAAACTTGTTTTTCTTCCTCTTCACCCAGTATTCCCCACGGCTGTACTTCTTCACACCACGACCAGAGATCCTCTTCTTCAGGCTTAGTTGTTAACGCCTTCGGTGAGCCATCCACGGGGTTTGGGTCGCTTGCCACTTCTTTGCCACTCGGCCGGCAGTCGGACGGAGGTTTAGAGAACCCTAACAGGTCCTGGACACCAGGTGCAGATGTGGCATCTCGGTCTGGGCCCTTCGCCACCTCCGTAACGTTGACGGAAAAGTCATAGCTGACTCCCTGGAGTTCTGCTTGTCCATTGGGCGAGTATGCGGCCATGGCATCATTGATCCAGGCCTCCAGGAAGCCGCTCGGCGAAGACGGTAGCAGCACGTCTTGCATTCGGTCAAAGACTGCTGCGTAATTTAAGGCCATGTGTCTGACTCACAACAGCTTTGTTAATACGTAATAAAAATATTTCAAAACTTTTATCCTAACTCTGTATATTATCTTATTCTGACTCTATATAATAGTTATTTAATAACACTTTTTATGCCTAAGTATTTATTCTAACTTAAAAACACAAAATAAACGACTTTGTAACTTTTAATAAACTTTTTATTTGTCCGACAGTGGATATAACAACTTCCAGAAAAGTCCCAGATTATGCTTTAGGAACTTTTATTTAAATGCGTATTACAATTATTAAATCTTGTGAAAATAACTCATCATCTCGAGTTATGACGTCATATGATGACTGCAGCTAATTTGATCTTATTACTTTGAACCCCCGTGAATGACTGAATCTAATACAAAATTGTCGGCTATTTATAGTAAAATCCAATACCAGAACACCCCCCCCCCCCCCCTTAGAGATCAATTTAGCTGTCGTCGAATTAACAACAACAACAAAATATTTACATTTACAATTTTCTTAACTATATTTACACTTTACTTCTTCTGTCTCTGGAGGTTTGTCCTGGGTTGATCACCATCTCTGGCCGTAGCTCCATCTCTACTCTATGCTACGCTTTAGAACGTCCTGTTCTGGAGGATCGTCCTGATGTTCGTCACCAACTCTCTGGCTGTGGCTCCGTTGAAGTCATCTCTGCGGCTCCTGGCTTGGTTCAGCAAGGACTGCAGCTGTAGAGGCCATTCTTCTCTGGTCATCGTTAAAATTTTGGTCTTCATTTGTTCGAATGGTATCATCGTGGAAGCTACTAATTTCTCCGCCGTGCCAACCGTTGTGATATTGGTTGCATGGGCTATCTTTTCTCTGTACTTTGCCACATCTGGCGCTAGCATCAACAAACTGGGTGTTCCCCATCTGCTAATCACCTCGGCTTGTACGAATTCTATCAGGGAAGCTGGGTGAATATTCCTATGTGGTCTGGCTTCGACAAATCCACTGTATACGTCAACAGCACAGTATAATGTTGTAAATTTACTGTGTCTGGTCCTAGGTAAATCTTCAATAATTGTAATCATAACTGACCCCCACGGTTTTAACATTCCGTGACACAGGGTATCTTCTTTAAAGTGTTGGCATAACACACATTGGCTGAAGTACGTGTCCACATCCTTATCTATCGTCGGCCACCATAACCATCTTTTGATAATATCTTCCATCCCTTCACGCGTATTGTGGCGTACACCGTGAGCTAAGTTGAGTATATTTCGCCGGTGGGTCCTCGGACACCACACCGCCACTCCATCTTCCTCCTGACGCCCCACAACTCCAAAGCGGTCTACCAGCGGCACCTCAGCTCCTCTTCGGATACTTTCCTTCAGGTCCCTGGCAACCGGGTCCATTGCTTGCGCTCCAACGATCCCTAGGAGTGCGGTTATCCATCGCCCATCTCCTGGGGCCTCCTTCTCCAACTTGCTATGCAGCCACAAGACTGTCTCCCTATCTACTTCTTTTTGATGGGACACCACTTCAGGCACGTTATATTTCTTCAAAACTTCTTTTATTTCTTTAACTTCCTTAAACTTCAAAACTTCTTCAACTTCTTTAACTTCTTTAAACTTCAAAACTTCTTCAACTTCTTTAAAATGGGTCTTTGACCTAGGCGCATCGAAGGGCTTTAAGTCTTCCTTGCCTTTAACGGTCTTTTGCTCGGGCGCCATGTAATGCAACGATACGTCTACGTTCCCAGGTAGCTCTGACGCATGCGCACCACAGTTTCTTATATGCTGACGATCAGCTAGTTCGATATAAACTTGTTTTTCTTCCTCTTCACCCAGTATTCCCCACGGCTGTACTTCTTCACACCACGACCAGAGATCCTCTTCTTCAGGCTTAGTTGTTAACGCCTTCGGTGAGCCATCCACGGGGTTTGGGTCGCTTGCCACTTCTTTGCCACTCGGCCGGCAGTCGGACGGAGGTTTAGAGAACCCTAACAGGTCCTGGACACCAGGTGCAGATGTGGCATCTCGGTCTGGGCCCTTCGCCACCTCCGTAACGTTGACGGAAAAGTCATAGCTGACTCCCTGGAGTTCTGCTTGTCCATTGGGCGAGTATGCGGCCATGGCATCATTGATCCAGGCCTCCAGGAAGCCGCTCGGCGAAGACGGTAGCAGCACGTCTTGCATTCGGTCAAAGACTGCTGCGTAATTTAAGGCCATGTGTCTAAATCACAACAGCCTTGCTAAAACGTATTAAAATTGTTTCGAAACTTTTCTCCTAACTCTGTATATTATATTGGTCTTATTCTGACCCTCTATAATAGTTAACTAGTAACACTTTTTATGCCTAAGTATTTATTCAACTTAAAAACACAAAATTAAACGACTTCGTAACTTTACTGAAATATTTATTGGTCCGACTATTGTTTGGACAACTCCCAAGAAAGTCCCAGATTATGCTTTAGGAACTTTCCGTTAAACTACGTATTACAAAATTAGTTCTTGTGACAATAACTCATCATCTCGAGTTATGACGTCATATGATGACTGCAGCTAATTTGATCTTTCTTACTTGAACCCCCGTGAATGACTGAATAGCATACAAATTTGTCGGCTATTTATAGTAAAATCCAATACCAAAACACCACCCCCCTGAAGAGATCCAATTAGCTGTTGTCGAATGAACAACAACAACAAATATTTACAGTTACAATTTACCTAACTAATATATACACTTTTCTTCATCTGTTTCATCGAGGATTGTCCTGGTGTTGATCGCCATCCCTCTGGCCGTAGCTCCATTTCTACTCTATGCTACGCTTTAGAACGTTCGGGTCTGGAGGATCGTCTTGGTGTTCATCACCATCTCTCTGGCTGTGGCTCCGTTGAACTCATCTCTGCGGCTCCTGGCTTGGTTCAGCAAGGACTGCAGCTGTAGAGGCCATTCTTCTCTGGTCATCATTAAAATTCTAGTCTTCATTCGTTGGAATGGTATCATCGTGGCGGCTACTAAGCTCTCTGCCGTGCCAACTGTTGTTATGTTGGTTGCATGGGCTATCTTCTCCCTGTACTTTGCCACATCTGGTGCTAGCATCAACAAACTGGGTGTTCCCCATCTGCTAATCACTTCGGCTTGTACAAATTCTATTAACGAGGCTGGGTGAATACTTCTGTGTGGTCTTGCTTCTATAAATCCACTAAATACATCAACAGCACAGTACAGTGTTGTAAATCTACTGTGTCTGGTCCTTGGCAAATCTCCAATAATCGTTATTAAAACTGCGCCCCACGGTTTTAACATTCCGTGGCACAGGTCATCTTGTTTGAAGTGCTGACAACACAAACACTGACTAAAGTGCGTGTCCACATCCTTCTCTATCGTCGGCCACCATAACCATTTCGTGATAATCTCCTTCATTCCTTGTCTAGTATTGTGGCGTATTCCATGAGCCAAGTTGAGTATATTTCGCCTGTGGTTCCTCGGACACCACACCGCCACTCCGTCTTCCTCTTGACGCCCCACAACTCCAAAGCGGTCTACCAGCGGCACCTCAGCTCCTCCTTGGATACTTTCTCGCAGGTCCCTGGCAACCGGGTCCATTGCTTGCGTTCCAACAATCCCTAGGAGTGCGGTTATCCACCGCCCATCTCCTGGGGCCTCCTTCTCCAACTTGCTATGCAACCACAAGACTGTCTCCGCATCTACTTCTGTTTGATGTGACACCACTTCAGGCACGTCATATTTCAAAACTTCTTTTTCTTCTTTAAACTCCTTAACTTCCTTAAAATGGGTCTTTGACCTAGGCGCATCGAAGGGCTTTAAGTCTTCCTTGCCTTCAACGGTCCCTGCTCGGGCGCCATGATACGCTGGGATAGCGGTCCGTCTCCGGGTAGCTCGGACGCATGCGCACAACGTATTCTATTATGCTGTCGTTCAGCTAGTTCAACATAAACTTGTTTGAACTCTTCTTCTTCACCCAGTATTCCCCACGGCTGTATTTCTTCGTACCACGACCAGAGATCCTCTTCTTCAGGCTTAGTTGTTATTGCCTGCGGTGAGTCACCCACGGGGTTTGGGTCGCTTGCCACTTCCTTGCCACTCGGCCGGCAGTCGGACGGAGGTTTAGAGAACCCTAACAGGTCCTGGACACCAGGTGCAGATGTGGCATCTCGGTCTGGGCCCTTCGCCACCTCCGTAACGTTGACGGAAAAGTCGTAGCGAACTTCCTGGAGTTCTGTTTGTCCATTGGGCGAGTATGCGGCCATGGCATCATTGATCCAGGCCTCCAGAAAGCCGCTCGGCGAAGACGGTAGCAGCACGTCTTGCATTCTGTCAAAAACTGCTGCGCAATTTAAGGCCATGTGTCTAAATCACAACAGCCTTGCTAAAACGTATTAAAATTGTTTCGAAACTTTTCTCCTAACTCTGTATATTATATTGGTCTTATTCTGACCCTCTATAATAGTTAACTAGTAACACTTTTTATGCCTAAGTATTTATTCAACTTAAAAACACAAAATTAAACGACTTCGTAACTTTACTGAAATATTTATTGGTCCGACTATTGTTTGGACAACTCCCAAGAAAGTCCCAGATTATGCTTTAGGAACTTTCCGTTAAACTACGTATTACAAAATTAGTTCTTGTGACAATAACTCATCATCTCGAGTTATGACGTCATATGATGACTGCAGCTAATTTGATCTTTCTTACTTGAACCCCCGTGAATGACTGAATAGCATACAAATTTGTCGGCTATTTATAGTAAAATCCAATACCAAAACACCACCCCCCTGAAGAGATCCAATTAGCTGTTGTCGAATGAACAACAACAACAAATATTTACAGTTACAATTTACCTAACTAATATATACACTTTTCTTCATCTGTTTCATCGAGGATTGTCCTGGTGTTGATCGCCATCCCTCTGGCCGTAGCTCCATTTCTACTCTATGCTACGCTTTAGAACGTTCGGGTCTGGAGGATCGTCTTGGTGTTCATCACCATCTCTCTGGCTGTGGCTCCGTTGAACTCATCTCTGCGGCTCCTGGCTTGGTTCAGCAAGGACTGCAGCTGTAGAGGCCATTCTTCTCTGGTCATCATTAAAATTCTAGTCTTCATTCGTTGGAATGGTATCATCGTGGCGGCTACTAAGCTCTCTGCTGTGCCAACTGTTGTTATGTTGGTTGCATGGGCTATCTTCTCCCTGTACTTTGCCACATCTGGTGCTAGCATCAACAAACTGGGTGTTCCCCATCTGCTAATCACTTCGGCTTGTACAAATTCTATTAACGAGGCTGGGTGAATACTTCTGTGTGGTCTTGCTTCTATAAATCCACTAAATACATCAACAGCACAGTACAGTGTTGTAAATCTACTGTGTCTGGTCCTTGGCAAATCTCCAATAATCGTAATTAAAACTGCGCCCCACGGTTTTAACATTCCGTGGCACAGGTCATCTTGTTTGAAGTGCTGACAACACAAACACTGACTAAAGTGCGTGTCCACATCCTTCTCTATCGTCGGCCACCATAACCATTTCGTGATAATCTCCTTCATTCCTTGTCTAGTATTGTGGCGTATTCCATGAGCCAAGTTGAGTATATTTCGCCTGTGGTTCCTCGGACACCACACCGCCACTCCGTCTTCCTCTTGACGCCCCACAACTCCAAAGCGGTCTACCAGCGGCACCTCAGCTCCTCCTTGGATACTTTCTCGCAGGTCCCTGGCAACCGGGTCCATTGCTTGCGTTCCAACAATCCCTAGGAGTGCGGTTATCCACCGCCCATCTCCTGGGGCCTCCTTCTCCAACTTGCTATGCAACCACAAGACTGTCTCCGCATCTACTTCTGTTTGATGTGACACCACTTCAGGCACGTCATATTTCAAAACTTCTTTTTCTTCTTTAAACTCCTTAACTTCCTTAAAATGGGTCTTTGACCTAGGCGCATCGAAGGGCTTTAAGTCTTCCTTGCCTTCAACGGTCCCTGCTCGGGCGCCATGATACGCTGGGATAGCGGTCCGTCTCCGGGTAGCTCGGACGCATGCGCACAACGTATTCTATTATGCTGTCGTTCAGCTAGTTCAACATAAACTTGTTTGAACTCTTCTTCTTCACCCAGTATTCCCCACGGCTGTATTTCTTCGCACCACGACCAGAGATCCTCTTCTTCAGGCTTAGTTGTTATTGCCTGCGGTGAGTCACCCACGGGGTTTGGGTCGCTTGCCACTTCCTTGCCACTCGGCCGGCAGTCGGACGGAGGTTTAGAGAACCCTAACAGGTCCTGGACACCAGGTGCAGATGTGGCATCTCGGTCTGGGCCCTTTGCCACCTCCGCAGCGTTGACGGAAAAGTCGTAGCTAACTCCCTGGACTTCTGCTTGTCCATTGGGCGAGCTAGAGCCCATGGCATCGTTGATCCAGGCCTCCAGGAAGCCGCTCGGCGAAGACGGTAACAGCACGTCTTGCATTCGGTCTAAGACTGTTGCGAAATTTAAGGCCATGAGTCTGACTCACAACAGCTTAGTTAAAACGTAATTAAAATATCCAAGGTTTTATTCTACCCTGTATAATATTTTATTTAATAACACTTTTTATGCCTAAGTATTTAATCTAACTTAAAAACACAAATTAAACAACTGCGTAATTTATTCAAAACTTTTATTCATCCGATCTGCGATGCTTTAACACAACCAAGAAAGTCTCAGATTATGCTTTAGGAAACTTTCCGTTAAATTTGTAAACAACTTTTAATTATTATAAAAATAACTCATCAACTCGAGTTATGACGTAATATGATGACTGCAGCTAATTAGATCTTTACTCTTTGAACCCCCGTGAATGACTGAATCTAATACAAAATTGTCGGCTATTTATAGTAAAATCCAATACTACTACTGATTTGTATCAAGAATTGAGTTAGTGCCTGCGGCACTCTTACTCTATTTTAAAATTCCCTATTCTAGGGTTGTCAGTTGGTGCTAGTTGCCAGTACGCATATTCTGCGCTCCCAACCATACTTGCAGCCAAACATCAATTATCAAATTTTCACAAAAAAAAGGTCACTTTTCGTGTGAGCCGTGTTTGTGAGTGTTTTTGCCCTTGATTTTTGCTGTATACCTGTTTTTTATCTGAAGGATGTTAGTGATTGGATTTTTAAAAAGGTTAAGTAATTTCGTCTTGCAACAGCCTATAACGAACTCCTCTGCGTTCGTGAATAAGCCGTTGCCTGTCAAATGTTTGTCGTATTGTATGATTTGGATGTCTTGCAATCAAATCCATGAACCGTGCATGCCTTTCACGCATAAGTTCATGGATTGTTCTCGTGTTCAGGTCCCTCCGTATGGCATTGTTGGTGACATACCAAGGGGCCCCGACAATCCTCCTCACGATTTTGTTCTGTGTGTGCTGAAGGCGTTTTCTGTTTGACTTTGAAGTCTGGCACCAAACGTTGGAGCCATACAACAAGCCAGCGATAAGAACTTGTCTGTGAAGCAGCAATTTGTTTTTAAGAGAAAGCTTGCTTTCATTTGAAAACAAGGGGTAGAGTCTACCCATTGCACTGTTGCAATCTTTGATTTTGTCTGTCACATGTTTTGTAAATGTGAGTCTGTTGTCGATGGCGACACCCAGGTACTTTAGACTATCGCTCCAAGGAATCTGGGTGCCCTCGATCTCGAGTATGCCATTTGGCCGATATGATCTTTTAATCATAATAGCCCTTGTCTTGTCATTGTTGATTTTAATTTTCCACCTTTTGAAATAGGTGCTTAATTGCTCTAAATGAACGTTAAGTCGTCTTGTCGCAATTGCTGGTTGTCTGCAAGTCGAAAAAATTCCTGTATCGTCTGCGTAAACAGTTAATTTTGTCCTTTCGTTTGTTGGTATGTCTGCCGTGTACAGGTTATACAGCACTGGAGATAGCGAGGATCCTTGAGGGACCCCCGATTCGATATTAAAAGATTCGGACCAAGCCAAGCCTGCTCTTGCTTTGAACGTTCTGTTCTCGAGAAAACTGGCAACGAACTGAACGTGTGCTAAAGGCACCTCTAATAATCGCAGTTTATGCACTAAGCCTTCGTGCCAAACTTTATCGAAAGCTTTTGAAATGTCTAGGACTACCAAACCGGTCGCGGCTTTTCGTCGTAGTCCTATGATTGTCTCTTGAACTACCCTGGCAAGTTGTAGTTCTGTGTTATGTTTTTCTCTAAAGCCAAACTGAATGTCTGGCATTAGATTTTTGTCTCTGATAATTTCCCATAGCCTGCTCAAGAAAATTTTTTCAAGAACTTTGGCTAAAGAGGAAAGCAATGAAATTGGACGCCAGTTTTGCGGAAACTTGTGGTTTTGATTCGGCTTTGGAATCATCGCCACAAGTGCCGATTTCCATGTCGATGGATAATGTTTGAATTTAAAACTGGCGTTTATTATGTCAGTCAAATTTTGAATGGTATTGTCAGGAAAGTTCCTTAAAGCCAGATTTGGAATCCGGTCCATACCTGGTGCTTTTTTGGTGTTAGCCAGGCGGATAATGTTTTTGACTTCGTCAATGTCAGTCTGTTGTATTGTCGGGTCATCTAAAATCGGAACCTGTCTTTTAATTCGTCTGGCAGAATTCTCAATTTGTTCCTCATGGTCCACATCATCATCCGCCTCACGGTGCAGACTGAACTGGCTTTCCAAGGATAAAGCAAAAGCCTCTGCTTTTTGCTCATCAGTAAATGCCATTCCATTTCTGCCATGAAGCGGCGGGATGAAAGATGAACGAGGTTTGTTAAAATGTTTTGTTATTCTCCACATGTTGGAGTCGCCAGGGTCAAGAGCCTGAAGGAACTCTCCCCAGCGTGAATTTCTAATTGTTTGTATGTCTGATTTTATTTCGTTTGTCAGTCTATTCGCTTGAATTCGAAAATTTGGGTCAAGTGTTCGTCTGTATTGTCGCTTAAGTGCATTTTTTCTCCTTATTTTATCCCTGATTTCGGCAGGAAGAGAATAAGGATTTTTTGTTTTGACCATTTTGGTATTTTTTGACTGTGCAAGAGCTAGGCTTATGTTGTTAGTCATCGCATCGACTGCTGAGTCCAAATCATTTATATTATTTATGACGTTGGGCAGTGTAATGTTGTTAAGTGTGTTTTTAAATTGGACCCAATCACACGTTGTGATTTTATTGACTGAGCCATCATTGTCCACATTTCTGTGTCCAATCGTAAATGCCACTGGTAAATGATCGGAGCCGAAGTCCTCGAGAACTTCAACTCCGACGGCGTATTGTAACTGATGTGACAAGCCAAAATCCAAGATGTCCGGCAAGGTGCCATCTCTCTCGAATGTTGGCTCTTGTGGTGCGTGTATGGCAATCAAGTTTCTTTCTGTGCGTGTGAGAAGGATTTTACCAGCAGCATTGGTTACTCTCGCGCCCCACTGCCTGTGTTTCGAATTGAAATCACCTGCACAAAAACCTGGGGCGCCTTGTGTGAATAGTTCGTCTAAAGCGAACTGTGTGATGGGCCTTTGTGTTCGTCGGTAAACCGAACGAATGATGAGTGGACCCTCTGCCATGTTCAATTGAATTGAAGTTGCTTCAAAAGCATCATGGTTCAGGCCATTGAGTGTGTGATGTGAAATGTGTTTTTTGACGAGGATCGCGGTTCCTCCACCGTGCCCATTGAGCCGATCATCTCTATATGTAACGTAATTACTCACATTGAACCTATCACCGGGCTTCAGAAAAGTCTCCTGGATGAGAAGTACATCCACGTTATTTTCCAAAACAAAGTCGCTAAGTTCGTATTTGCGTTCTCTGAGCGAGTTCGCGTTGAGTGTTACTACATATAGGTATGATGGCCGAGTTTTATTGTCCATTAAAGAACATACTCAGGGCAGGGTTCTGGAGCAGGGATGTTGTTAGAAAATTTATCTTTGCCTGCAATTCCTTTTGGGGCATCGCAAGCAAAGCGAGAATGGGAGATGAAGAGAGGGCTGAGAGGGCGCCCAGATTTGAAGCCTGGGGTGGCTGGGGATGGGGAGGTGTGTGAAGTGTTGTTTGTGTGGTGTTTTTGGGCGCCTGTGAAACTGCAGGACTTTGTTTTGCCGATACAGCGGGCTTTTGCTGCACCGGGCGGGACGGTAGATTTTTCTGAGCCGCCCCAGCAAATGAAAGATTCGCGGAAACAGGACGCGCGGGCGCCCTGTTCATGGGATTTCTGGGGCATCCGCCGAAATTGGCTGGATGTTCCCCCAGACAGTTAGTGCATTTAGCAGCAACTGTTTTTGGCTTTTTGCAAGCCCGGGTGTGGTGATCCCCTGTGCACTTGACACATTTGGGGGCCGCAAAGCACTTAGTTTGTGAATGGCCAAACTGCTGACAGTTATGGCATTGAGGTATGAAATTTTTGTTTTTTGACTTCTGAGATTCGACTCTCACTCTGAGTGAGAGGATCTCTTTGAGATTAAAAATATCATTCTCTGATTTATTGATAAGGAGCTTTACAAGCGGAGCTTGACGGCGCTCGGGGCCCGATCTGATTCTAAAAATCTCCAAAGGATGGAACCCTTTGGAGATCAGATCCTCCTTGACGTCCTCAAGTGGGATATTCTCATGGATATCACGCACTATGATGTTAAGATGTTTCTCCTCGGGGAGAAGAAACGAGTGATGGTGCAACCCCTGGGAATCGAGGAGTTTGATTGATTTGCGATAGAATTCTATCGTCTTAGGAATGAACTGAACGCCAAGGAGAGTTGACTTGACGTTGTCAAAGCCAACACCTTCTTGAAGAAGGATTTTCCTAAATTTAGGCCAATTGCTGGCGCCACGAAGGACGATTGGCACTACGTCAGGGTTCTGGCGTGCTTTTGCGGTTTTAGCTGGAGTTACCTCGGTTTCCGGATCTACGTAACTCGAGCTCGCTTCTGAGGAGCGTCCCAAGGCCTCCAAACGTCTGAAATGGCGAGAAGTGCCTGCGTTAGAGGACCGAGGAACGTTGAGCGGGACGTTGTTAGAATTTACGTTTTTCGGCAAGGTTTGGGGACCCTCTAAAGATGAGCGAGGGGTAGGCTGTTTAATGTTACTAACCTGTACTGTTTTAGGTGCCAGCGGCGGGAATTCTCCACGTCCTGCAGGACGCGGAGATCCTTCGCTAGCCACCTGACTAACTTGTAAATTCGAATCCTCCTGAGATACCATCACTGTATCCATTGGATAATCCACCGCCGCGTCAACCGAATGAGCAGAAGAAGAGGAGGAACCCCCCCGTTTGTTCCTCCTCCTCCTCTTGGAGTCTCTTGCTCTCGACTCCCTCAGCTGAGCACGAAGATCCTCGATTGTTCTGGTGTTTGACTCATCCGTCGCTTTTTTGGCTTCGGTGAGCGCAGCCACCGATGTCACCAGCTCACTGATTTGGGCCATAAGCCGTTGATTTTGTTCCCTGCCATTTTGAGTGTTAATATTCACTCTGGGTGCGGTGTACACCTCGGAACTCTTCCAATCCCGTTCCACCGTAATTGCAGCGTTCAATAGTTCTTCTGTGCTTTGACAATTCCAAGTACGTAGCGCAGCTCGCAACGGACCGTTTAATCTGCTCAGCAACAGCGGTACCACTTCCTCCTCCTGCCATCTCGGATTTATCCGTTGACAAATTTGTCTCTTGCGAATCAAAAATGCCTCCGCACCTTCTCCTTTAGCTTGGTCTTGGCCATATAATTCTGCGCGTAAGTGATTCACGCATTCGCTGTTGTTATATGCCCTAAGCACTGCTTCTTGCAACTGCTTCCAAGTAATCTGCCCTCCGGCATAAATCTTCATCCGGATGGCTGCTTGTCCGGTCATTTGTCTTATCGCCAGGTCCGTCCATTGGTATGCCGGTGCTCCGTTCTCTATACAATATTCTTTCATGTGTTTTAAGAATAGCACCGGGTCCTCTGTATCGGCTCCTGCAAATCTAGGTGGTGGTGCCGGAATTATTCTCCTCGGTTTGTCAATTAGCTGCCCTATGGACTGGGCTAAACCCTCCATAGTCTTCCATCTCAATGTTTCCATGGCTTGCCAATCCTGTCCTGGCTCCGCTAGTTGTTCCTGTAGAGGTGGCAATGCCATTCCTCTAATTTTTCTTTCGTAATCTGGCTTCTGCCGGACTCCCCTTTGAGTTGGCGGAACTTGCCGACTTAACGGTGGCAGCGCCGAACCACTAGGCTTGTCCTCATAGCTTGGCCTTCTTAGTTCTCCATCCAGGGTAGGTGGCATCCGTTGTTCTTCAGGCGGCATTTCATCTTTTGACAATTTTCTTCGGATTTCTCTTAACATAACCGAAGCTTCCTGGTTACATGGTATTTGTTCGTCACTTGACGTGTCTTCGGACTCATCGTCCGAATCCTCTTCGGACTCGCTATGAATCTCCACGTCTACACTGTACTTCTCCTCCCATAATCGGCGCTTCGCTCTAGTATTGAAAGCTGGGCACTCCATGGGTAGGTATTCAAATGATTTGCGAACGTTTAAGCCAAAGGGCCTAACGTCGTCACAGGGTTCTTTGTTACTCTTGTGTTTCGAGTAAGTCAACGAGTTGGGCGCCATGTCCTGGCACAATTCGCCTTCGCTTCCTTCTTCAAGGGGCTTATCCCTGGAAGTTGCGCGGCTAGCGTCAGTCGTTGTCTCAGGGCGGCGATCTGTGCAGGGCAGTTTGAGACCGCCCCAGGTACTGGTTTGGGGTCGGCCTCGGTGGTAGAGAGCATGTCGTAGTTTTCTTCATCCTCGGCCATCCGGGCTGGAGGGGTTTCGTTGTGTAATGCCATATTCTCGGCCATTACAGTTTCTGCCACGTGGTTTTCACGTTCTGCCGACCTGGCGCTGGTTATGCCCAGGTGGTATCTTCTTGTATTCGCCTTCCTGGCGATGGTGTCGACTGCTGCAGGTATGGCACTATTTGTCCAACGCTGGCAACGCCGGCTATGTCGGATTCTCGCCGTATTTCTTTATTAAATTAGTTTGCCGCGTAGGTTTCACGTCTTGCCGACCTGGTGCAGGTTATGCCCAGGTGGTAAACTATTGTATACGCCTCCTCGGCGATGGCGTCGGCTGCTACGGTTGTGGCACAGTTAGTCCAACGTCGGCAACGTCGGCGATGACCGGGTTCCGTACTTTTCTTCTTAAAATTAGGTTGCCGTGTATTTTTACTTCTTCGCCGACCTGGGGCAGGTGATGCCCAGGTGGTTTACTACGGGATACGCCTCCTCGGCGATGGCGTCGGCTGCTACGGTTGTGGCACAGTTAGTCCAACGTCGGCAACGTCGGCGATGACCGGGTTCCGTATATTTCTTCTTAAAATTAGGTTGCCGTATATTTTTACTTCTTCGCCGACCTGGTGCAGGTGGTGCCCAGGTGGTTTACTACTGGATACGCCTCCTCGGCGATGGCGTCGGCTGCTACGGTTGTGGCACAGTTAGTCCAACGTCGGCAACGTCGGCGATGACCGGTTCCGTATTTCTTCGGCTTGAATTGAGTTTGCCGTAGGGTTTTCCTTCTTTGCCGACCTGGTGCAGGTTATGCCCAGGTGGTAAATTATTGTATACGCCTCCTCGGCGATGGCGTCGGCTGCTACGGTTGTGGCACAGTTAGTCCAACGTCGGCAACGTCGGCGATGACCGGGCTTCGTACGGTTATTCTTAAGATTAAGTTTCGGTCCTGCTGGTACCTTGGTACCAACGCCGCGGATCAGCTAGAAACCACTGTTTCCTCACAGTATCGGGCTCGACTACGGCGTCCTTCCACCGGTGCTTCTTCAGCTACGCTTTGCTTTAAACTTCGGGTTCACGTATGCCTCCTTGACATACCCAGGTGCTCGGCAGTTCCAAGTTCGACTGGCAATTTTACTTGGTGATGGTCGTCCAAAGAAAAAGACTTATACAGATTTTAAAGCCGGAACAAATGCTCAACTATGGAAATAGGTGCTTGTCGCTCTATGGTTCTGTACGGACTGATCGTTCCCTTCGAAATCGCGCTTCTTATAGCCGATTTCCACGTGTCGAGCGTCACAACAGTGTTGTCCTGGCACAGTTCGCCTTTGCTTCCTCCTTCAAGGGGCATATCCCTGGCGGCTCCGCGGCTAGGCTCAGTCAAAATCTCAGGGGCGGCGATCTGTGTAGGGCAGTTTGAGACCGCACCAGGTCCTTTCCTGGGGTCGGCCTCGGTAGTAGAGAGCATGTCGTGTTCTGTTTCATCCTCCGCCGTCCGGGCTGGAGGGGTTTCACTGTTCAGTGCCATAATTCCGGCTAATGCAGTGTTTGCCGTACTTGGCTTCTTCGCTGCCGACCTGGGGCAGGTTATGCCCAGGTGGTAGAACCTTATTCTTGGTGCTTCGGGGTCGGCACTAGGTACTGGAGGTGTGGCCACACCGTCCAGCTCTTGGCGTCGCCTGTCTTCCGTTATTTGATCGAAAATCACGTTTGCCACGTGGTTTTCGTCTTCCGCCGACCTGGTGCAGGTTATGCCCAGGTGGTATTTGCTTGCACACGCCTCTCTGGCGATGGCGTCGGCTTCTGTAGATGTGGCACGTTCCGTACACTGCTGGCAACGCCGGCTATGTCGGATTATCGCAGTATTTCTTTTTTAAATTATTCCGCCACGTAGTTTTCGCGTCTTGCCGACCTGGTGCAGGTTTTGCCCAGGCGGTAAACTATTGTATTCTCCTCCTCGACGATGGCGTCGGCTATTACGGCTATGGCCCGGCTTGTCCAATGCTGGCAACTCCGGCCAAGACCGGTGATCGTATTATTTCCTCTTAAAATTCGTTCGCCACTAGGTTTTCTTCGTCTGCCGACCTGGTGCAGGTTATGCCCAGGTGGTAGAGTATTGTATACGCTTCCCTGGCGATGGCGTCAGCTGCTACGGTTATGGCATGGGTCATCCAATGTTGGCAACGTCGGCGATGGCTGGTGATCGTAGTTATTCTTCTCAAATTTCGTTTGCCGCTAAGTTTTCTTCGTCTGCCGACCTGGTGCAGGTTATGCCCAGGTGGTAGAGTATTGTATACGCTTCCCTGGCGATGGCGTCAGCTGCTACGGTTATGGCATGGGTCATCCAATGTTGGCAACGTCGGCGATGGCTGGTGATCGTAGTTTGTCTTCTTAAAATTAATTCTCTAGGTGGAATGGTGCTCGGAACGATTGGCCCTCCTGCGACGATCGTGAGCGACGTTTTCCCCTAGGTGCTTGCAAAATCTGTCCGTATTCCAGGTACAAACTTCTAAGACGGCCAGGAACCACTGTTTCCTCACAGTATCGGGCTCGACTACGGCGTCTCTCCGCCGGTGCTTCTTCAGCAACGCCTTGCTTTTATCTTCAGGTTCACGTATGCCCTCTTGGCATACCCAGGTCTCCGGAAGCTCCAAGATCAACTGGCAAATTTTATGGTGACGTTCGTCCAAAGAAAAAGACTTATGCAGATTTTAAAACCCAGAAATAATGCTCCAAATACTTTTAGCTAATTACTGTTTCATGGTTCTGCACCGACTGGCTATTCCCATCGAAATCGCGCTTTTTATAGCCGATTTCCACATGGCGAATACCACAACAGTGTTGTAATGCAACGATACGTCTACGTTCCCAGGTAGCTCTGACGCACGCGCACCACAGTTTCTTATACGCTGACGATCAGCTAATTCTATATATTCATGTTTCTCTTCCGCTTCACCCAGCATTCCCCACGGCTGTATATCTTCACACCACGACCAGAGATCCTCTTCTTCAGGCTTCGTTGTTCTTGCCTGTTGTGAGTCACCCACGGGGTTTGGGTCGCTTGCCACTTCTTGGCCACTCGGCCGACAGTCGGACGGAGGCTTAGAGAACCCTAACAGGTCCTGGACACCAGGTGCAGATGTGGCATCTCGGTCTGGGCCCTTCGCCACCTCCGTAACGTTGACGGAAAAGTCGTAGTGAACTTCCTGGAGCTCTGCTTGTCCATTAGGCGACGTTGAAGCCATGGCATCGTTGATCCAGGCCTCCAGGAAGCCGCTCGGCGAAGACGGTAACAATACGTCTTGCATTCTGTCGAAGACTGCTGCGTAATTTAAGGCCATGTGTCTAAATCACAACAGTCTTGTTAAAACGTAAATAAAATGTTTTAAAACTTTTTCCTAACTCTGTATATTATAATGGTCTTATTCTGACCCTTTATAATATCTAACTATTAACACTTTTTATGCCTAAGTATTTTATTCTAACTTATAACACAAAATCAAACGACTTCTGAACTTTAACACTTATTTTATTGGTCCGATAAATATTTGGACAACTCCCAAGAAAGTCCCAGATTATGCTTTAGGAACTTTCCACTGAAACTACGTATTTACAATTAAATCTTGTGAAAATAACTCATCAACTCGAGTTATGACGTCATATGATGACTGCAGCTAATTTGATCTTATCTGTTTGAACCCCCGTGAATGACTGAATAGCATACAAAATTGTCGGCTATTTATAAGAAAATCGAATACCAAAACAGTGTTGTAGTGTTCGCTTACGCCCACCTTCCCAGGTAGCTCGGACGCATGCGCACCACAGTTTCTAATATGCTGTCGTTCAGCTAGTTCAACATAGACTGGTTTGAACTCTTCTTCTTCACCCAGTATTCCCCACGGCTGTATTTCTTCACACCACGACCAGAGATCCTCTTCTTCAGGCTTAGTTGTTATTGCCTGTTGTGAGTCACCCACGGGGTTTGGGTCGCTTGCCACTTCTTCGCCACTCGGCCGGCAGTCGGGCGGAGGTTTAGAGAACCCTAACAGGTCCTGGACACCAGGTGCAGATGTGGCATCTCGGTCTGGGCCCTTCGCCACCTCCGTAACGTTGACGGACAAGTCGTAGCGAACTTCCTG
Organism: Polydrusus tereticollis; assembly: GCA_963920685.1. Lineage (NCBI taxonomy): Eukaryota > Metazoa > Arthropoda > Insecta > Coleoptera > Curculionidae > Polydrusus > Polydrusus tereticollis. The sequence continues at coordinate 28,791,274 of OY987334.1, forward strand.
GAGTTCTGTGTGTCCATTGGGCGAGTATGCGGCCATGGCATCATTGATCCAGGCCTCCAGAAAGCCGCTCGGCGAAGACGGTAACAGCACGTCTTGCATTCTGTCAAAGACTGCTGCGTAATTTAAGGCCATGTGTCTAAATCACAACAGTCTTGTTAAAACGTAAATAAAATGTTTTAAAACTTTTTCCTAACTCTGTATATTATAATGGTCCTATTCTGACCCTTTATAATATCTAACTATTAACACTTTTTATGTCTAAGTATTTATTCAACTTAAAAACACAAAATTAAACAACTTCGTAACTTTAACAATTATTTTATTGGTCCGATAATTATTTGGACAACACCCAAGAAAGTCCCAGTTTATGCTTTAGGAACTTTCCACTGAAACTACGTATTACTATTTAAATCTTGTGAAAATAACTCATCAACTCGAGTTATGACGTCATATGATGACTGCAGCTAATTTGATCTTTCTTGTTTGAACCCCCGTGAATGACTGAATAGCATACAAAATTGTCGGCTATTTATAAGAAAATCCAATACCAGAACACCACCCCCCTGAAGAGATCAAATTAGTTGTCGTCGAATGAACAACAACAACAAATATTTACAGTTACAATTTACCTAATTAATATTTACACTTTTCTTCATCTGTTTCTTCGAGGATTGTCCTGGTGTTGATCGCCATCCCTCTGGCCGTAGCTCCATTTCTACTCTATGCTACGCTTTAGAACATTCGAGTCTGGAGGATCGTCTTGGTGTTCATCACCATCTCTCTGGCTGTGGCTCCGTTGAAGTCATCTCTGCGGCTCCTGGCTTGGTTCAGCAAGGACTGCAGCTGTAGAGGCCATTCTTCTCTGGTCATACTTAAAATTCTTGTCTTCATTCGCTGGAATGGTATCATCGTGGCGGCTACTAAACTCTCTGCCGTGCCAACCGTTGTTATGTTGGTTGCATGGGCTATCTTCTCCCTGTACTTGGCCACATCTGATGTGAGCATCAACAAACTGGGTGTTCCCCATCTGCTGATCACTTTGGCTTGTACAAATTCTATTAGCGAGGCTGGGTGAATACTTCTATGTGGTCTTGCTTCTATGAATCCACTAAATACATCTATGGCACAGTACAGTGTTGTAAATCTACTGTGTCTGGTCCTTGGCAAATCTTCAATGATTGTTATTAAAACTGCGCCCCACGGTTTTAACATTCCGTGGCACAGGTCATCTTCTTTAAAGTGTTGGCAACACAAACACCGACTAAAGTGCGTGTCCACATCCTTCTCTATCGTCGGCCACCATAACCATTTCGTGATAATCTCTTTCATTCCTTGTCTCGTGTTGTGGCGTATCCCATGTGCTAAGTTGAGAATATTACTCCTATACTTCCTCGGACACCAAACCGCTACTGCTCCGTCGTCCTCCTGACGCCCCACAACTCCAAAGCGGTCTACCAGCGGCACCCCAGCTCCTTTTCGGATACTTTCACGTAGGTCCCTGGCAGCCGGGTCAATTGCTTGCGTTCCAACGATCCCTAGGAGTGCGGTGATCCATCGCCCATCACTTGGGGCCTCAGCCTTCAACTTGCCATGTAGCCACAATACGGTTTCCTCATCTATTCCTGTTTGATGTGGCACCACTTCAGGCATGTCATATTCCAAAACTTCTTTAAATTCTTTATACTGCGAACCTTCTTTGACTTCTTTATTCTTTAATACTTCTTTAACTTCTTTAAACTTCAATACTTCTTTAACTTCTTTAAAATGGGTCTTTGACCTAGGCGCATCGAAGGGTTTTGCGTCCTTCCCGCCTTCAACGGTCTTTTGCTCGGGCGCCATGTAGTGTTCGCATTCGCCCACCTTCCCAGGTAGCTCGGACGCATGCGCACCACAGTTTCTAATATGCTGTCGTTCAGCTAGTTCAACATAGACTGGTTTGAACTCTTCTTCTTCACCCAGTATTCCCCACGGCTGTATTTCTTCACACCACGACCAGAGATCCTCTTCTTCAGGCTTAGTTGTTATTGCCTGTTGTGAGTCACCCACGGGGTTTGGGTCGCTTGCCACTTCTTCGCCACTCGGCCGGCAGTCGGGCGGAGGTTTAGAGAACCCTAACAGGTCCTGGACACCAGGTGCAGATGTGGCATCTCGGTCTGGGCCCTTCGCCACCTCCGTAACGTTGACGGACAAGTCGTAGCGAACTTCCTGGAGTTCTGTGTGTCCATTGGGCGAGTATGCGGCCATGGCATCATTGATCCAGGCCTCCAGAAAGCCGCTCGGCGAAGACGGTAACAGCACGTCTTGCATTCTGTCAAAGACTGCTGCGTAATTTAAGGCCATGTGTCTAAATCACAACAGTCTTGTTAAAACGTAAATAAAATGTTTTAAAACTTTTTCCTAACTCTGTATATTATAATGGTCCTATTCTGACCCTTTATAATATCTAACTATTAACACTTTTTATGTCTAAGTATTTATTCAACTTAAAAACACAAAATTAAACAACTTCGTAACTTTAACAATTATTTTATTGGTCCGATAATTATTTGGACAACACCCAAGAAAGTCCCAGTTTATGCTTTAGGAACTTTCCACTGAAACTACGTATTACTATTTAAATCTTGTGAAAATAACTCATCAACTCGAGTTATGACGTCATATGATGACTGCAGCTAATTTGATCTTTCTTGTTTGAACCCCCGTGAATGACTGAATAGCATACAAAATTGTCGGCTATTTATAAGAAAATCCAATACCAGAACAGTGTCGATATTTATAGCCAAGCTAACTCCCTTAACAAGCTCCTCCCACTGCATTTGTGGGCGTTTTGGATAGTTTGTGTGCGCGTTGTCTAGTAATTTTTGAGTAGTGCCGAGTTCCAAGTCTACTAGCAGTCTCCGCCCACAAAGTGGGTTTGGACCAACAGCAGACCTAGAACTCTTGTGTGATGCTTGTCTGTTCTTATGTGTATTTTATTGTTTTGTGTTTAATTGTATTGTGTAATATGTTTGTTTTAATTGTATGGTGTAGTGTTATGCAGCTACGGGAGGGGCTGATGCCAGAGAGGCAGCTTGGAGTATATAGGTCTATGTTTTACGTGTCTGTTTACGTCATGTCTTAGTTCTGTTATGTTTGTTGTCAGTGGTGAGTTATGTATGTTACGTAGGTAGAACTTTGTAGATATGTCAATTATGTGGTCTCGTATGTTTTCAACAGCGGCCATATGGTGAAGATCCACGATGCGCGCATATCTTCCAGAAGATGTGACGCATCGCAGAATCTTATTCTCAAATCTTAATAATCTTGAAAGTTGAGTATCAGATGCAGAACACCATATGGGCGCTGCATAAGTCAGTATCGGTCTGATTATTTGTATGTATATAAGTCTCTTGTTTGTTGGAGATAGTGGGGATCTGGGGGAAAGAAGGGAATAAAGGCTTTGCATTGCTGCAAAAGCCTTTTTTAAGGTGTTGGAAATGTGCGTCATAAATGAGAGTCTTTCATCAAAAATAAGTCCTAAGTAGGTCATTTTGTTAGTTGGTCTTATGTATTGATTGTTGATCTTAATTGGTACGAAAATTTTGTTGTTTGTAAACTTCTTCGTAAGAATAGTACAAACGGTCTTGTCGGAGTTCACCGTAATTTTCCATTTGGAAAAATACGGTGACAGCAAGTCGACATGCGACTGGATTTTCCTTTTGCTGCCTCCGCATAGAACGAATGCGCGTATATTAGCGCATCGTCCGCATACAGGGCAATTTTAGTGAGAGGGTACTTCGGTATGTCTGCAGTATATAAATTATACAGTATTGGCGACAAAACAGTGCCCTGAGGCACCCCCGCACTAATTGTCCTGGGTGCAGACAATGCGCTTTCAACTCTCACGAAGAAGCGTCTGTCTGTTAGGTATGATTTAATTAAAGTCAAGTAATGTAACGGAAAGTCGTGTACGTGGTATAGTTTGTGTATTAGACCATGGTGCCATACTGTGTCGAAGGCACGCTTGATGTCCAATGATAATAGTACGGTATTCATACCTCTATTAAAATTGGAAAATGCATCCTGCGCGACCTTCGCCACGAGCATGGTGGTACCATGGCCTGGTCTAAAGCCAAATTGTTCTGTCGGTATTTTGTTTGTCAAGTTTTGTTTGTTAATGTTACGTAAGATTAATTTTTCTGTAAGTTTTGAAAGTGTGTTAGTAAGTGCAACTGGTCTGTAGCTGTCTGGTTTAGTAGGGTCTTTGTTAGGTTTCAGTATAGGTATTACAGTGGCCTCTTTCCATTGCTTAGGAAAATGCTGTAATAATATTATGTGGTTAATTACATGTAATAGTTGAACAAATGTCTTACGAGGCAAGTTTCGTAATAGTAAGTTATGTATGTTGTCTGGTCCGGGTGCCTTGCATAACGGTAATGTTTTTATTACGTCATGCAAGGTTCCGGGTCGAATTACAAGTTTTGTAAGTACTGTCGGCGGTATTGGGTATGTTTGTCTTGTTAAGTTTATTGTTCTGTTTGTTATGTAGTTTTGTTCGTCAGTTGTATTGTCTGGAGAAACACAGACTGCAGCCAGTGATGCGGCTAAGCAGTCTGCTTTTTCCTTGTCAGTTTGTACGTTGTTGTTATGTAATGTCGGTATTTTATTGTATTTCCTCTTTAGGCGCTTTGTTAAGCGCCATAAAGAGGAATCTTGTGCAGTAAGTCCGTTCAGTGTGTCTGTCCACATGTCATTTTTATGTTTGTTGATTTTTTCACGTATTGTCCGTTGTAGTTCGTTCATACGAAGTCTGTCTACTGGTCTTTGCAACCGTTGCCATTGTTTCCTGACACGGTTTTTAAAAGAAATTAAGTTTAGGATTTCCTGAGGAAGTTTGTCTTCCTTGTGTCGGATTTTAACAACGGTTGCAACTTGGTCACGTGCATGTTGTATGTTATGTGTAAGTTTGTCTACTTCCGTTTCAAGTTCTGTAATCGAATTTATATTGCTATTTATTGTCGTTTGTTCGTTAAGTATTTGTCTATATCGTCTTCAATTAATGTTTTTAAGTAAGTATGTTGTATTTGGCGCCTCGTAAGACATTTGTACATGGTATTGAATTATAAGGGGAAGGTGGTCGGAGCTGAGTTCATTAAAAATAGTCGCCTCGGAGAGGCCAAGTATATTTTTGTTTATGAAAAAATCAATAAAAGTTGGAGTCATGCCGTTTGGCGGATAGTGACTTGGCCTATCCGAGGCGACTATTTGGAGATTATTGTTCATTATGTAATCATAAATAAGGTTTCCATAATGGTTATTATGATGATTGCCCCACATATCGTGCCGAGCGTTTAAGTCGCCTACTAAGAGAACCTTCTCAAAGCTGGCAAAAAATGGATTTAAGTCTTCGTCTGTCAACTGCATACGCGGAGGTGCGTATGCAGTTGTTATAACAGTATTATTTCGTAATTTGACTGAAACATGCTCTATCTGAGAAATATTGTTAGAGATTTGTGCATGGGGGAGGTTACTTTTAATAAGTAAGGCCACGCCCCCCCCACGCACGTTGCGGTCAGCACGATAGACCGCGTAATTCTTAATTTTTAAATTATCCATTTCTGTCAGCTTTGTTTCGGTGACGCAAGCCACGTCCACACTGTAATTTTTAAGAAAATGAATAAATTCCCCTGTTTTATTTTTTAATCCATTCGCATTCCAATTCATGATTTTCAAGCTGAAGGACTTTGTCCCAGTGCTGTTTTTGTTATGATTATTATAGTTTCGTTTATTTTTATTTAAATTTGTATTTTGCTGAAGGCCTGCCATTTAAATTACATATTGATCGATTTTTTGCGTGAATTCTAAGATGTTTATGAATTTTTCCTGATTGGAATTAGAGTTTTTCAGCACTTGGACAAAGTCCTTAAGCATAATTACGATTCCTGAAATATTGAATTGCTTGAGTTCATTAAAAACACCCATTAATTCTCCTACCTGGCTGTTTTCATTTGTAGCGTTCGCACTCACTGTTGCACAAGGCTGTTGCCTATGCGTAGGTTGTTGTGGCTGGTGCTGTTGTTGTAGTGGCTGCTGTGGTTGCTGTTGACGTTGTGCGGCTGGGCGGAGTGGAGGGAAATTACCATGGGTTAGAGATGGGCCACTTGCCCTGGCCGACATGTTGTCACCACTTGCCCTGGTGATGTTCGTTTTGTTCCATGCATTGGTTGTTGGGATTGGAGCGTCTATGTATTCGGGTTGCTGTTGCTGTCTGTTATTTTGTGCTAATTTTTTGATCTTGTAGATAAAGACCGGACAGTGCTCGTCGTTGGCGAGATGCGGACCATCACAGTTTGCACATTTGGGTGTAAAATTAGGGGTGCATTCGCTAGTTTTGTGATGGCCCGCACATTTCAGGCATCGGTAGGCTCGGTGGCAGTACGTTGTTGCGTGGCCCCAGATCTGGCAGCGCTTGCATTGCATTATTGTTGTCGTTGTACGTCTTCGTTCCCAGGTGACAGATATGTGTTGTAAGTATTGTATTTTCTGTAGCTTGGTCAGTGTTACGTTTCCTGCGAATACAGCCATATATAATGGACTGAATTGCGTTCTGAGTTTAAAGATTTGTCTACAGTCTAGTCCGTGAGTGTCGGTTAGTTCCTGTTGAATTTCCTCAGGTGTTGGGTCATTGTGAAGTCCTCGTATAATAAATGCATTTGTTTTTTCCGTTTTGTCTGCGTATGTGTGGAAGTGGTTTTGTTCGTCCGTTTTTAATAATCTTAACGTAAACGTATTGTAAGCGTCTATGTTGCCAAAGTGTACGATAATCGTCTTTTTGGCGAATTTTAAAGTGTAGTCTTTTGTGATTGTTTGTAAGTGTGTCTGGAATTTAGTAAAATTCTCGCGTCCACCGAAGTTTCCATCGATAACGATGGGGGGAATTTGCTTTTTTGTAATTGTCTGTCCCTCAGTAGGTTGTTTTTGTCTAATTGTCTGTTTAGTTTTGTTTTGTATTTGTTTTTGTATTGGAGTCTCGTCCTGTTCGTCTTCGCTGTCAGACTCTGGGGCGACTGGAACTTCTGGGACGTCTTGGGGTGTGATTGGCTGATACTTGTTGCGTGTGGTGGTTTTCGGTTGATACGGCTGTATCATTTGGCTTAGGTGGAAGCTTTTGCCAAAGTTTTTGGATACTTTGACATTAGCTTCTGGTGATGTCTGCACATGTTGTCGCTTCCTGACGGCCTTAATGAACTGGTCTGCGTCGCTAGTATCCATTTCATCGTCGGTGGTTAGGGGTGGTTGGGACGTCGTCGGGGCTGGCACCTCGTACATCAATGGTCGTCCAGGCGGCTGGTATTGGACTGGCCGGTTATCGCTTAGGTTGGGGGTGTCGTTTGTCGGTGTAGTGGCCTCTTCTTCTTCATAATGGCTGCTGAAGTCCTCGGTAGGGGTGGGGTTCCTCTTCTTCGTCGATTTGGACTTGGACGTCGTTGGCGGTGGCATCGCTGACTCGGGTATATCTCGAGGGGCGGTGTTTAAAGTTGTTGGGGGCGGTGCCACTCTGGTAGGCGAGTGGCCAACCGGGCCTCTAGATTTGACGATGGGGGCGGGGTCTCCGGATATACTCGGTTTGGCTGTTGGTTTAGCGGACATTACAGCTTGGTCTTTATCGATGATTTTCTTGGTTTTCCCTGAAAAGGAAGAAGATCTTTCCACGTTGGGTGGAATTATAAGTTCACCGTGAGCTCTAATTAATTGGTCAACTATTTCACTGCGAGTTTTAATGTCTAATTTAAAAGTTGTCGATGCAAAATAAGTTTTCCTATACTGCGAGCATTTCTTACATTTAGAGTTTTCCGCGTTTTGCAGGAGTTTTTTATTTAAGATGCCACGACTGGCTTTAGCGTGCCCTGCGGGCTCACTTAAAGAACTCTCACCGTCAGTGTCTGTGAAAGATTCTGAAACATCGCTTACGCGGCTGGTCATCTAGTGACCCACACTTGATTTTTAGTGACCCGCACTTTCGGTGCAGTGACCGTTACTTGTTTTTTCAAAAATTTTAAAAATTAAAGGTTTATATACACTTAATACTATATGATACACTTAAATTATGGTCCCACTATCTACAAAAGTTACTATTTACACTAATTATTGTCTACAAAGTCTAAAAAAGTCAAATGTTTTCATAGGCCCAGAAACCCTAAGTCTATTACCTTGGAAATTTGGTGTTTTCCGCTATATTTGCACCCACAAACACATCGCCTGGGGTGAGGGGGAGGTTTTTGCACCCCAAGGGACGATTTTGCACCCTTCAGGTCACCCCAGGGTAGCACAATAATTTAGTTTCACCAAGAAAAGTTAGTGACCGGTACTTTTCGCGCCGATTTTTTAATGTTTTTTGAGTTTATTTTTATCTAACAAGCTCGCTTGTCCATCCCCTGTATCAGGGGAGGCCACGTTACGCTGCTTGAGAGAAAGAACTTCGCGAAAAACGCGAAAAACTGACGAAACACGTGGAAATACGTTATCGAGAAAAAACTGTGTTTACGTTTTTTATCTGATTGAATTGACAGATAAGGGAGCTCAAGGCGTATTACTGCGCAGTTCGAGTGACTGCGCAGTAATGGGAGAACGAGAACTACTTTTACTTTTAAACATTCTTTATTATTATAAAGCTTTCAATTGTGTGGTTACAATACAATATAAAGTTAAATGGCATAGCCCCAAGATATAGTCCCCCCAGGAGCCTTGAACTCTCCTCCTCTCCTACAAATACCCCCCCACTCATCCCCAAATATACATATTTACAATTCCCTAACAATGTACAGTATGTACAAAAATCCTAAAATTAGTAGACATATATACATAAAGATGGAGGAGAGACTATAAGAAGAAAGGAAGAGAAGGGGAAAAAATACTAAAACTAAACCTTAACTATATACATTAGAGTTGGTGGCACCTATGCTTTACAATGCAATGCATTGCTTGCTGTAGGTGCCCCAGAAGTAATGGCACAGCCATCACCGGGACGATGTTTGTCCCTTTTGGTATTTAACGCACACTTATATTATTGGTTTTCTGCCTTCGCTCCGGTCAGAGACCTCATCATGCAAGTAGGGAGCGTGATTGCCAATGGCTCAAATTAGTTCCGTCACATACGATTATAATCTGCTGGAGTTGCTACGAGAAACAGACGTCTGCAGGAAAAATTGGAAAAAACCTGCTTAAATAGGTAACATACACAAGGCCTGAAGTGATGACTGTCCGCGACGGACAATCATATTCGAGCAAGAAACCACCAAAATGATCGCTCAAAGCGAAATTTGGCCATTGTTTAGATAGGGGGGTCTATTTTTGTCGTTTTATGTCAATTTTGATTTGTCAAGTCTTAAACTACCCACACATCCCACCGGCCCAATGGGATCGCTATTCACAATATTTTATAAAAAGTTTTGGAATCAAGGGCCACCATCGGGCGGCAAGAAGTATATGGGCAGCTTATGGTAGAGTGGCTTATGTTTGACAACTATGTTGTCGTCATGTCTAGCGTTTGTAATGTTTCTTGTTAGTGGTGAAGCCTGAAGTTTGGTATTGTAAAATTTAATAGATTGCTCTGCTATGAGTGTTGTGATGTCCTCAACATCCGCCATTTGGTGCAGATCTACGATGCGTGTATACCGGTCGGAGGCAGTCACACATCGCAGAATTTTATTCTCGAATCTCTTCAGGCGATCCATTTGAGTCTTCGAGGCGCTGCACCACACTGGGGATGCATATGTCAAGACAGGTCTAATGATTTGACGATATATGATGCGCTTATTCTGAGGAGAAAGCGATGACTTTTTATTCAAAATTGATAAAGGCTTTGCATTGCTGCAAAACCCTTTTTCAATGCATTCGAAATGTGCGGTTTAAATGACATTCTTTCATCTACCGTCACACCAAGGTATGTAAGTCTTCGCTGAGGGCGGATGAATTGGTCATTAATTTTGATGGGAATGAAAATTTTATTATTTGTGAATTTCTTCGTCAGTACTGCACACACCGTTTTAGGCGGATTTACGGCAATCTTCCATTTATCGAAGTATGGGGCCAGCATATTGACATGCGTTTGAATTTGCCTTTTTGCCGCTTCCGCGTAAAACGAGTGCGCATAGATGAGCGCATCATCGGCATAGAGAGCCAGGTTGGTGAGGGGGTAACGGGGGAAGTCCGCTGTGTAAAGATTGTACAGTATTGGAGACAATACTGTTCCCTGCGGCACCCCCGCATTCACCACTCTCGGTGTCGATAACTCGCCCTCTACCCTGACGAAAAATGTCCTGTTTGTCAGGTAGGTATGTATTAGTGTAATCAGATGCAAAGGGAAATTATGAATTGTCAGTAATTTAAATAAGAGTCCGTGGTGCCAGACCGTATCAAAGGCTCTCTTGATGTCAAGCGACAGCATGACCGTGTTTTGCTGTGTGTTAAACTTGCTCTTGACATCAGAGAGAACCTTCGTCACGATCTGAGTTGTTCCGTGCCCTTGTCGAAAGCCAAATTGTTCGTCCGGAATATTGTTGAGTAAGTCTAGTCGGTTTATTTGTCGAAGTATGGCCTTTTCGGCGACTTTCGACAAGGTGTTTGTCAGAGCAATCGGTCTGTAAGAGTCTGGCAATGTCGGGTTTTTGTCCGGTTTCAACAAAGGAATAATAATGGCCTCCTTCCACTTTTTGGGAAAGTGCTGTATGACATACATAGCATTGATAATGTACATGATCTGCACAAATGTTTTCCTAGGAAGATTTTTAAGTAGAATATTTGATATTCCATCAGGTCCCGGGGCCTTGTGCAGTGGCAAGCTCTTGATTATTTCAGAGAGTTCCCCGGGCCTGATGATTAAGTGTGAAAGAACCGTCGGAGGAATTGGGTATTTGCGTCTTGTAAAGTTAATTGTTCTGTTTGTTATGTGATTCTGATCTTGGGAGATATTGTCGGGAGAAGTGCAGACTGCCGCCAGGGCATCGGCAATGCACTCTGACTTCTCCTTGTCCGTTTGTGCTCGGTTGTCATTAAGGGTGGGGATTTTGTGAAATTTTTTCTTTAGTCTATTCGTCATACGCCACAGGGAGCAATCCTGAACCGACAGTCCATTTATAATGTCTGTCCAGGCGTCATTCTTATGTTTATTAATTTTGTCTCTTATTGTACGTTGCAGCTCGTTCAGTCTTTGTCTGTCAATTGGTCTTTTGTACCTTTGCCACATGCAACGTACTCTGTTTTTAAACTTAATTAGGTCTAAAATTTCGTTTGGCAGTCTGTCTTCTTTATGCTTAATTTTTATTCGTCTCCCTACCAAGTCTCGTGCATTTTGTATGTTGGTCGTTAGCTTCAGTACTTCGTCCTCTAATTGTTCAATGTTCTGTATGTTGTTATTTATTGTGGTGTTTCGGTTCAGAAAGTCCCTGTAGCGCGGCCAGTCTACGTTTTTTAAAAGAGTTGTCCAAGAAGGAGATTCGGAAAACATCTGTACAGACCATATAATTTTAATTGGTAAATGGTCAGAGTTTAGTTCGTTCAAGGCGATCGCGTCAGACAGACCAACTATGTTCTTGTTAACGAATAAATCAATGAACGTTGGAGTCATCCTATTGACTGGATGATGACTTGGTCTGTCTGACGCGATCACCTGTAAATTTTGGTCAAGTGCATAGTCATACAGCAGATTCCCATGTCGATTATTCTGGTGGTTTCGCCACATAATGTGTCTCGAATTTAGATCGCCCGCCACGAGCACCCTGCCATTATTAACGAAGAATGGCTCCAAGTCTCTTTGCACTAGGCGTGTGCGGGGCGAGGCGTATACCGCGCTCAAAATCACACCATTCCGAAATTCTATTGAAACGTGTTCAATTGCCGAAATGTAATTTTGAATTTGTTTGTGCGGAATGGTGCGTTTGATGAGAATGGCAACGCCGCCGCCTCGCACATTCCTATCCGCCCTGTAAATAATATAATTGCGTATTTTCAAAGAGTCATTCTCCGTCAATTTGGTCTCGGTAACAGCCATCACGTCGACCTTGTGAATTTGCAAGAACTGGATGAGTTCTCCAATTTTATTTTTGACGCCATTAGCGTTCCAGTTGATTATAATCATGTCCTTAGACATTGTATTGGTCGAAATTAGTGGCGAAACCAATTATGGCCATACATTTCTCCTGCTTGTCCTGTATTTTAAGAACTTGGGCAAAGTCTTTTATTAGACGAATAACTTCCGACAGATTTGAGCAGGAGGAATGCACGTCCCGCATTGCATTTATGAGGTCTCTCACCTGCCCCTGCATGTCAACTGCTGGCTGTGTTGGCGGGTCGACTGGCCGCACAACGGCCTGTTGTACAGCACTTTGCTGCATGCCGCCCTGTTGCTGCTGCTGTTGCTGCTGCTGTTGTTGTCGATCTGGCTGTTGTTGTCTCAGGGCGGGGAAGTTCTGCTGCTGCTCTTGACTTACTTGATTGACGCGGTTGCCGCCCCACGCATTTGTTATTGGAAGTGGCGCCGGCACATATTGCGGCTTTTGTGCCACCCTCATTTTCTGACTTTCCATTAACTTGTTTCTTTTGAAAATAAAAACGGGACACTGTTGGTCATTGGCCATGTGACCACCTCCGCAGTTTGCACATTTTTTATCAGTAGCAGTGCATAACCTGACTGGATGGTTTCCTGCACATTTTAAACATTTTTCCTGTCTGCTACAGTATGTGGTCGCATGACCCCACAGCTGACACCTTTTGCACTGGATAACCTCCGTGGTATTCGTGCGCCTCTCCCATGAAATCCTTACATTTTGTACATATTTTATTTCTTTTTGCAATTTTGTGAGGTTTATGTCTCCATTTAACACTACCATATAGAGTGGACGGAACTGAGATCTGAGTTTATAGATCTGATGCACAATTAGTTTATATTCATCAGTTAGCTGAGCTTTGACATCTTCTGCATCAGGCCCATGGTCCAATCCTCTCAAAATAAAAGCATGCGTCTTTTCATGTGTAGAGGCGTACGTGTGGTAAAGGTTACCTGGAATATCCCTTAGTGTCTTAAGGTACCTATTGTACTCATCGATGTCTTCAATGTTAAGTATCATTGTCTTTTTTGCGAATTTAAGTTTATATCCCTTCTTAATGTGTTTTTGAAGTTCTTCATTGAATTTCTTATACGCTTCATTTGTTTTAGTCACACTTTCGAGTACAATAGGCGGTGGGACTATCTTTTTAGTGGTCTTCTCAGTTGTCAGCTGTTTATTGACCGGTTGTTGATTTTGTCTTTTCTGTTGTTGTTGCGGTTGTTGACTCTCCTTAGTTTTTTGCGGTTGTTCAGAAGGAATAGCGTCCTCTTCCGTGTCTGATGTATTGCCGTCACTGACAATCATCACTTCCTCCTCCTGTGGTGTCAGGGCTGCAAATCTATTTTGTGTATTCAGCTGGAAGGTTTCACTTTTCCTTTGCTTTGGTTCTCTTGCGCTAATTTTCTTTCTAGGTTGAGTCATTTTCTTCTCCTTTATGGGGGTGTCGCTTTCACTGTCTGAATTGACAATCCTTGCCCTTTTTGCCTTGTATGGCAATGGCATAGTAAGATAATTAGCCAGCGTGAAACCTCCTCCTCTGGATGCTGCTGGGTAATCGGTCGAACTTCCAGGTGCCTGAATTCGGTCTACCTGCGTTTGAGAAGGTGTTGGCGATTGTTTTTCCTTTTCTCCTGTATTTTTTACCTGAACAGGTGTTACCTGGACAGGTATAGGTGACAGGTGGGTTACCTGTCCAGGTGTTTTCTTCTCAGGTAAATTTACCTTTTTCAGGTGAGTTACCTGTCCAGGTATTTTCGTCTCCAGCATTTTTACCTGAGACAGGTGAGTTACCTGTCCAGGTATTTTCGTCTCCAGCATTTTTACCTGAGACAGGTGAGTTACCTGAGCAGGTATTTCCATTCCAGGTGTTTTTACCTGAGACACCTGTCCAGGTGTTAATTGGTTTTCACCTTTCACCTGCCCAGGTGGGTGATGGTCGATGGTCACCTGGATGGCCAATGGTCTTACCATGTCTTCATGGCTTGAAGGTATCCTGCATCTCTGTTTAGCTTGCGGCTCTTTGCCGCTGTGCTCATCAGTATCCATTTGTTCATCCTCGTCGGTGTTTATGGTTATGTTCTTTTTTATGGTTAAGAACTTAGAGGTTAGGACGGGGGCCCCGGACCTTTCATTATCTGACATGTCAGATTCTCCACTTCTTGTTTTAATTGGGCGCTTTCCTTCCGTCTTATGGACTGCCCGAAGATGGTCTGTGATTTTAGTCCTATCGCCATTGGATAAGCCTCCCGCCAGGGCCTCTTTGTAGGCCTCCTGGCAGAATGGGCAAGATTCCATGAATGTCTTTGACAGTGACATTATTGCCCTCGTGGGAAGGCAAGTGAAACAGCCCTGCGACGGCGCAACAACAACTTCTGCGGTAGTCTTCTCAATGGGGTTCATTTTTTATATACAATATACAATAACAATGAAAATCAGAAATGAGGGGGCAATGGGGCGCACACGGAAATGTCTATCTTATTATCTAGGCTAATTGGGGCCTCTTGCAGAGGGCACCCACACGGGGGGAATTGTCTGTTTAAGAGGGAGCCTTAAATATTTTATGTACACTCACGCCGGAACACTGGAACGCTGCTGGGCTCTGCTCTAGCATAAGAGGGGGCCCCCCTTAGCTCACTGGCGCTGATATAGTTTTTAAACACAACACATGCTCCCCCAATTTTGGGGGAAGCAAACACTTAGTTATAAACACTTAAATGGCCCCGCTACTATGTAGGGCTCCAAAAAACTTTACAAAAAACACTTGACACAATGTCAAAGGAATATACCGGGATGTCACTACGGAGCGATTCGAAACACGTCCTCTCTCTACGAATGCGGCCGGACGACTAGAACGAGAACTACTTTTACTTTACTTTTAAACATTCTTTATTATTATAAAGCTTTCAATCGTGTGGTTACAATACAATATAAAGTTAAATGGCATAGCCCTAAAATATAATCCCCCCAGGAGCCTTGAACTCTCCTCCTCTCCTACGAATACCCCCCCACTCATCCCCAAATATACATATTTACAATTCCCTAACAATGTACAGTATGTACAAAAATCCTAAAATTAATAGACATATATACATAAAGATGGAGGAGAGAGAACGAGAACTACTTTTACTTTTAAACATTCTTTATTATTATAAAGCTTTCAATCGTGTGGTTACAATACAATATAAAGTTAAATGGCATAGCCCTAAAATATAATCCCCCCAGGAGCCTTGAACTCTCCTCCTCTCCTACGAATACCCCCCCACTCATCCCCAAATATACATATTTACAATTCCCTAACAATGCACAGTATGTACAAAAATCCTAAAATTAATAGACATATATACATAAAGATGGAGGAGAGACTATAACAAGAAAGGAAGAGAAGGGGAAAAAATACTAAAACTAAACCTTAACTATATACATTAGAGTTGATGGCACCTATGCTTTACAATGCAATGCATTGCTTGCTGTAGGTGCCCCAGAAGTAATGGCACAGCCATCACCGGGACGATGTTTGTCCCTTTTGGTATTTAACACACACTTATGTTATTGGTTTTCTGCCTTCGCTCCGGTCAGAGACCTCATCGTGCAAGTAGGGAGCGTGATTGCCAATGGCTCAAATTAGTTCCGTCACATACGATTATAATCTGCTGGAATTGCTACGAGAAACAGACGTCTGCAGGAAAAATTGGAAAAAACCTGCTTAAATAGGTATATGGGGCGAGGCGTATACCGCGCTCAAAATCACACCATTCCGAAATTCTATTGAAACATGTTCAATTGCCGAAATGTAATTTTGAATTTGTTTGTGCGGAATGGTGCGTTTGATGGGAATGGCAACGCCGCCGCCTCGCACATTCCTATCCGCCCTGTAAATAATATAATTGCGTATTTTCAAAGAGTCATTCTCCGTCAATTTGGTCTCGGTAACAGCCATCACGTCGACCTTGTGAATTTGTAAGAACTGGATGAGTTCTCCAATTTTATTTTTGACGCCATTAGCGTTCCAGTTGATTATAATCATGTCCTTAGACATTGTATTGATCAAAATTAGTGGCGAAACCAATTATGGCCATACATTTCTCCTGCTTGTCCTGTATTTTAAGAACATGGGCAAAGTCTTTTATTAGACGAATTACTTCCGACAGATTTGAGCAGGAGGAATGCACGTCCCGCATTGCATTTATGAGGTCTCTCACCTGCCCCTGCATGTCAACTGCTGGCTGGGTTGGCGGGACGACTGGCCGCACAACGGCCTGTTGTACAGCACTTCGCTGCATGCCGCCCTGTTGCTGCTGCTGCTGCTGCTGCTGTTGCTGTCTAACTGGCTGTTGTTGTCTCAGGGCAGGGAAGTTCTGCTGCAGCTCTTGACTTGGTTGGCTGACGCGGTTGCCACCCCATGCATTTATTGTTGGGAGTGGCGCCGGCACATATTGCGGCTTTTGTGCCACCCTCATTTTCTGATTTTCCATCAACTTGTTTCTTTTGAAAATAAAAACAGGACACTGTTGGTCGTTGGCCATGTGACCACCTCCGCAGTTTGCGCATTTTTTATCATTAGTAGTACATAACCTGACTGGGTGATTCCCTGCGCATTTCAGACATTTCTCTTGTCTGCTACAGTAGGTGGTCGCATGACCCCACAGCTGACACCTTTTGCACTGGATAACCTCTGTGGTATTCGTGCGCCTCTCCCATGAAATCCTTACGTTCTGTACATACTTTATTTCTTTTTGAATTTTTGTGAGGTTTATGTCCCCATTTAACACAACCATATAGAGAGGACGGAACATCTGAGTTTATAGATCTGATGCACAATTAGTTTGTATTCGTCAGTGAGCTGAGCTTTGACATCTTCTGCATCAGGCCCGTGGACCAATCCTCTCAAAATAAATGCATGTGTTTTCTCATGTGTAGAGGCGTACGTGTGGTAAAGGTTACCTGGAATATCCCTTAGTGTCTTAAGGTACCTATTGTACTCATCGATGTCTTCAATGTTTAGTATCATAGTCTTCTTAGCGAACTTTAGTTTATATCCCTTTTTAATGTGTTTTTGAAGCTCTTCATTGAATTTCTTATACGCTTCATTTGTTTTAGTCACACCTTCGAGTACAATAGGCGGTGGGACTATCTTTTTAGCGGTCTTCTCAGTTGTCAGCTGTTTATTGACCGGTTGTTGATTTTGTCTTTGTTGTTGTTGTTGCGGTTGTTGACTCTCCCTAGTTTTTCGCGGTTGTTCAGAAGGAATAGCGTCCTCTTCCGTGTCTGATGTATTGCCATCACTGACAATTATCACTTCCTCCTCCTGTGGTGTCAGGGCTTCAAATCTGTTTTGTGTATTCAGCTCGAAGGTTTCACTTTTCCTTTGCTTTGGTTCTCTTGCGCTAATTTTCTTCCTAGGTTGGGCCATTTTCTTCTCTTTTATGGGGGTGTCGCTTTCACTATCTGAATTTACAATCCTTGCCCTTTTTGCCTTGTATGGCAATGGCATAGCGAGATAGTTGGCCAGCGTGAAACCTCCTCCTCTGGCTGCTGCTGGGTAATCAGTCGACCTTCCAGGTGCCTGGATTCGGTCTACCTGCGTTTGAGAAGGTGTTGGCGATTGTTTTCCCTTTTCCCCTGTGTTTTTTACCTGAACAGGTGTTACCTGAACAGGTATAGGTGACAGGTGGGTTACCTGTCCAGGTGTTTTCTTCTCAGGTAAATTTACCTTTTTCAGGTGAGTTACCTGTCCAGGTATTTTCGTCTCCAGCATTTTTACCTGGGACTGGTGAGTTACCTGTCCAGGTATTTTCGTCTCCAGCATTTTTACCTGGGACAGGTGAGTTACCTGAGCAGGTATTTCCATGCCAGGTGTTTTTACCTGTGACACCTGTCCAGGTGTTAATTGGTTTTCACCTTTCACCTGCCCAGGTTGGTGGTGGTCGATGGTCACCTGGATGGCCAATGGTCTTACCATGTCTTCATGGCTTGAAGGTATCCTGTGTCTTAGTTTAGCTTGCGGCTCTTTGCCGCTGCGCTCATCAGTATCCATTTGTTCATCTTCGTCTGTGTTTATGGTTATGTTCTTTTTTATGGTTATGAGCTTAGAGGTTAGGACGGGGGTCCCGGACCTTTCATTATCTGACATGTCAGATTCTCCACTTCTTGTTTTAATTGGGCGCTTTCCTTCCGTCTTATGGATGGCCCGAAGATGGTCTGTGATTTTAGTCCTATCGCCATTGGATAAGCCTCCCGCCAGGGCCTCTTTGTAGGCCTCCTGGCAGAATGGGCAAGATTCAATGAATGTCTTTGACAGTGACATTATTGCCCTCGTGGGAAGGCAAGTGAAACAGCCCTGCGACGGCGCAACAACAACTTCTGCAGTAGTCTTCTCAATGGGGTTCATTATAAATATATATATACAATGGTCAAGTTAGAAATGAGAAATCAGAAATGAGGGGGGCAAATGGGGCGCACACGGAAATGTCTATCTTATTATCTAATCTAATTGGGGCCTCTTGCAGAACTACTTTTACTTTTAAACATTCTTTATTATTATAAAGCTTTCAATCGTGTGGTTACAATACAATATAAAGTTAAATGGCATAGCCCTAAAATATAATCCCCCCAGGAGCCTTGAACTCTCCTCCTCTCCTACGAATACCCCCCCACTCATCCCCAAATATACATATTTACAATTCCCTAACAATGCACAGTATGTACAAAAATCCTAAAATTAATAGACATATATACATAAAGATGGAGGAGAGACTATAAGAAGAAAGGAAGAGAAGGGGAAAAAATACTAAAACTAAACCTTAACTATATACATTAGAGTTGATGGCACCTATGCTTTACAATGCAATGCATTGCTTGCTGTAGGTGCCCCAGAAGTAATGGCACAGCCATCACCGGGACGATGTTTGTCCCTTTTGGTATTTAACACACACTTATGTTATTGGTTTTCTGCCTTCGCTCCGGTCAGAGACCTCATCGTGCAAGTAGGGAGCGTGATTGCCAATGGCTCAAATTAGTTCCGTCACATACGATTATAATCTGCTGGAATTGCTACGAGAAACAGACGTCTGCAGGAAAAATTGGAAAAAACCTGCTTAAATAGGTAATATACACAAGGCCTGAAGTGATGACTGCCCGTGACGGACAATCATATTCGAGCAAGAAACCACCAAAATGATCGCTCAAAGCGAAATTTGGCCATTGTTTAGTTTGGGGGGTCTATTTTTGTCGTTTTATGTTAATTTTGTTTTGTCAAGTCTTAAACTACCCACACGTCCCACCGGCCCAATGGGATCGCTATTCACAATGTTTTATAAAAAGTTTTGGAATCAAGGGCCACCATCAGGCGGCAAGAAGTATATGGGCAGCTTATGATAGAGTGGCTTATGCTTGACAACTATGTTGTCGTCATGTCTAGCGTTTGTAATGTTTCTTGTTAGTGGTGAAGCCTGAAGTTTGGTATTGTAAAATTTAATAGATTGCTCTGCTATGAGTGTTGTAATGTCCTCAGCATCCGCCATTTGGTGCAGATCTACGATGCGTGTATACCGGTCGGAGGCAGTCACACATCGCGGAATTTTATTCTCAAATCTCTTCAGGCGATCCATCTGAGTCATCGAGGCGCTGCACCACACTGGGGATGCATATGTCAAGACAGGTCTAATGATTTGACGATATATGATGCGCTTATTCTGAGGAGAAAGCGATGATTTTTTATTCAAAATTGAATAAAGGCTTTGCATTGCTGCAAAACCCTTTTTCAATGCATTCGAAATGTGCGGTTTAAATGACATTCTTTCATCTACCGTCACACCAAGGTATGTAAGTCTTCGCTGAGGGCGGATGAATTGATCATTAATTTTGATGGGAATGAAAATTTTACTTTACTTTTACTTTTAAACATTCTTTATTATTATAAAGCTTTCAATCGTGTGGTTACAATACAATATAAAGTTAAATGGCATAGCCCTAAAATATAATCCCCCCAGGAGCCTTGAACTCTCCTCCTCTCCTACGAATACCCCCCCACTCATCCCCAAATATACATATTTACAATTCCCTAACAATGCACAGTATGTACAAAAATCCTAAAATTAATAGACATATATACATAAAGATGGAGGAGAGACTATAAGAAGAAAGGAAGAGAAGGGGAAAAAATACTAAAACTAAACCTTAACTATATACATTAGAGTTGATGGCACCTATGCTTTACAATGCAATGCATTGCTTGCTGTAGGTGCCCCAGAAGTAATGGCACAGCCATCACCGGGACGATGTTTGTCCCTTTTGGTATTTAACACACACTTATGTTATTGGTTTTCTGCCTTCGCTCCGGTCAGAGACCTCATCGTGCAAGTAGGGAGCGTGATTGCCAATGGCTCAAATTAGTTTCGTCACATACGATTATAATCTGCTGGAATTGCTACGAGAAACAGACGTCTGCAGGAAAAATTGGAAAAAACCTGCTTAAATAGGTAATATACACAAGGCCTGAAGTGATGACTGCCCGTGACGGACAATCATATTCGAGCAAGAAACCACCAAAATGATCGCTCAAAGCGAAATTTGGCCATTGTTTAGTTTGGGGGGTCTATTTTTGTCGTTTTATGTTAATTTTGTTTTGTCAAGTCTTAAACTACCCACACGTCCCACCGGCCCAATGGGATCGCTATTCACAATGTTTTATAAAAAGTTTTGGAATCAAGGGCCACCATCAGGCGGCAAGAAGTATATGGGCAGCTTATGATAGAGTGGCTTATGCTTGACAAATATGTTGTCGTCATGTCTAGCGTTTGTAATGTTTCTTGTTAGTGGTGAAGCCTGAAGTTTGGTATTGTAAAATTTAATAGATTGCTCTGCTATGAGTGTTGTAATGTCCTCAACATCCGCCATTTGGTGCAGATCTACGATGCGTGTATACCGGTCGGAGGCAGTCACACATCGCAGAATTTTATTCTCAAATCTCTTCAGGCGATCCATCTGAGTCATCGAGGCGCTGCACCACACTGGGGATGCATATGTCAAGACAGGTCTAATGATTTGACGATATATGATGCGCTTATTCTGAGGAGAAAGCGATGATTTTTTATTCAAAATTGAATAAAGGCTTTGCATTGCTGCAAAACCCTTTTTCAATGCATTCGAAATGTGCGGTTTAAATGACATTCTTTCATCTACCGTCACACCAAGGTATGTAAGTCTTCGCTGAGGGCGGATGAATTGATCATTAATTTTGATGGGAATGAAAATTTTATTATTTGTGAATTTCTTCGTCAGTACTGCACACACCGTTTTAGGCGGATTTACGGCAATCTTCCATTTATCGAAGTATGGGGCCAGCATATTGACATGCGTTTGAATTTGCCTTTTTGCCGCTTCCGCATAAAACGAGTGCGCATAGATGAGCGCATCATCGGCATAGAGAGCCAGGTTGGTGAGGGGGTAACGGGGGAAGTCCGCTGTGTAAAGATTGTACAGTATTGGAGACAATACTGTTCCCTGCGGCACCCCCGCATTCACCACTCTCGGTGTCGATAACTCGCCCTCTACCCTGACGAAAAATGTCCTGTTTGTCAGGTAGGTATGTATTAGCGTAATCAGATGTAAAGGGAAATTATGAATTGTTAGCAATTTAAATAAGAGTCCGTGGTGCCAGACCGTGTCAAAGGCTCTCTTGATGTCAAGCGACAGCATGACCGTGTTTTGCTGTGTGTTAAACTTGCTCTTGAGATCAGAGAGAACCTTCGTCACGATCTGAGTTGTTCCGTGCCCTTGTCGAAAGCCAAATTGTTCGTCCGGAATATTGTTGAGTAAGTCTAGTCGGTTTATTTGTCGAAGTATGGCCTTTTCGGCGACTTTCGACAAGGTGTTTGTCAGAGCAATCGGTCTGTAAGAGTCTGGCAATGTCGGGTTTTTGTCCGGTTTCAACAAAGGAATAATAATGGCCTCCTTCCGAAAATTTTACTTTTACTTTTACTTTTAAACATTCTTTATTATTATAAAGCTTTCAATCGTGTGGTTATAATACAATATAAAGTTAAATGGCATAGCCCCAAGATATAATCCCCCCAGGAGCCTTGAACTCTCCTCCCCTCCCACAAATACCCCCCCACACATCCCCAAATATACATATTTACAGTTCCCTAACAATGTACAGTATGTACAAAAATCCTAAAACTAGTAGACATATATACATAAAGATGGAGGAGAGACTATAAGAAGAAAGGAAGAGAAGGGGAAAAAATACTAAAACTAAACCTTAACTATATACATTAGAGTTGATGGCACCTATGCTTTACAATGCAATGCATTGCTTGCTGTAGGTGCCCCAGAAGTAATGGCACAGCCATCACCGGGACGATGTTTGTCCCTTTTGGTATTTAACACACACTTATGTTATTGGTTTTCTGCCTTCGCTCCGGTCAGAGACCTCATCGTGCAAGTAGGGAGCGTGATTGCCAATGGCTCAAATTAGTTCCGTCACATACGATTATAATCTGCTGGAATTGCTACGAGAAACAGACGTCTGCAGGAAAAATTGGAAAAAACCTGCTTAAATAGGTAATATACACAAGGCCTGAAGTGATGACTGCCCGTGACGGACAATCATATTCGAGCAAGAAACCACCAAAATGATCGCTCAAAGCGAAATTTGGCCATTGTTTAGTTTGGGGGGTCTATTTTTGTCGTTTTATGTTAATTTTGTTTTGTCAAGTCTTAAACTACCCACACGTCCCACCGGCCCAATGGGATCGCTATTCACAATGTTTTATAAAAAGTTTTGGAATCAAGGGCCACCATCAGGCGGCAAGAAGTATATGGGCAGCTTATGATAAAGTGGCTTATGCTTGACAACTATGTTGTCGTCATGTCTAGCGTTTGTAATGTTTCTTGTTAGTGGTGAAGCCTGAAGTTTGGTATTGTAAAATTTAATAGATTGCTCTGCTATGAGTGTTGTAATGTCCTCAACATCCGCCATTTGGTGCAGATCTACGATGCGTGTATACCGGTCGGAGGCAGTCACACATCGCAGAATTTTATTCTCAAATCTCTTCAGGCGATCCATCTGAGTCATCGAGGCGCTGCACCACACTGGGGATGCATATGTCAAGACAGGTCTAATGATTTGACGATATATGATGCGCTTATTCTGAGGAGAAAGCGATGATTTTTTATTCAAAATTGAATAAAGGCTGCAAAACCCTTTTTCAATGCATTCGAAATGTGCGGTTTAAATGACATTCTTTGATCTACCGTCACACCAAGGTATGTAAGTCTTCGCTGAGGGCGGATGAATTGATCATTAATTTTGATGGGAATGAAAATTTTAGGTTCAGTTAACATCATATTCTAGGTAAGAAAGTAACATAATAATATTTTTAAAATTTGTATTTGAACCATAAGCACATCGGAGATTATCGGTGAGATAGTACTAGAACGACGCCTATTCTCGAAGACAGTGTGTCATCAGTAAAGTCCGGATTAAAAAGCATAAAAAACACTAAAATAAGCGCTTAAAAAAAAAAAACTTAAAAAGCATAAAATTTCACTTAAGGAAAGCATGAAATATGCACAAAAAAGGCATAAAAAAAATATAAAAAAGCACAAATTAAAAACAGAACTTAGTTTATTCTTTCTTAACATAAATAAAATCTCAAAATAAACAAAATCTTAAAATAGAATAAAGTTACATATACAGGGTCGTTGGTATGTATGGAAACGGTCGATTATCTCTTAAAGTATAACAGCTAGCAAAAAATATTTTGGATAAAAGTTTTAGGTTTCTAAAGGCCTATTAGAATTTAAAAAAAAAATAAGTATACAGGATGAGTCAGAAAACCGTGGAGAAGCAAAGTTACTTTTTTTTTTTTAAATAGAACAACATATATCTTAGAATAATTTTGAATTTGACATGAAATAGCAATTATTTTTTAATAAGTGCATTATAAGTTTAAACCTAATAATTTCCGAGATATCGACTTTTGAAAAATGACATTTTCTGAAATTTGACAGCTCCTAGGCTTCTAACGGTACGTCTTTGAGTAAAACGGCTTACATGTCTCCCCTATCTTACTTTTTTTATTATCTTTCCAAAAACATCAACTTCCGGTAAAACCGGAAGTACTGTGTTTCCAGTCTTTAAGTTACATCCGGTTTAACCGGAAGTTGACAGTTCTAGGAAGATAATAAGAAACTAAGATAGGGACATGTAAGCCGTTTTACTCTAAGACGAACCGTTAGAAAGCTAGAAGCTGTCAAAGTTTAAAAATGTCATTTTTAGAAGTCGATATCTCGGAAACTATTGGGTTTAGACTTATAATGTACTTATTAAAAAATGATTGCTATTCTATGTAAAATCCAAGACAATTCTAAGATATGGGGTGTTCTATTTAAAAAAAAGTAACTTTGTTTCTCTACGGTTTTCTGACTCATCCTGTATACTTATTTTTTTTAAATTCTAATAGACCTTAAGAAACCCTGAAACTTTTGTCTTAAATATTTTTTGTTAACTGTTTTACTTTAAGAAATAATTGACCGTTTCCATACATACCAACGACCCTGTATAACAAAATTAACTTTTGTAAAAACAAGCAATTACCAAATATTGGTTTAAATGTTCCATTGTAAAGTTTTATTTTCTATCACTTAAAATGTTTTTATAGTCTGAAAAACTCCTTTCTACGTCAACACTTGTTATGGGCCCATATTTAAATTTTGCAATCATATCCGAAGTCATTTGCAAGTCCGAATTAGCATTTCCTACCAATAGTAAATCAATTTTTCTTAATTTTTAAAAACCTTTGTTCTTAAGCAATGCATCTTTTAGCTTTTTTTGTACTATTTGTCTAGTTTCTCCAGGAATATTGTCAATGGCTTCTTCAAAATCATTAATTATTTTAATGGAGGCATATAATGGCATTCCTTGTTTTTCGAGAGATTTTATTGTGTCACTAACAAAATTAAAATTACTCTTTAAATAGGTCAAACCGTTCATTATTTCTTCTTGATTTAGGATCGTTTGACAATTTTTATTTGCCTTGCTGGCTGATTTTGGTAGCTTAAATATAACCTTTTTAAAATTTTTGAAATTATCTGTATAATGTATTGCAACGTCTAACCAAGTGCCCAACCTTGTCAAAACGGCTTCAGGTGGTAATGGGGTGTTAGGTACTCGTTCTTTATAGAGTCAAACCCGCGAAGGCGCCTTAACAAGAACTTTTTTTCCATTTTTATTAAGTTCATTATAAAGAGGAAATTGTTGCTTAATAGTTTCACCAACTATATTTAAGCCATGAGCTAAGCAAGTACAGGGACATTTTTTTAAGTGTCTCACCCGATTGGCGATTTTCCTGCTGACTATCATAAAAAACAAATTACATATTTCTAAATGATTTTTGATAAGGAAGCCGAATTTAATGTCAAAAAATACATAGATTTACAAATTTGACAGATGAGACGCCATTTTGAATTTTCTTAAATGGCAACCCCCATAAATAACCACACGATTGGATTGCATTTGGCGATCCGATTCTAAAACTATATAGTTGTTGACACTTATTTTCAGCCGTTTCGGAAATACGGGGGTTCCTAATTTGCCTTCATCGATTTTGTCTTTTAAGGGTCTCACCCCTTTAATAAATAGACCTTCTAAGCTGAACGCCCTAACTTTTTTCACAGTGACATAATTTCCCGTGAGCAAGCGATCTACGCTATAGTCAAATCCGACAGATGTCAAAAAGTGACAGATACGACACTATTTTGAATTTTTTTAAATGGCAACCCTCATAAATAACTAGACGATTCAATTGCATTTGGCGATCCGATTCTAAAAGTATATAGTTGTTGATATTTATTTTCAGCCGTTTCGTTAATACGGGGGTTCCTAATTTGCCTCCATCGATTTTGTCTTTTAAGTGTCTCACCCCTTTAATAAATAGACCTTCTAAGCTGAACACCCTAATCTTTTTCACAGTGACATAATTTCCCGTGAGCAAGCGATCTATGCTATAGTCAAATCCGACAGATGTCAAAAAGTGACAGATACGACGCTATTTTGAATTTTTTTAAATGGCAACCCTCATAAATAACTAGACGATTCAATTGCATTTGGCGATCCGATTCTAAAACTATATAGTTGTTGACACTTATTTTCAGCTGTTTCGGAAATACGGGGGTTCCTAATTTGCCTCCATCGATTTAGTCTTTTAAGGGTCTCACCCCTTTAATAAATAGACCTTCTAAGCTGAACACCCTAATTTTTTTCACAGTGACATAATTTCCCGTGAGCAAGCGATCTACGCTATAGTCAAATCCGACAGATGTCAAAAAGTGACAGATACGACGCTATTTTGAATTTTTTTAAATGGCAAACCTCATAAATAACTAGACGATTCAATTGCATTTGGCGATCCGATTCTAAAAGTATATAAACTGCTGGACAATTCAAGCGGACCGAGCTAATTGTTAGGTGAACTTTGGAGTAAAATATCTTACGAACGAATAAAGCTATCGATGCGCGGTTTGCAAAATTTGAAAGAGAATTTAATTCTTAATATGCACATTTTTCCCGATTTTTTTTTACTTCTAACCTTTAACTGTCTACAGGCTTCAAAGAGAAGTATGTTTTTTTTACCAAAGTTTCTAAGTACCGGATTTCCACAAAAATAATTTTAAATTATTTTGGATGGCATTTTCTTGGTCTCCTATTTATAGAGAACAAAATAAATTCTCAAATTTTTGATATCTCTCTTTGTTCATGAAATTTCGATTTTTTTCTCAACCCCTGTAAATTTCAGGTATTTTTGTCATTAGGCCTTACAATGTTTTGTAAGAACAAGTTTTGGTAAGTGATTATAACTTCTTAGGACCACCTCTTTTGCAACGAGTACATTTTAATTTCTTGCGTTTCGTCGTGACCAGTGGCGTACCCATAATCGGTAGTAATCACTAGTGGGTTGAAACGTCATCCTTGAACATCATCCGTGAAATGATTTAAACTTCAAAAGCGCGTATACAGGATGTACAAATAAGTGTATAACTGTTCCTAATTAATTTTTTAATAAACCTTTCTTACATATACTTATAAACATCATTATAAAATACCGATAACACAAAATACATATTTTTTTGACAAACATATTTAGGACAAATAATAAAAGTAACAAAATTGTAATACGCGGAGGCAAAATGAAACAAGATTTATCCGATCCACTTTTCCAAAAATTACACAGTTATAAAACGAATCTTTTTATTATTAACGGAACAATTAATTATTAGCAAATAAGATATTTTAAATAATGTTCATTAGGTACTGATATGCTTACATGATTAGTCTTCCTTAACTCTCTACTGATTAAACGGCTAATGAGAAAACTAATACCGGGTGGCTCCTCCCCGTAGGAGGTTCCTCTCTGCTCGCACTGGTATTTTTCTATTCCGGCCTATTGTGGCCTTCCCAACATTATACATATTGGCTACAGCCTTAACTGCCAGGCCTTCATTAAGCAATCTTAAAACATTTGCGCGTTCGGTTCGGGACAATCGTGTCATTTTTAAAAATAATTATGTGACTTAATGACATCTCCTGAATTAACAATGGTGTCACCATGGTACCTACTGCAACGTTATCCTGGCACGAAACACACGATGGTGGAAATGGAGGCATATAAAATGAAAAAAAAAACTAATTAAAACCGATTATGGGTACGCCACTGGTCACGACGAAACGCAAGCAATTAAAATGTACTCGTTGCAAAAGAGGTGGTCCTAAGAAGTGATAATCACTTACCAAAGCCCGTTCTTACAAAACGTTGTAAGGCCTAATGACAAAAATACCTGAAATTTACAGGGGTTGAGAAAAAAATCGAAATTTCATGAACAAAGAGGGATATCAAAAATTTGAGAATTTATTTTGTTCTCTATAAATAGGAGACCAAGAAAATGCCATCTAAAATAATTTAAAATTATTTTTGTGGAGATCCGGTACTTAGAAACTTTGGTAAAAAAAAACATACTTCTCTTTGAACCCTGTAGACAGTTAAAGGTTAGAAGTAAAAAAAAATCGAGAAAAATGTGCATATTAAGAATTAAATTCTCTTTTAAATTTTGCAAACCGCGCATCGATAGCTTAATTCGTTCGTAAAATATTTTACTCCAAAGTTCACCTAACAATTAGCTCGGTCCGCTTGAATTGTCCAGCAGTTTAGTTGTTGACACTTATTTTCAGCCGTTTCGGAAATACGGGGGTTCCTAATTTGCCTCCATCGATTTTGTCTTTTAAGTGTCTCACCCCTTTAATAAATAGACCTTCTAAGCTGAACACCCTAATCTTTTTCATAGTGACATAATTTCCCGTGAGCAAGCGATCTACGCTATAGTCAAATCAGACAGATGTCAAAAAGTGACAGATACGACGCCATTTTAATTTTTTTTAAATGGCAACTCTCATAAATAACCACACGATTGAATTGCATTTGGCGGTCCGATTCTAAAACTATATAGTTGTTGACACTTATTTTCAGCCGTTTCGGAAATACGGGCGTTCCTAATTTGCCTCCATCGATTTTGTCTTTTAAGTGTCTCACCCCTTTAATAAATAGACCTTCTAAGCTGAACACCCTAACTTTTTTCATAGTGATATAATTTCCCGTGAGCAAGCGATCTACGCTATAGTCAAATCAGACAGATGTCAAAAAGTGACATATACGACGACATTTTGAATTTTTTTAAATGGCAACTCTCATAAATACTCACACGATTGAATTGCATTTTTCGGTCCGATTCTAAAACTATAGTTGTTGACACTTATTTTCAGCCGTTTCGGAAATACGGGCGTTCCTAATTTGCCTCCATCGATTTTGTCTTTTAAGTGTCTCACCCCCTTAATAAATAGACCTTCTAAGCTGAACACCCTAACTTTTTTCATAGTGATATAATTTCCCGTGAGCAAGCGATCTACGCTTTAGTCAAATCAGACAGATGTCAAAAAGTGACAGATACGACGCCATTTTGAATTTTTTTAAATGACAACTCTCATAAATAATCACACGATTGAATTGCATTTGGCGGTCCGATTCTAAAACTATATAGCGGTTGACACTTGTTTTCAGCCGTTTCGGAAATACAGGCGTTCCTAATTTGCCTCCATCGATTTTGTCTTTTAAGGGTCTCATCCCTTTAATAAATAGACCTTCTAAGCTGAACACCTTAATTTTTTTCACAGTGACATAATTTCGCGTGAGCAAGCGATCTACGCTATAGTCAAATCCGACAGATGTCAAAAAGTGACAGATACGACGCCATTTTGAATTTTTTTAAATGGCAACCCCCATAAATAACCACACGATTGAATTGCATTTGGCGATTCCATTCTAAAAGTATATAGTTGTTGATACTTATTTTCAGCCGTTTCGGAAATACGGAGGTTCCTAATTTGCCTTCATCGATTTTGTCTTTTAAGTGTCTCACCCCTTTAATAAATATACCTTCTAAGCTGAACACCTTATTTTTTTTTCACAGTGACATAACTTCCCGTTAGCAAGCGATCTACGCTATAGTTGAATCAGACAGATGTCAAAAAGTGACAGATGCGACGCCATTTTCAATTTTTTTAAATGGCAACCCCCATAAATAACCACACGATTGAATTGCATTTGGCGGTCCGATTCTAAAACTATATAGTTGTTGACACTTATTTTCAGCCGTTTCGGAAATACGGGCCTTCCTAATTTGCCTCCATCGATTTTATCTTTTAAGTGTCTCACCCCTTTAATAAATAGACCTCCTAGGCTTAACAGATACGACGCTATTTTGAATTATTTTAAATGGCAACCGCTGTAAGGAACCACGCGAGCGAATTGCATTTTGCGATCCTATTATTAAATTTCTTATTCCCTTAATCGCGGATCCTGTTTTTTGTAACAACCTGTATGTTTCAACATGGATTCAAATTGTGTTCATAAGTTGTCTGCATTAACAATAATCTTTTTTTCATAATATCCGTAAAGACCGCATCGTATATTATGGTGGGTCACCCTATATTAATGGAAATTATACGTCAAGAAATACTTAAATGGCTCTTTCTCTCACAATATTCGCTTATGAAACCAAAAAATAATGTCAACCTATGAGAAAAAAATTAAATAAATTATATTGTTCCAGCGTTTTCCTGAAACTTAGTTATTTGGAAGATGTAGCAAAATTGGTTCCATTTTTTTAAAGGTGGCTGTGACCGTCTCTTACAAATAGATACATGCATTTGTTTGGTTGCTAGGCATTATTCTTAACGATTGATCTGTCATTTTGCTAGGCGTAAATTTGTCAAAGCAATAAGAATTGTTACTTTATTATATTTAAATAAGTTTTGATCATGAACGCTGCGCTTTCAAGTGAAGATACATTCGATATGCTACGAATGTTCTTTTTATGTGAAGAAAACGCTACAGTTGCCAGAAGAAGGTATGGTTTTTCATTTCCTAAAATAACGTATTGAATATTAAAAAAAAAACGCAAAAATATTAATTTTTAAATAATTGTTATCAGTAATTATGCTAATCAAGTTTATACAAGCTCTACCAAAGGTTTTACCAAAAACTAGTCATTTTTGAAAACAAGGATTGGCCTATGGCATTGTTAGGTAAAAACAAATTTCTTGCGCTATCATTATTCTTAAGCTCTTGCTCCGACTTTTGAAAAAAATAATAGTGGGTGCTGACTATAATAACATTTTCCTTTAAAATTCAAGTCAATTTTGCTTATAATTTAATTTTTTTATTTGGCGTAGAGTTTCCATCGAAATCCCATATTTTGAAATTTAAATATTTTATACTGTTGAAATATAAAAGTTACTAACAAAAATAAGAAGTTCTATTAAAAGCTTGTTTGTAAATAAAATATTCGACGATATTCAAAATGTAGTATTTCAAAGTTTAAATCGACCTTGAAACATGAAAATCTATAATTTTGTTGTATTATAATATATTATATTTAATTTCTATGTCTTGGTGGTATCTGTCTTATTTACAAGATATGTGCATAGTAAGTTAAATAGCAATGTTTAAGGCTGAACATAAATGAAAACTTCTAAAATTAAAATAAAAGAAAATATCAAAACTTCGATTGCTCAGTAGAGAATTATGATGGAGTAACAAATCCAACGGGCCTTTAAAAGTATTTACTTACCGAAAGGGTTGGTCGGCGGTTACTCGGCAGGCCTGCGTGCGGGTTGAGAAAACTGCGGGGATGTAAATCGCTAACAAAACTACAAAATGTTCACGTTTGGCACTTTTATTTTGAACGTGGGTACTCGTACCGTACTACTTGTACTACTTTCCGTTTACCGGAATCAGCCGGTGCTGGCAGCCGAATACCTTTAAAGGCGACCTTACACGCGGATACATTGATGATATTGAATTTAAAAGTGCGAGGTTGTGATATCTTGAAAAGTAGAACATAATTAGTTACGAAAAGCAATAAAATTATGAGTAAAATAAAATTAATAATAGAAAAAAAATAAGAAACAAATATTGGCTTGGACGACACAAAGTGTGAGCGGAGCATTTCCGCCCACCAAAATACATGGTATTTTAAATAGTTTCGATAGGCAGAGGGCAAAGCTTGATTGCAGGTCGCTTAAAAAGACCATGAGCGGTCCGAACGGTCGCGACTCGAACAATGCCGTCTTGTCCAGGGTATGTTTCGACAATACGCCCCATGGGCCAGTGAAGAGGAGGGGCCAAATCTTGCTTAATCACCACCAAGGTACCTGGTTGAAGGTTGACCGAGGGTGTGTGCCACTTGGCCCTCTGATGTAAGGTATGTAAGTACTCCTTAGACCACCGAGTCCATATAAATTGATGGATTCGGGTAAGAAATTGCCATCTTGACAATCGATTTAATGGAACCTGGAGTAGGTCCGGTTCCGGAGGGGCAGTTAAAGGTTCTAAAGTTAAAAAATGACCTGGCGTCAAGGCACTAAAATCATTTGGATCATGACTAATGGGCGTGAGAGGGCGAGAATTCAGAATAGCTTCCACTTGAACGAAAACAGTGGAAAGTTCCTCAAAAGTGAGAACTTGGTCGCCGACCACCCGCAGTAAGTGGGTTTTAATGGATTTAATATTAGATTCCCAAAGTCCCCCGAAGTGAGGGGAAGAAGGTGGATTAAAATGCCAACGTATGGTCACTTGGGCAGCAGCTTCGGATGCATATTTGTTTAAAATCTTATGTGCCCATATAAAATTGGTTCCACAATCACTGTAAACATGTTCGCAGCGGCCGCGGCGACCAACAAACCGCTTAAAAGCGGCAAGGAAAGCCTCAGCTGATAAGTCAGAAGCTAGCTCAAGGTGAACTGCCTTGGTAGAAAAACAAATAAAAAGACAAAGATAAGCCTTTAAAGCTTTGCCTCCACGGGTTTTGGACATAGTGATAGTAAAGGGACCAGCGTAATCAATACCTACATGAAGAAAGGGTTTACACTGGGAAATCCGTGGTAAAGGTAGATCGCCCATGGGAGGAGAAGTAGCAATTGGATGGGTTCTCCAACATTGTATACACCGGGCTAGGACCCGTCGTATGGAACGTTTAGCAGATAAAATCCAAAACTTCTGTAACAGTAAAAAGTGAACCGTTTGAACTCCTGCGTGAAGGTGCTGGAGATGAATTGACTCAATGATTAAATCAGTAAGCCGACTACGACTCGGAAGAAGTGCGGGAAATTTGCGATCGTATGAGATTGGGGCTTGCCTTAGATGACCTCCTACTCTTAGAAGACCTTGATCGTCTAAAAAGGGTGATAGTTTGCGGAATACTTTAGGAAGTGGTTTTCCTTGGAGGATGGAGTTAATTTCATGAGAGAAAGTTAATTCCTGAATGCGTCGGACCATGACCAAAAGGGTTTGGTGTAGTTCCAGAGAAGAGAAGGAACCCGAACGGGGTTCCGTATTACCAACTTTAGCTCGACAATTGTGAATAAAGCGGAGCACGTGGGCTAAGATACGGCACGATACATGAATGGAGGAATGCGCTTCAACTAAAGTGTCCACAATGTTGGGACAAATAAAAGTTGAGCATGCTAACTGGCGTTGTTCTACAAGAACTTCAGACGTAGACGAAAATTCAGACTGGTCCACGTGGGGAAACTCCAAATTCGATAAAACGGGTGCCGCCCACCAAAGAGAATAGTGAACTAACTCGGATGGCAACATTCCACGTGAGCCAACGTCGGCGGGATTGCACGACGAGGAAACATAAAACCACTGGGACGGAGACACCTTTTCCTGGATTGAGGCAACGCGGTTACTGACAAACGTATGCTATTTGTGCGGTGAAGATTTTATCCAACTAAGAGCAACAGTAGAATTCGAATAACAACAAACTTGGTGAAATTCAAGTTTATTTTTAAAAGCGTGGAGAACAAAAGACACTAAACGAGCGGTTAATACGCCCGCACAGAGTTCCAATCGGGGTAGTGAAATAGTTTTAAGCGGAGCTATTTTGGCCTTAGAACAAACAAAGTGTATCGAAATCGTCCCAGAATGGGAGACACATCGGAAATATAAAACACTGCAATATCCCTTCTCGCTTGCATCGCCGAAGCAATGAATCTCATAGTAAGCAGTTCCATTAGGAAGGATGCGACGGGGCAGAACAAAAGATTTCAAACAAGAAAGATCATAAATGTATCGGTTCCAAAGCCGGACGATTTCATTAGGAGGTTCTTGATCCCAATCGAGCTTTAATGTCCAAAGTTGTTGTATAAGATGCTTAACCAAGAAGGTTATGGGCGATATCAACCCTAGGGGATCAAAAATGCGGGCTAGGTCTGATAGAACGTTTCTTTTCGTACAGGGTAGTAGTATAGCAGAGCCGTTTCTGGCTCAAAATCCCATAAGAAATAACATTGCGCTGAAATCTGCAGTTTTGGTGCCATTTTAAGGCGTGGTCACTTGGTCCGGCGCGAGCCCCAGACCCGCGGCGGAGGAAGCCTCCACAACAGGCGTTGAGCGTGCATGATGATCGAAGGCGATACCGCGAGACCCTATGCATAATTCGCGAGGCTAGCTCAGGCAGGTCAGCGACCCCGAGCGGTGGTGACCCGATGGTTACCCGATGATCACCCGAGGGTATCCGATGCCGGTAATATAGGGCCCTATTGACCTGTGTGGAACCCTCCACTGCTGCCACCTAACCCCCACACATTATTCTAACCTAACTTTTGTCCCAACGGAACCCAAATCACGTGTTACCCCGATTATATAGTAATATCATTGTAGGGGTGCCACCTAACGGGGAGAGATGTACGTACCTGTAATCTTGAGACCTGTAGCGCCACCTGCTTTTCATATAAGGCATCTTGTTTACCGCGATGGTAGGTATGACGTTGTAAATCAGTTAAAATATTTTAAAATATAATAATAACAGAAAAAAAGTTTTTGTCCTCGGTGGGATTTGAACCATAATCCTCTGGGGCCGAACCTCAAAACCTTGCAAAATACGCTACGAGAGCATATAGATTAAAACTGCTAAACAATGTTAGACAACGTGAAACCACGGGGGCACATCTGATTAGATTGCTGGAACAAAAGGTCCTTAAGTGGGATTATGGTGATGTTTTATAATGTACAAAATTAGGGTAAACCAGGCTGGGAACTCCAATGTTAATTTTCGGAGGGATTTTTATGACTCATATCTCCGGAACCAATGGGCCTAGGATATTGCGCATGCGAAGTTGGGGTCTATGAAATGGGTTCTTGCGCGTGACCCGAAAACGACACCTGTCACCTGTCAATTAAGAACTGTCACCTGTCAGATGTCACCTGTCAAATGTCAAAATTGACAGCTGATGTATGTCACGTGTTTAGGGTGACGTCATGAGTCGTTTAAAAAAAGAACCGGGTTGATCGGGCCAATAGGGCCAAAGTTGATATAGCTAATGCCCGAACGGCAGGAGGGTGAAAGATTGCAAATACATATCGCGGGTTTAGGATGACGTCATGAGTCGTTTAAAAAAAGAACGGGGTTGATCGGGCCAATAGGGCCAAAGTTGATATAGCTAATGCCCTAACGGCAGGGGGGTGAAAGATTGTAAATACATGTCGCGTGTTTAGGGTGACGTCATGAGTCGTTTACAAAATGTCGACCCGAGTAAAGTTGTTTTATACCAAATAAAAGACTAGTTATACTTTAATATATTTATTGATTTTAGCTGTTCTTGTTGCGTTTTTAATAAACATGCTTTGTTTTTAAATCATAGTTTCATTTATTACAAAAAGACTCAAGTATATTAATCTTTAAAGCAAACACAATTTATCTTATATAAATTCTCAATGTGTTTAGAGAATAAATCTATAAGACTTTCATCCCAACAAAACAAGTATTGCTCATTTTCTTCAAATGTTAAACATCGGCTGCCGAAGTATGTATGGAAACGCAAATTGTAGTTGTCAATTATAATAGTAGTTTCAGGCCAGTATTCATGAACACCGCTGTAGGTAGTTATAAACTCCTCAAAATCATAATTGGAAAAATATAGCTCTCCTTCAGCAATCTCAACGATAACTCGCTCGTCTGCAGTAGAAAATGTTACTGTAACGTCATCTCCAACTTCATATCTGATTTGAACACTCATCTTGAATATTAAGTCTTGACAGTAACTTAACCAAAGATTTTCGGTCTTCGTAAAGCTTTATACGTTTCTTCAGCGCACGAATATTACTTAAATGATCTTTGATCTTCTCTTCAACTACCTTCGTCATAGGTTCGAGAACAACTGACAGTTTCGAAACAGAGCCTAATTCTAAATAGATCCGTTGTGAACGGACTTTGTTCAACAGACCCTGTTCAACGGACCCTGTTCAACGGACCCTGTTCAACGGACCCTGTTTAACAGACCCAGTTCAACGGACCCTGTTCAACGGACCCTGTTCAACGGACTCTGTTCAACAGACCCTGTTCAACGGACCCTGTTGACCTGAACAGCCCTGTTCAACAGACCCTGTTCAACGGACCCTGTTCAACGGACCCTGTTTAACAGACCCTGTTCAACGGACCCTGTTCAACGGACCCTGTTTAACGGACCCTGTTCAACGGACCCTGTTTAACAGACCCTGTTTAACATACCCTGTTGACCTCTCTGTTACAGAACACAACCCCGATAAAGAAACAAAAACGTTTGAGCTACGTGGGAAATAAATAAAAGCTGGTTTGTTGAAAAATTTAAATATTTATTAAGGTAAACGACTCAAAATATATCGATACAACACTTTGGCATTTCTAATACTACAAACATAAATATCTAAAATGTGATATTTACAACCATCAACTCTCTCTCCCTTCTCCAATTTTGGTACATCAATGCTGTCTTCTAGGTTTATAATATATGGCATCCTGCAGTTTAATTCCGAAAATGTTTTAACTAAAAATTCCTCTTTAACACGTCCTTTAACGTAAATAATGTCTGCGTCTATCAGATTGTTGGATATGATATTATGTAGTTCCTTGTAATCGGTATCACCATAATTATAAAGGATACCATGATGATTTCCAAATAGATATTTGACTTGTTTCTTGCAAGCCTTACTTAAGGTGTCGAATGGTTTAACTGGTTTAAAAAAGTAACTTTTCATACTATTCCCATCGTAAATAGCCAATTCTTTGGCGTAAAATTCAGGTATGTTAAATCCTTGAATATCGACTACAACGAACTTCATTGTCTGAAGACTCAAATCAAACTGATTACATAAGGTCTCTTACTTGTCCAGTTAAAGCTTGATACTCGAGAATACGATCGTGAACAATGATACAGAAGGCACGCGCATTATTCGAAAAGTTTTCAGAACTTTGAAATTCTAACTTGACATCAACTGTTGCACTCTTGATGCTCTCGTTTTGTTTAGAACAATCAATTACAAAAAGAGTCCTTTTGGCAAACGCCGCAAAATCCATTAGTGGTTCACTAGTCGGCTTGCCTAGATATGATTTTTGAAATTCCGTGTACATCCTGTAAGCTTCCGTAAACTGTCTATTGTTAAAGTTTAAGTTTAACGATTCATATGGATACACTTCGGAATTTAGAAACAATTTAACATCTGTGATATTCAAATTATCTAAATATGTACAGTCGGACTGAAAATTATCCTTACGATTGTCCATAAAAAATACAATGACATATCGAGCACGTTCAGACATTGTTTTAACGGTCCAAATATCTTTCTTAGTTGTTTTTAATGCGGGTAATTCGTGTATTTCCCAATTTCGAAAAGGGATAAAAATCGGTTTATTTTCAGCAATGTCATCTAAAAGTCTCAATTTTATTGCGTCGCTCGGATATATGTGTCTAACTTTCAACTCGATAGACTTTAAAGTTATGGTAGCCTTTTTATCGCCATTAGCAGTAACATTTCTATAGCAGTTATCATCATGTCGAGCACGTACAAGCTTAATTTTTTGTTTTCCCATAATTACATTCTTATAATCAGCAAAAACACCTAGCAAGAAAGAGAGAGGAATACGTATATTAAACTCGTTTGTAGTGCCCTCTAACGTTTTTAGTACACCACTGGGCCAATTCCATCCTGCAATCTCTAAAGCACGACTTTCTTGGTCATTTAAACATAACAAACTTTTAACCATACTAACGATACCAGGATCTCTAATTTTTTCAATCTCCTTGCCATTGACTTCATAAGATATGGACTCGAAAAGGAATGCACCAGCATTATTTGTTAAAGAACAATTGCCGGTTTTTCCAGCAGTTGTTTCTTCCTTAAATTCGCCCTCAATGTAGAGTTGGGCTTCGCTCATATCCAAAAATACATCTTGTTGATTGATGACAATCTCAAGATGACAATCTCAACATTACATTTGTTGTTGAAAGAAGTGGTATACGGATGGTATGTATGCCATTCTTCTCGAATGATTGACTCATCACTATGTATTGGATTAAAAACCTGAAGTTTTTCTGACATGATAGCCGTAGATAGTTTGGCGAGAATACAAATAAGTTATAGCTGAAAACCGTGAGTGATCTCTCCGGCTTTCGATGCTCGAATGACTCTGCTAATGAAGCACCACTGTTTAAATATTTTTTAAATACTAGAAACCATTTCGCCTAAGTTCTAGTCTAATTACAACTTCTTCACCCCTAAAATTAACCGGCCTCGAATCTTGATCCAATAGGGTGAGGGAGATATTGTAAATGCTCGTTTCTCTTACCGGTAGAAAATTAAATTTCTTGGCTCGATATTTATACTGAAGCCAGGATCGACTGTTGGAGAGAATTCGTATAAGGTATGTGAAGGATTATTTGTATAATACGAGCCGGAAATAATATTGCACTCTATGCGTATAGTAACAACTTGTATTATTTCTACAGGTAGATCTGATTCATGCACAACACCTGCTGTTAGTTTACGTTGAGAAAACCTAATAATCTTGCTATACTATCTTCTGGCTGAAAATTTTAGGTCGTATTGGCTTCTCAACTCGCACCTTAGCGTATTATTATTAGGTTTCAACGAAAAGGCGTGATTGCGCTCGTCTAAAGTAGCGTGTGAATCAAGAATGCGATTCTGAACAAACGTTTCGATATCCTGCAGTTCGGTACGACCCCGTAGGTATCTTCAATATCTTTTCCACGTTATTTTCAGTATGTAAATCTTGTTTTTTCCTGATTCAATGTTTGGGATAGTATTCCAAGTATTCAGCGATATAAGTGCAAGAGAGTATTCGTAGTTTGGGTCAAGTTCTATTGGAGGAACAAAGTGTGCTTCAAGCTGGTGAGAACGACCTTTTAGCGTAAACGTCTGAGACATGACTGTTGTAAGGGACTTTGAATGATATGTTTTATAGAGATTTATTGTAGAGAAAAGCCAATGCTAGATGTCCACAATTGGATGATCCAAAGTCCTGATACTGATCGTAATTAAAGCAAATTTTACAATTTTTCATATATTTTATAAATTCCTTGGGTGGTTTCAAATTGCCAAAACTATCGAAATAAACAACTTTATCACCGCGTTTCTTATAAGCTACCCAATGTGTTCCGAATCCGACGTTTCGATCTAAATTGACAACACCACACTCAGTATGGTTAGGTGATTTTGGAAGAGTATCTCGCATAAAGACCCCCCTAAAGTTGGGTATCTTTAATTGAGATGTATAGTTTTTGATGTCTTCATCGGTTAACGGGCGTTTGGGCAGCTTCAGTGGTAGTTTTTTGGCATTTTTCTTAGATATAATCCATACCCCGATTTATACTTCTTTAAATATAGACCGCTACCCTTTTTCCCTAAAGCAATGGCTTCCATCGTTTCATTGTGGCGTTTAGCTTCTTGTAGCTTGTCTCTCCCACTTTGAACATCATTGACGGTTTTTGCAATACCGGCCACCCCGCCGCTGAGAGCGCCCAAAGCACTAAGCCCGGCAAATATTGGTATCAAAGGAAGGATCCCGCCAGTCTTAGGGAGTGGTATAACCCTCGGTATACTAATTTTTCTACGTCCACCGGCTTTCTTTATCGACATGCGTGCTGCTTTTAGTAAGTTACTCAAGGCCTTTTTCTTGGTTATATCACCAGCGCCGTGTTTACTAAGCTTATTCACAATCGAAGTCAAGCTTTTGCACCCCGCCCCCAACTTACGTTTAACCTTCATAGCGTTAGTGACTAGCCAAGCTGATGTTTTTTCGCCAAAACTGGAGTCGTTGGCTTTCACGCGCTCCCACGCTCTATTTTCAAGTATTTTATCTGCCTGATGTCTTTGTTTCAAGTCTTGAGACTGAGAGTATGCAATGTCGTGATCTCGACAAAAACTGTCCAATTTATTTTTTGGGGGATCACCTCGAGCTAAACGTTCTTTTAATCGAGTGCCGGGACCACAATATGAATAACCAGGTAAATGAAGTTCAAACGGGAGTCGATTTATTGTACTATTTAAGACACCTGCACCCTGCAACGTTGTCATTACAAATAAAGTTCTTGAAGAGAAAAGAGTGTATTTATAGTAATGCGAAAGCAGAAACAAAAACACCACCTAAATATTCAAAATTTCGATATGCCCAAACAGAAACAAACAAACAAACACGGGCAGCTTTTTCCAAACACCATTAGGGCGTTAATATGTGGACCGAGTAATTGTGGAAAAACCAATGTAATGATGAGTCTATTAACTGACGCCAATGGTTTAAAATTTCAAAATGTGTACGTTTATTCGAAATCTTTACAACAGGAAAAATATGATTTCCTCCGAGAAACATTGAAACATTGTCGTTTGGGGTATTTCACATATGGTGAGAATGATGATGTAATAGACCCGTCAACTGCTCAACCCGACTCTGTATTCATCTTTGACGATGTGGCTTGCGAGAAACAGGATAAAATTAGAAATTATTTCTGTATGGGCCGTCATAATGATATCGACTCATTCTATCTCTCGCAAACATATTCAAAAGTACCCAAACAGTTGATTCGCGATAATGCCAACGTGTTAGTTTTGTTTAAACAAGACGAGCTAAACTTGAAACATATTTATAGCGATCATGTAAACACGGACATGTCTTTCGATTCGTTTAAACGCATTTGCTCTGAATGTTGGAATGATAAATATGGGTTTTTAGTCATGGTTAAAGACAACGACATTAATAAAGGCAGATATCGTAGTAAATTCGATACCTATATAATACTATAACGTCATCATATGTAGTTAGTATCACCGTCATCATTGTAAAGTATAGACCATTTAGTCGCAATGTCTCGACAATTTAACAGCTATGATAAGAATGTTAAACGTCGAATAATTGATGCCTCTAATACAATAAGAAGGAAATACTTGGCTTTAAAGCTGGAAAGAAACGAAGAAGATGCTGCGCTTAACAAGTTTTTAACACCAGTTACTACCCCGCTAAATATGCTTGTACCGCTTATGGAAAAGAGAGCCAAGAAGCCAAAGATTAAAACTGAACCGACAGAGACGATTGTAAAAACAAAACCAGAAGAAGTTCAATTTTTACCCAGAGAAGCGGAAGTTAGGTATGGAGATTTGGTTGATAATGAGGAAATCGAGGATGATGTGTTTGAAGAGAATACCCCACAAGATTTAAAGGAGGTATTTGAAACTACTATGAGAACGAATCCGGCAATTTTCGAGGAATTTACCAGTCAATATCCTCCAATTTCTCACGAATATTTAAAAATGTATTGGACAAGTTCCCCTGATTTGGATGACTCACAAGGTCTAACATACAATTTTGAAAATGGTAAATGGACAATGGGTTCTCTGTCTGTGGACTTTTTGCAAAATGGAGACATTAAAGTAGGCGATGTCGCTTATCCAGGAAGTCAGGGTCTATATGAGTTATTGTTTTTAAAGAATCCCATCAATCGTAAGAAAGATGATGATGTGCATTATAAAGACATATTAGTGCGCACTAATGCATATAGGCGGTTAAGTAATGGTCAACTAAAAGGTAGCAAATCGGAAAAATATAAAAATATTATTAGACCGCTACTAACATCTTCAACACGAGGATCAACATCCTTGTTGTAATCATCAGCATCTTCTCATGCTAGAAATCTTAGAAGTTCTTCGAACAAAACACCGCCTATTAGTAGAATGCCTGTAACAAGATCTAAACTGAAATCTGGGAATGCATTAATGGAGTACAACGAAAGACCAAAGGAATTTGTATATTACGACGATGTAAATGAGCTAGTTGAGCGAATGAAGAAGCTTGAGGCCTCCGAACATGTTGGTAATAATAATAATTGGAACGAGATTCAGAATATTTTACAGGA